>JAIEZT010000124.1:14712373-15179873 GCA_019594935.1 Periophthalmus modestus | reverse complement strand
GGGGGATATCTTTCTGAGGCACTATGACAAAGGCCCCTGCAGAAACAAACTGGGGCACTCCCGAGCTTCTGTGATGTGGAACAGGACACAGGTGGGACTCTCATAGTTTCTGATTTATTTTATGGTCCATGATTAGAGGCAAACTTCTCTGACCACAATAACTAGAAAAGATTTTAGACCATGTCCCAGCAGAACTCAATAAACCAGTGACAAAATATGGTAAAGACATTGCAATAAAATGTCCTCTGAGACATTTAACTTTATTTAAAAAGGTAACATTTGCTCCCACTTGCTTATATAGAGGCTTTCTGGATAAAACAATAACAGTGATATAAGCTGGCTTCTGTTTTGTTACTATGTACAGAAGCAGTCCCTTATCAGACATTAAGCCAAACTAATCCAGCTAATCTCACATTCCTGCTGCCTCGTAATAGTGTTTTGTGTACAATAAAAATGACCCAAACTGCATTCTTTCCATTTGCACAGAGCTGTTTTGAAATGTTGCATCTATTTGCAGCAGTGGCCATGTAGGAATTAAGGCCAGTCAAAACACTTAATGTTCTCAATGCACTAGGTTATATTTATCTGCTTGGATATTCATGGTTGGAATGTTTCTTGGTATAAAATTTAACACTTTCTCAACATGATAAAAACAACATATTAATAACAATCCAATACAAAAAAAAAAAAAAGAATTTGGGCAGGTTTATTCAGTAAACTTAGACAATGGTGACCCTTCGGCCTTTGCTCCTGGTTAAAATAATAATGTAGCATTTCATGTCTATGGTAGGGGGCGCTATAGTGTTTATTTTTATTAGACTTAATAGTGCATTCCATTCATGTCCAGATCATGCATCTGTGATAGTAATTTTAGCTCTGTAGGCCACTGGTGGAAATTTTGTCAAGATATGGTGAAATAGGCACGTCATCTCCCAATTAATTTCAAAATATTGAATTTTCTAGGTGGCGCTGTTGAACCGTTCTGAGTCGGTCAGTCTGGCAATGGCAATTTTATTGAATTTTTCGCCAGACCAGTTGTTCCTATCGTTTTTATAGTGAACTACCTATGATTGTAACAACCTGCATCGCAACTACCCCTAAATCGCAGCAGCCTTTTTTACAACCGCCTCTAATATGACCGCCTTTATCATGACTGCGACTGCATCACGCTCCCCCTGCATCACAGCCACATGCATCACGGCCACATGCATATGACCATGAGCTGCCATCAAACATACAGAAAATTAGGTTGTTCTTTGATTACATGCTACACAAAAATCATAAGGAGTTGTGAACAATACATATGTAATACATTACTTACAGGACGTTCTGTTTCCCATATAACAGTGTCATTTCTTGTAATCACAGAACACTCAGTACATAACCATTACAACCATTACATACTTTTTGCTCGTCATAGGGCAGTCCTTCAATTCAATTTTATGCTCGTGTCATGTGGCTCATTCACTATTCAAAATTTTGTAGGCCTACGCCAACATTTGCCTTTATCATTTGCCATAGGGGTCAGATTCCAGGCAGAGCTGTTATGTCGGGTCGAGTATTTTCACAATGCCTGTTTCATAAATACATTCATACATACATTTTGTTGGGTTTATCGATTTTCATACCTTTCAGTAATGTTCAGTGCGTCAAAATGCTATGGGGGGGGGAGAATAATAAACTCATAACGAACAATATAAGGATTTCTAATTTTAGATGCTTCTGGTTCACTTAACGTTTTTTCCCTCAGGTGGTGGGAATCCTGGTGGGCATCTGCATAGTGGTGATGGTGACATCTCCTCTCTTGGTGCTTGCCTCTCCATGCATCTTGTGCTGTGTGAGCAAACCGTGCCGTGGGAAGCCAAAAACCAAAAAGAAGAAGAAGGACATTTCCACATCTGATCCTTCCACATCATAGCAGCCCCTAACTCATGGACTTGTTCTGGGATCACTTAATACTGGCTTTATGTTGCCTCCACCACAGACAACCAAGTCACACTAACTTTAAATGTGGCCTCAGATCTGACGTCACTTGTCAACATTAAATGTGCACTATGTAACTGTTCTTGTAGAGGGTATGCCACCTGCCTTTCTCCATTAAGTTATTGCTTTGCATCAAAGGTTCCACTTAGACAAAGTGATTACTCCATCTGGTGAAGTTACAGGTCAGATTTGTTGAGAGGAGAGCTTGCTCACAGTAAGAATGCATGCAAAGTATTTTTGCACTAAAAACCCTGTAACTGAATAAATGCAAGATTGATACTGTGGAATATGCCAGGCAAAGCAATTAAATCTCCATGGATGGAGCTAAGCAGATGGTGGATCCTATCACCAGAAAAGTGACACAGTGCATCTATAAAATAAGAGATATGCTTTTCTTGTGAAAGTTGAACCTTCAGGTCTGGGCCTCTTTCTGCAGCACTTTCTGTTAATAGCCAGTTTAAAAGGGCTACACAATAGAAACAAGTATTATGTTTTGCTTGTATTGTGCAGAAGCCTTGAAAACATTACAAAAATATGAACATTGCCACAGCTGAGTTCTTTATAGTCACTGGCTTTAATTTCCCATTAACCAAACTACAGACAAGCTATATAGCTTATGTACCTAAAGCAGAAAAAATGCAATTTTTAATGAAAAAAACAAACAAAATACTTTTGTATTTATTCCTTAGGATTTTAAGCACTTTTCCCAGCAGTGTGAACATAGGCGTTGACATGCAAAGGGCTACATAGTGGAAAATGTGACTTGAGCCTTGGCTGTGATTTCTGTGTTGTTAAAACCAACAAATGGATACTGATGCATTTAAGGGCTTATATAACAGTAACTCTTGTATATAGAACATTTAGAGGATGAATGTCATCTTTATTTTACAAGGTGGAGAGTACAAAGTTGTTGTAGCTATGCATTAATTTAACGTGGACTAATCATGCATAACATCATAACCACTGGACTGCATGAAATTGTGAACAAGTGAATATTACATGTTGTCTCTTTAGTTGATGTGCAAAAAGAAAGACAAACATTTTTGACAGGAACCAAAGTGTGTGGTTTCCCAGTCAGAACTTCCCTTCACCTATCATGGGGTATCTGCGGTGATCTGTAAGTGCCCCAATGAAGCAAAGATGAACAGATGACGGGGTCAGGGCACAAACTATTATAGGCCACATTGCTTAAATTAGAAATGATCAGATGAAATGATGATTTACATTTTGTTGCTTTATATTTGTATTTGGCAGATGATTATAATGTTATGCTTTAACGATATGTGTAATTATTGCAATGCTTTACAAGAAGCGGTGCAACTGTCATGTGCCAAACTTCATGATGCTTAACCTGAGTTACAGGTGCTTAAGTGCCTCACTCTAGTGCCTGGTGCTTGGATGCATTGCCTTTCATTGTTTCCACATGTTTGAACTCTCAAACATAACCAGCCATTACATTTTATAATCTGTAACACTTTGTAAAACATGCTCTCCTGTGAGAAAAGGCAAGTAGCAGCACTGTGTATTGACACGATAAAAGCTTCAATACACAAAGAGCTTTTTTCAGTTTTGACAGGGTGTTCTAGACCAAAGACACCAAATATAATGTTCTCTGGAGTATTTATGGGTAATGAGTCTACTGTCTGTACCATACGCATTTGTACTTTGCTTGTTGCAGCATCACACTTTATAAAACCGCCACTTTAAATGAATAAAATACTTTCTTTAACATGCAACACATGGTTTTGACTTAACATTTGTTTGCCACAACTATAAAAGAAAGCAAAAAACTAGTCAGTGAGAACAGTGAGAATTATGGTTCAGAAATGATAATTCACTGATAGAAAGGAATAGTGTTAACTTATACTAAATGGTATTTTAAAAAAAAATAAACCTTGTCACAAATGTACAATTGTACAAGCTCTTAAAATAAATATAAATGCACAATTTCAATGTAGTATATTATTAGCTTATTGTGTTGCGCCCTCTAGTGTCTGTAAAGTGAATGTTCATTGTCATTTGCTGGAACGTGAAAGATGTGGACAAACTTGTTTACGAACAATCCGGTGTTGAAGCTGCACAAACCGACAATATGTCTATTGAGGAGAAAATCTTTAAGGCTTACTAACACAATATTACTTCCCAAGTGTGATTTTGTGCCGTTTTGTGCGTTTTGATGCCCATTACACATTTAATCAGCAAAAACGTGCTTTCAGGTCTAGCTCGTGTTGCACTGTGCATTATGAGTGTAGCCGTAGACCTGGGACGCAATAGCTACACTTCAACAAGCAGTTCATATGAAGTGTCCAGTGTGTGTGCGCATGCGCCGATGGGACAAACGACGGAGGACTGTCTGAAGTTTTGTGTCTGCTACTGACACTCATTCTGTGGACCTGGTACAGACTGCCTGCCTTGTACAACTTGTGCCATGCTTGATTCATAAAATGAACCTTGTAGAGTGAAGTGCACTTTGGCTGTATGTTTGTGTAATCCCTCAGTCGTCCAGGTATGATCCATAGTAAAAGAACAATTTAACTCATATCTAATGTCTAATGGTGATTAGTAGCCTCTTTGTTGCATATAGGGTGCAGTATATCGAATATTGGGTAAGGCAGTGAAGTAACCTTTGACCAAGCATATTGCATTGGGACATTTAAACAGATTTAAAAACACTGCACAATGTTTTCTAGTGTAAAAGTAGTCAAATGATGGCATAGGTACCAGTTGTAGAGTTGCTAAGACAAAATAAACTTTACAGTCCATTAGATTGGCTTTTTACCTTTGTATTTTTACACATTTAATCTATATTTAACAAATCAAATGACAAATAGAGGCTATGCTTTCCAGTTATATGTTTACAAAAGAAATAAATTTAGGTTATGTTATTGTAAATTTCTGTCTTTACAGGTGAAATTTTACACATGGCAGCCAATTAATCGTTTAAGCATTATATTGATGTTAATGTTTCCCAGTCTCCAAGCAAATTGATGTATTGGTAAAATTGCATGTTTCTTACAAAGATATGACTCCTGAAGGTAGCACACTGGAGGAGTCCAACTGAAATCTAAATGAGATCATAGACCTGGCTCTGCAGTTGCAGAACCAGACTGTGGTCACGGTGCTTTGGGTCCCCTCAGACCTCTCCACTAACCCTCATTGAGATACGTCCTTAGCACAGTGCAGTCATTTAATGTTGGGTTGTAGTATGTATACTCTTCCCAAAAGTTCATTAAAGTGACTTCATAAAAGTCAAAAATTTGATCTGTTTAATAAATAGTACAGAAAGTACAACCACTTTTATGGACTGACTGACTTGGATGGTGTGACCACTAGCCCTGACGGCCTTGTCCTGGAGCCCAGGTAAAGAAGGATATTGTCAAGAAGTTGGGAGCAGAGAACTTAGTATGTTACACACTAAACAGAGGTAAACATTATAACTGAAATGAATAACAGATTAATATGTCATTATATGTGTTACTGGGTGGAATATAAACACTTTGAGTATCTTCAAAGGTGCTATATAAATCCAAGACATTATTATTCTTATAAGGCAAGTGAACTGTGCCTTTTAATAAAAAGCCACAGTAATAAATCAAATAATTATTTGATTTACATTGTTTACAGATGCTGTGAGTGCCATTGCCTTCTTGAAGTTTTACAGCCTGGAGAAACATTTCAAGTTGTACATAGAGCCAAATCACACATCTGTGGCAGGACACTGGTGTGCACGGTGCACAGACACGGTGTAGCTGTAAACACTGCAGGCATTACCTATTATGTAGTCTGTTTTAATGTAACTATTTGAATATTTCCCTGACTTAATAAATACATAAAACAGCTGCTATATAGCCTAGTGCAGTGTGATTTTTCAAAACTTAAACAGAATATTTGTCTTTCCACAGATGAGTAAGCAGTTTAATAAAAAAGTCACAAGTATTTTTTTTCCCTAAAACTCATTTGTACTTTGTCGGTTTCCCTGCCTCAAAGAAGGTAAACTTACTGCACCTTTCCACTGACATCAGATCATACTACCAGCCTGTCAGCAGCTTATCCAATCCTAAACTTGTGCGAGGCTCTGTGCCTGTCCCACTGTCCAATCCAAACATAGCGTGAGCTCTGCTCATGGACGCGTCGCTCCTGATTGGTGGATTTAGTCCTAAGGGGCGGGACGAGAAGCCACCAAATCCAAAGTCACCCGTGGCTGTCATTATCAAAATATTCAGCATCTGTTTGGCAGTGATCCCACAAATTATCATGGGCTTCAAAGATAGGGTTTTGTCTCATGTTGTTTTTTTTGAGCAAACAACAGATAAGCAGACATAGATAATTTTTTTAATTTATTTCTATAAATTTGTAGATTTTTAAGACATACTTTAACTTTTGCTTTTAAAATGTGGACTTTTCTCGGAATTGCCAGCTTTACATATCTTTACAAGAAGTCAGACGCAGTGTTGACTTTCCTCCACAGAGAAGTCATACCAGTGGCTTTATTCATCACTGCGCTGCTCCTTTATTTCAAATATGGATACGGACATAAAGTGCACGTGTCTCAGCTGCTCAACGCGCCTTTTACACTTCTGGGAGTTGTGCCCAGAAGTTCTTCAGAGAAGGGCAAAGCAAAGACGTTATCTAAAAGGGTAAGTCAAGAATATGTGCATTTGATAGGATAGGAGCAAAAGAGATACAGCCAACCATTTTATCACTGTAGATTAAACAAAGGCCATTATATAAAACCTGTTCACTATTTTTTATTAAAATAACCCAACGTTGTCATATCAAGCTTTGTTTTTTTGTTTTGTTACATATACTGTTATACTTAATCTTAATGCCAATTTAAAAATGTCATGAAAAGACACTGTGAAAATAAATGCATAATTACACAATAACACAAAAAAACGGAGAAGTCACACTAAAGTATTTACAAATGATAAAAAAGACATAAAAAATGTCTGACTGTAAGGTGAAAAAAGAGATATAGAGAAGAGGGCAAACTTTTCTTTGTAGACTCACAGTAAGCATCCGTACAGATTTTAAATCTCTGGTCCCAGTTCATTTCATGCAAAGCTTACAATATAATTCTTGCATTTTCCTCCAGGGCTACAGAACAAGACGAAGACTAAACCAGGATTCCTCCACATCTGCAACACCCCCATCATCTAGTGTAGTGGGGGACACAGAGCCTGATGTGGTAATAGTTGGAGGAGGAGTTTTGGGATCGGCGATGGCAGCAGTGCTGTCCCAGGATGGCAGGAGGGTGATTGTGGTGGAGAGGGACCTGAAGGAGCCGGACCGGATGATAGGAGAACTGCTGCAGCCTGGAGGTTACTTAGCTCTCAAAGCACTAGGACTGGAAGGTGAGGCGCAGTATATTTCTGAATAAATGACCACTGACCAAAGAGATATACAATTCATCAATGCAAGAAAGCAACAAGCAGTTTCATAATTAAGAACAAGTGCATTGTGGGTGTAAATAAATAGATATGGGTTATGTCACAATATTGCTGTGGTATTTTTCCTTGTTGGAATGACACACATACCTCAGACTGCATACATAATAGATGTGAAACTCTAACTTCCTCCTATTTGCTCCCCTCAGCCTCAGTGGAGGGCCTGGATGCTCATGTGGTGAATGGGTATGTGATCCACGACACAGACAGCAGGGCGGAGGTGGAGATCCCGTACCCTCAGACAGATGAGGGGGTGCAGTGTGGCAGGGCGTTCCATCATGGACGCTTCATCATGGGTCTGAGGAGAGCTGCCATGGCCCAGCCCAAGTGAGTCTGTGAACACGTGATTGGACTGTGAAAAACAGAACATACCTGGTCCCAGTGTCTCCTGCATTCAATCAGAAAGTTTGAGGGGCTGACTTACCAGGCTAGTGGTGTGTCATGCTGAAACAAAACCAAGTCAGAAATGTCTCATATTAAGTGTCCAATACAAGGAAGTATACTCAAAACCATTTTAATATCAGTTTTCTTCTTAACCAAATAGGCTGATAAGTGTAATTTGTGGCT
Organism: Periophthalmus modestus; assembly: GCA_019594935.1. Lineage (NCBI taxonomy): Eukaryota > Metazoa > Chordata > Actinopteri > Gobiiformes > Gobiidae > Periophthalmus > Periophthalmus modestus. The sequence continues at coordinate 15,171,876 of JAIEZT010000124.1, read as the reverse complement.
TGTGTCTGATGCTTATATAGCTTCTGGTATTCTGCCCTCTAGTGTCACTTTCATTGAAGGCACAGTGAACCGTTTAGAGGAAGAGGACAGCTGTGTCACTGGTGTCCAATACAGAGATAAAGAAACTGGAGACAATAAGGTGAGAGAGGCACTCACAGCTAAACATTTGGAGGAAAACCGTCCTTACATTCATATCATATCCTGTGTTTGTAGGTTATCCATGCAGCTCTGACAGTGGTAGCAGACGGACGCTTCTCAAAGTTCAGAAAAAGCCTTGTTTCTGAGAAAGCACACGTCTCATCTCATTTTGTTGGATGTCTTATGAAGGTACAGTCTTGAAATAGTCTTGAAAAAGTGTGAAATAACTTCAATTAGAAAAACAAACATGAAAATATGTATGTCTACTACATTGCTTTATTATTATTTTTTTATATTTGATATTCATTTTTCATTCCTTTTGTCTTAGCTATTATTGTACTGTATATGTACTATATACTGTCTGGCACTTTTTATTGCTTTAAAATGTTTTTTTTTACTGGCCAGAACTGTCCACAGTTCAGAGCTAATCACGCAGAACTGGTCCTTGCAAACCCAAGTCCAATCCTCATCTATCAAATCTCCTCCAGTGAGACCAGAGTCCTTGTGGACATCAGAGGAGAGATGCCACGCAACCTCACAGACTATATGGTCGATAAGGTCCACCCTCAGCTGCCAGGTAAAGCAAGGACCAAATTAAGCCTTATACCCTAGGTTGAAAGTCCTCTAGCTCAACAGTAGTGAGTCATTGACAACTTAACCCAAATCTACTCTATATGTGGTCAAGTAGGACTAACACTCTCTCTATTCTTTAGAGCATCTAAAGGAACCCTTCTTGGAGGCACTGCAGAATGATAGACTGAGGTCCATGCCTGCCAGTTTCCTCCCTCCCTCCCCTGTGAACAAACCAGGTAACTCAAATGTTACCCACCCCCAAAATACTTGTAAAAAGAAAAAAAAAACAAAAAAACATTTGTTAGCACATGTGGTATATTTGTATTTATTTTTTTGATATTTAAAAAAACAAACAAAAACAAAAAATGACATCATACCAGGAGATAACCCCAGAAGGGCAAAGCTGAAATAAAATGATGAAAATTGGTTTGGTTGTGAAAATCATGTTTTTAATTTCCAAAAAGCCTTTAAACCATCGTACAACAGATGCCACATCAGAGAAACTGCACACTCCACTGCAGTTTTGGCACTATTTGAAACTGTGAACATATTGACTTGGAAAAATCTGCTGATGTCTTTTGGATGAAATACAAATGGCAGTCTGTCTCTCACAGGTGTGCTCCTTTTGGGCGACGCGTACAACATGCGGCACCCTCTGACGGGAGGAGGCATGAGTGTGGCTCTAAATGATGTGCGCATATGGAGAGACCTGCTCAAAAACATCCCCGATCTGTACGATGACAGGGCACTGCTGCAGGTACAAATAAAATGAGACAAACATAATTATTGTAATGCATGTGTATAAAGAGAGAACTGAGACTGAGGAAACTTACCTGAGAAAGTTCCCAGTAGCTTTCAGGATCCGTTTTGATGTTGTTAAGTTACTCTGCTACCCTGGAGTCTGTGTCTTTTTCATCTCAACTTTCATCCTTTTATTTTGTTTTATTACTTATTTCTTAGTTTGAGGAACAGGACTTTCCAAATGATCTTTTTGACATTAGGACTAATTATGAATTCTAGATGAACTATTATCAATCACCCATAAGGATAAAAAATGGTAAGTATAAAGATATATCCTGTGGATCAAAATTACATGAATTCATGCTGAAGAACTGTTAGTTTGTGTTAGATGAGTCTTAGGGTTATCTTACTCCCTGTGCTTTATGAGACAGAGGAACTACTGTATTCACACTGTCTCTTTACTTTTGAACAGGCAAAGAAAAAATTCCACTGGGAACGCAAGTCATCACATTCTTTTGTGGTCAACGTTTTGGCACAGGCCTTGTACGAGCTGTTTGCAGCCACAGACAGTGAGCTCCTGTTTACCTTACATAAAAATGAACAATAACGCCAACATTTGAAATGCACAAATATGAGGCAAGCTTCTGTCATATGTGATTGATTTGATGTTTTGTTCAGATTCACTCCGTGAGCTGAGGAAAGCGTGCTTCCAGTACTTTAAACTTGGTGGGAAGTGTGTCTCTGGGCCTATCGGTCTTCTGTCTGTGTAAGCATCAGCCTTATTATGATATTTATGATGTATTATGGTTCTTGGTTATACTACTTTAGTGTAAACAAGGTCTCCATCTACAAATTAACATTGCACTGCTGGAAATAGTATGAAGAGTATTCCTAAATATGAAGACGATCATGGTAGACAAAAGGGTGGTAGGGGCACATAACAAGAGGATGTAGAGGAACAGAGCAGGCGTTTTAAACAGGAAAGAGGAGTGTGATGAGTGGACCCAAACTTAAGATGATAAACTTTAACTTCATTAAAATAAAATGTATGAAAAATTATTTATTTATAAGATTTAAGAAGTAGGCTAATAGATAGTCCTTATTTTTTTTCCACTAAATGATTTAAATTAAAGATTCCCTTGGAGTATTGTTTTGGCTAATTATTTTCTTTTCTCTTGCAGTTTGTCCCCGAAACCGGCGACCCTGATTGGACATTTTTTTGCGGTGGCACTGTACGCAGTTTATGTCAACTTCAGATCTGAATCGTGGAGCTCCAAACACAGAGCCCTATTTAAAAGTGCAGCCATCCTTTATCGAGCATGTACTGTGATGTTCCCTCTCATATACTCTGAACTTAATTATCTGGTTTACTAAAGGAAATACAAACTAATAGAATTAAAGAGTTTATTTCCAGGGCTTTCATGCTACAGACTGCAAAAGATTATAAAAATAGTGGAGAAAAAAAAAAAAGTAAAATACAAAAAAGAGGACATAATTTATAACTTAATAATAATAATAATAATAACTTTAATAAGAAGTGACAAATTGTTTAAGAACAAGCGCTAGTAGAATATGTGGACTACTTCACTCTATGCCTTATGTTGATAATGACATTTTAATAGTTTGCCCACAATGTTGATCTTGAGACAAGGTTGCTTGTACAGAATATGAATTCAGGTTCAGAAAATAGAATATTTAGATGCCACTTAAAGAGGGCCATACAGGGTAGCTAAAAATGTTGGACTAACGCTATTAGTGATTAGCTATAAAAAATGTATGATATATGTACAAAACAATCATCAGCCCATCTGCATGATGCTGGGTTATTCTGACATTTACTTTATTTGAGACAATTACAGAAACTATGGTGTTTGGGTAAGATGGATACCCTGTTTACATAAATGACAGTTTAAGTTTCTGTCTAACAATCATTTGGATCAAATGACCTAATTCCTGTGTTTATCTTTTGCTTGTCTTGTTTGTTGTTGTTAATGTAATATTGTTACTACTAATGTGTCATTTCATTTGTATCAAATTAAAATGGAGGGAATTATTTCATTAAATATTTTGTGACCGATTTTACGGAGCATGCTCTGTTGTTTAGACTTGAGGTGTCCTGAAATGACTTAAAGTGCTGATGTTGCAGCTCCAGTGTGACTGTGTGTGTGTGTGTGTGTGTGTGTGTGTGTGTGTGTGTGTGTGTGTGTGTGTGTGTGTGTGAGAGAGAGAGAGCGTGTGCGTGAGCGTGTGTGTGTGTGCGTGTGTGTGTGAGCGTGTGTGTGTGTGAGCGTGTGTGTGTGTGTGTGTGAGAGCGTGTGCGTGTGTGTGTGTGAGCGCGTGCGTGCGTGTGTGTTCTTTGCATTCTCTTATTCCTAGAAAACTGACATGTTGATGGGGTGAACTGCTGTAAGACATTGGCTACCTGTCATTTGTCTATCCTGTCTGTCCTGGCCAGAAGGAAGCTTTTCCCAGATAATCGTATCATGCCATTCACCCACAAAATATATTATATTTTTGTAAGAAATATTCAAAAGGTAAATCCACAGATAAATAAAAAACTGTTTTAACAATTTTAGCTGCACTTTGTCCGTTTTAAATATTATTGGTCATCCTTTTTGCACAAAGTAACATCACGTGAATCCAACAAAGAGTCGCAAGATGGCGCTCATGAACAGTAAATCAGTTGTGAAAGAATGAACATTAAAAATACTTTACACTGGCTCTTTATTTTAAATGAACTGACATTTTCATGACAAAGATCTGCTTTTGCTATTAAGTTTTAAGCTGTATAATTCATTTTGATTTAGACTAGATTTACAAGCCAATTATTTACGACACATACCACCAAAAAAAAATGTATCCATCATGATGAATCCAGACACATACAGGGTTACAACAATTAATTCAACTTTATTGGTTTCTTTATACATCACTGGTACATGGTATTCTGGTGAAATCATTGGAAGAATTATCCATATTATTCTTGGTGACTCTCTCTTCACTTGGACGTAAATACAGGCATGGAAGACCAGCAGGGGGCTCCACTGTTCAGTCCACCTGTCAGAGGTCGGTCTGCCTGCATACCTACCCGTCTGAAGACTGGCCCGTGACAAGACCAATACGCCACCCTCTCACCTCAGCATCCTCACAGAGACACAGAGCGTTAGGGCAAACCCTTATTGATATTGTAGCAGCAAGCTTTCTACTAACAGTTAACATCTTAATGACCTAAACAAAAAAGTATTGTACAGCTACTGCTAAAGATAAATCTAACAACCTGGCCTTGTTGTTACACCAGATTAAAGTGCTAGAAGCAACCCACCAATCCACACTTTTATATATATATATATTTATATAGAATTATTATTTATATATATATATATATTCGGAACAAATCTACTATTATAACATTAATTTACAGGGTAATATACATGATATTGTAACAGCTGAAATTTCAGCACAAATAGATCACTGTCACACATAACAGCAAATATATATATGATTATATAAGTGCTATATAATCATATATACCAATATATAATTGTCATATATGCATGAAAAACAAGTTAACCATGTCTCAGGCTTTTCAAATTATACCCAGAAAAGCAATTGTGTATAAGACATAAAAGCTTTACAAGTGTCTCTCTGGAGAGCGACAGGAGAGGCACAAATGCCCCACCTGTGTATTTGAGGTCACAGGACAGTTATTTGCATATTCCACAAATCTATTGCAACACGTTACTGTCTACAAACAGTACAGCCAGCGTCCGGACAGGAGCTGGTGTTAGCTGGACTCACACGTACACCCACTGAACAGAACGACGACGATGGGTGATCCGATTATAGCTATGTGCTTTCAGATGGTGTGCTATGACAGTGAACAACAGGAGGACTACAATACACAATATTAATAGTTTAGCCTCAGAACACAACCCAAAACTGTACGGGAGAAAGACTGGTGTGCCCAGAGTGACAGACTCCAGAGGCACTGCATCCGGCTGCTGATGTCTCCGTTTTACCACAAATCACTGACACTCCATCATTGACATTAATGGAATGTGTTTTTGTTAGCTTGGCTTTCTGTCTGCAGCACAGTGAGTAACATCCTACTGAAACACACATGTCTAAGGGCGTTTTGAGAGGTGCGAGTCCTTGAGTTTCTGGACCAGGATTGCCGGTTGTTGTTTTTTTGTTTTTTTTTTCTAGTCCAAAGCCATCCACTCCCCCACCAATGGAGTGGAGAACGGCTCTGGTGGGCATTTCCTGAGGCCTGTCTGTCTGTACCATCGTCAGGCCTTCTTTAGCCACACTACCCTGCAAAGACGCTGCACAAGGCGGTAACAAGATACACACATAGGTATTTTTCACAAAGAAAAAAGTAAAAGCTCCAGAGTAACTGCAGTAGTAATGCACAACAAGCATCCGTTAGCTGGCTTCCGACCACCGGGAGCCCTGGAGATGTGCAGGTTTTGGGACATTGCCATTGTTCGAAAAAAGGAGAGACACTCCTTTATTTGCCCTTAGCAGGTCTTTGTTTTTAATTTCCCTGTGGTGCAAGGTTGGGTTATTCAAACGCCCAGATCTCTATGTCCTGCACATAGAAATCCTCCTTCTTCGAGAGCATGGGATTCCCGAATGTTTTACAAGAGTGACTCCTGCCATGATACAGGTCGCCATCCAGCCACAGGCCAAACTCACCACTAAGAACAAAAAGTGACTATTATTTGAAGGCATTTTCACCACACACATGACAAGCCCAAAAGTGTATTTACCTCCCTCCTCCAAATGCTAAAGAGTCCATATCGCCCTTGATGAAGAACATGTTGTCACCTGTCCATTTGTACACCTGAAATAAAATAGAATATAATAAGGAGAAAAAGTGTTTGACTGGTACTCGTCGTACTATTAGATTTAGTACCACTACAGGTCATAGACAGAAGTAGTAAAAGCAGCATTGTAACAGTAATTCTAGTAATGGTAGAAGTAATAAGAATGCACTTATTTTGACACATCTAAAACTAGTCAGCAAGAGTTATTTTATGAAGACTGTACATTTTTAGACTAAAGAATTTGAAGGCCTCTACTTTAGTATATGACCACAAGAACTCAGCGCCACAGCATTCCTTGCATCAAACAGTACTCAGTTTTTGAAGTTTGGATAAGAGTTTTAATAACTTCTCAAACCAACTTTAGGATATGAACCTCATGTCTCATGTAAAATAAGCTGTTTTGGATGGGCATTTAATATGTGCAAGATAATTCGAACTATAATTTGCGTTGAAGCTATTGACACATTTTTGGACAGCTATAATTTGTTGGTCAAACTTTGTCCAAAATATTCTACGACAGAATTGCATTACATAATACAATAATGCATTACATAATATTGGTAAAATATATAAAACTATAACTATAAAACTATAATAAAACTATAAAAGTCACGACAAACCTCAAACTCTGGGTTGAACGTGAACAGGAAGGTTTCTCCAGTGCCATAAAAGCCATCACTGACTTTAAAGGGTTCAGATGCCAATGCACCAAAGACCTGAAAAAGACACAAAGGTTAGATAGATAGATAGATAGGTAGATAGGTATTTTATTCGGTCATTACATTCAAAATCAAAACATTATTCAACATTCATCAAACACAACTCAACATCCACATCAGGTTGTATATTTTATGGGGAATAGCAGTTAAATAAAATACATTGAGTGCTGTATGTTTAGTGGCTTACTTGGCCATCGCTGTCTTTGATCACCAGCAGTACAGGGGTGTCCTGGGCCTGCATAGCTCTGTATAGAGTCTTAATGCTCATGCCATGCTTTGCCGTGCCAAAGACCAGCGTCCATGGGTACCCAATGGTCCGGGGTGGGAGATTCTTGGCAAGCTGAAGAAAAGCATACAAAATGTGTACACACTTCATTATATATATATTAATGGTACGCTTTGCTTATATCACAACCCTTTTGGTCTGCAAACCCTAATGTCCACGGAAAAAGAAAGCAATAAAGAACAAGGAAAACGGGGAGGAAATGAAACAGAAAGGCCACAGCCACCAATGCTCAATTACATCTGCAGTGACCTTTTCACACAGCATGGAGTTTAAAGAAGAGTAACAGGGCTCCACAGAGCAGAGCGGGACAGAGGGGAGAGGGCTGGAGCTCCCCGAGAGCCGCTGCATCCTACCACACTTCAGAGGATTAACTGTGACTGTAGTGTGTAGCTGATGGAGAGTGGACATGTTGAATTTTAAAGGATTGCCCCCACGCCTACACCATGAATGGCACAAAATACCCCCTGCATCCTAACAGTCATAAACCAGTATACCTCTTGAGGTGGTTATACCTTTGCAGAAGCATAATGCAAATATATGCAAATAGCCTTTACTTTGTCAACATAGATTGTTCTTGCTCAATTTTTTTCTCTAAATCTACCTTTGTTTAGATTTGTCTTGCCATAATATTTAAGAAACTCTGGCTTTAATCAGTGAATAAAACTATATAGCTGAGAATTATTTTTACATGTTGAATGTATTCCAAAGATAACAAATACTACAGCTTTTATCAGTTATCACAATGCAACCTCAACTCTTCCCAGTCATCACCTCTCTGGTCCCTAAATGTGTTTCGCTTGTTTCTTGTTGGTTCAGCACAATTCTCTGCGGTACAGCAGTGTAATCATTGGTCTGGAAACGATGCCCTGAGCAGATGAGGCCCAACTCACCTCACCTCTGCTCCACTCTCAGCTCTATAAGAGCTCCTCTGGGTGATTACAGAAAGCTCTATATTGTCAGTCTATGGGTCAATATGGCAACTGGGACTTATGGGAGTGTTATCCTACAATACAGGAAACCCAGTGGCTCAGGATAGGCCCCTGTCTCATATCTTTAGAAACACCCTGTACAATGAAGACAAACACAGCTGGCATAACATGAACAAGAAATGAAATAATTTTTACACAGAAAGGTGTAAAAATTGGTTCAGTGCTAAAGAGTTTGCCAGTAAATAAGTTTTTTATTGCAGTTGGACCACCGTCAAAAGTTATACTTCCAGTGTGCACATGTTATATGTTACAAGTTAGTCCCGGTTTATTTGGGATATTTTAACAAGAGCAAATTCATTCAATAATTCCTTGGTATACGTTTTTCCTTAGCAACACGCACTGAACATGCATTGAAACAAAGGTCTTGCACTTACATCTTCTATCATGCCTATAAATAAAACCATTATTTTCTGTGGTAAATGCATTTGTCCATCCACTAAACAACTGCTAAAGGAAGATGTGGGCTGGGATTATGTTTATTACTGCAGTGACTGCTGTTTATTCCCCAAGCGTACAATTGACAAATGAAGGTGAAAGGGCACTGTTGGTCTGTTTTACAAATACTGCAAGCAAATATAGAACTGGCAATAGCAAGAAACACGAGATACAAATGTGATCATAAACAGACGTACAATGACGGACTGTAGCAAAAGTTCTGCCAACAAAGAATTCAGATGTGGTTCATTAATTTAAGGCTAATCTGAAAAAAATATATTATTAAATGTATTACAAAGAACATGAATAGTACATTACAAATATTTTTTATAATCTGAATTATGTTAATAAACTGGCTTCAGTCGGTTGTAGTGTTCTGAAATATGTTTCAACAATTCTTGGAGTTACATTACCCAAAAACACAAGCTGCAGTTCTGCTTTAAACTCTGGCCCTGTTCAGACCTGCATTTGACCTACATAGTAACACAATTTTCTCAAAGAATTATAAGCAACCAGTGTTTCCTACAGTGCTTAGAGAAGCAGATAATTTACAGTGCTGACCCTGTAAAGGAAGGGACAGAAGAGAAGATGTTTAAACCCAAAAAATGCTCTAAGAAATATAAAAACAATGCATAGTAATATATGTGGTGTTCCAATGTAATGTAACACTTGCAGATAAATTGCAATTGTAGTAACAATACTTTAATAAAAAGAAATATGTTTGCTACCTTCTGGTTGAAAAGTGCCCCTTTGTGGTATGTCAACGTAAACATCATGCAAACATAAAAGTAAAAACGTGATATTAACTACTGATCAGTGCAATGGTGTCTTGAATGCAGGAGGTTAAGATTACTCAAACGTGCACGAATCAGTCTAAAAACAACTTTGAGTAGTTCAGTTAGAAGGGGAAACAATATTCAAACTCATTTTAATATGTCTCCTTTAACAATATGTAAATTAATGTTGTTTAATTGTATTCTAAAACAAGTCGTATTGAATAAAGAACACAAGTTGCAGATTTATGTACAACTTGTCCTGTATTAGTGTAACACGGGGCAAGTTGTATAATATATTTAATTAAAGTGGACGGTCTGGTTAGCCCCATAACGAAACGCTGTAAGATCCAAGAGTTTACCTTCTCTATCTGGTCCGCCTCCAAGAGGTCACTGGGCTCCTTGAGATTAGGTTTGAATGTTTCAGGCTCCAGCTCGGCCTTGATGGACGGGCCATGTTTGGAGTTGACCTCTTCTTTGGTGGTGATCTAGAAGACCAAGACCAAGACATGAGAAAACTGACAGCAAAGGTTTATAAGGTAAACTTTTGTATTTTTTAAATGCAGAAAGTGTCCCCTTTTTTTCTTCTTTTAAACTATATTTTGTACTAACCATAATTTCACTTTTATTCACATTATACAAAAGGTTAAACTAATCAGAGCAGCTAGAGGTAAAAAAAACAAATATACTCTGGTCTAACATTGGGAGGGAAAATTTTAGGGTGAACATTTTCTATCGATACAGTGACTAAAGACTGAAGATGACAGCTGATGCCACTTGTCAATGCCAGATGACTGGGTTGGGATTGGCAGGACTGGGATCACAAGAAAAGACAGTTTTCAAAGGGGGAACATTAACTCAGCCAAATGAATAATTAGCATTCGGCTGTTGGTACAGTTTCTCTGACCAGCCGATGGTTGGACTTATCTGCTTTATCTTCCTCAATAAAAGAGGCTAATTGAGAGTTGCTTTCCCATTGGTTCCTGGGATGAGCTCATGTTTCAGTGTGCATTCAAATCGTGCCTACCTGTATTGTCTCCCTGTCTTTCTACAGCCTATCACTGACACAACATCACTTTGTCTGATAGTGCTCCTCTTACTACCCCGTACAAAGTATCCCTAGCTTTACAGTTAATACAGTTTAACATCAAAGGGATTTCAAAACATTTGTCTTTTCTAAGCACTGCAGCAAACTAACACACTGGAAGACAGCCTTGTACTTTAAAACAGCCAGGCTAAGACAGAAAGCCTGACACAAGGAGATAAGGCTGCTGTCACGTGACAACCACAAAACTCAAAACAAGACCATTTTCTGCCATGAAATGATAAAAAATTTTCTTTAAAGCAAGATTTAGCTTCTTTATAAATCACCTTCAAACCAGTTTGAGCTAAAGGCGTTACTACTTACCAGCATACTAACACATCAGACTAAATATGTAAGAGAGGTTAATGGCCCAACCAGGTACCCCTGACCAAGATTCTAGTTCAAAATCTGCAGTTCATCACATCCTCCCATGGTGTTGAAAGATACAGAGAACAAATTTCCCTATAGAGACAAAAGAATACCTTACCTATTACAACTATAAACCTATAACCTTAATTAAAGCAAAGGAGGATGCTTAAGTCTGCAGTGAGGAGCCTAGGGGAGCAGGTTGGTTGTTGATGTGGGCAGTAGAGGCCAGGGCAGGATGGCTACAGTAGGGCAGTCAGTGAATCATGGCACCTGGAGTCGTTTGCAGAGTGAGCGCAGATCTTCACTGTTTAGTGCATCAATTCGACGGTGGTACTCCGTCAGAGACACTACCTGGTGTACAAAGACAGGAACAGGTGCAAACATAAAACTCTGCCAGTTCAGCTGCTGGCTTGGGGAAATAAGGAGAATAACTCTGAAGTTAGAGCTAGTAAAACACCAATGTTTCTAGGTACATTTTTATTTTGCATGTTTGTGTACTTCCTCAATCATCATGTAAAGTAAACGTGGCTTTTTTGAAGATTATATTAAAAAGATCCACACAGTGAAAACAATAATAAGTTTTGCTACTATCAACCACACCTGCAAAATCCATAAACAACACAACCTTGATTAAGGAAAGTGATCCAGACTAAACAACAAAATGACTGGATGAGAGCCAACAAAGTTCCACCCCATGCTGCTGCATACTACTCCACTGAGAGCAGCTGCCTCTAAATAGAAGTTGTCGTATTCATCTAGACTGGCACAGCATGTATGACCTCATGTACAATACAAAAATTACAAGTTATATTTAAATGACTACTTTAAAAACTTTAATTGGGTAACTGGCTCTAGTTCTTGTTGTATAAATAACTTAGTCAGTAACAAGCAGCACCTTTACAGCTCTCAATAATGCAGCAGAAAGGTAAACTACTGTCTTCATTAATAATAAAGGATTACACCTTTAGCAGGAGACTTAAGTTTATCTGTGTTGTGAGATAACTGCATACTAATGTACAAGTATACGAAAAGAAATCAGCCAATACATTTTCTATAAGAAGTTTTGCATAACACAAGCCAAAACACATTTACGTCGAAGTGGCAAAAACATGATTTGGCTATTGTGACCTCTGATCTGACCTCAGGCATGCCATAAAAGACAATACTGCGAAACTTTCAAAATCAATTATAGCTTCCTTGCTTTGTCAACTTTTAACAGACAGCAGCCCTCTGTCCTGACACAGGATGACAACAGCATAAACAACCCAGCGCTGCTTCTTCACACTCGAGCTCAACAGTGAACACTTTGTTTACACTTTCTGATAACCGGCTTGCCGGCTAGCACTGAGGCTAGTTAGCAAAAGGCTAGCGAGCTAACGTCCAACAAGATTGTACAGAGAAAGAAAACTTGAATGAGACACAAGGGACGTACACAGGTATACTTAGGAGTCAGCCGTTTCTCTGGATCCTTTACTCTCCTAGAAAACATATCTTTCCCTCAGAAGAAGGTGATACCATCAGTCACATTACAGATGCTTTAAGTTCTCCTTGGCACCCTGAAGACAAACAGCCAGAGTTGCTGTAGCCCGGCAGCCCGCTGGACTAAAATAGAAACATTTTACTCTTCAACGAGGTCTTTACCCGTATCATTTGAGTGACATCGCGACTGTCCAATGACAACAAGCGACAGCAGGAAACACGGCTTGTGATTGGACGAACGGAATTTAAAGGGCGGGACGCAATCCGGAAAACCCGGAGGATATTTAAAGGTACAGTAACAGTCACACACAGGACAGTGCAACTATTCTGTTTATAAACATCTAAATAATATACTATTTAATGAATTGGTGATATGCCATATGACCTGCTTGAACACATTTCTATTTCACTTCATTAAACTAAAGTTATTATCAACCCTGCCTTTCTCAAACACAACATAAGTGCAGTAAATATGAAATTGGGAGTAACTGTGATAAAAAGTGAATTTTTTTTTATCCAAAATTGTAAACTTATTGTCTGGGGGCTTGGGTGACCAACAATACTGACACTCAACAGACATACACTGACTCACAAGAGTAAACAATTACACAAACATGCAAAATACTTTGTTGGAAGCAATAAGCACATTTCCAAGCAAAGCAAGAGTGAACATCACTTACATATAATATACAATGAAAAATACAAAAGCATAATTTAACTAAAATTTGCATCTTCACATTTCAGATGGAAAAGAAAGATAATTCACAATGTATTAGATTGTGAATATTACTCAACACAATTACAAAATGTGACTTAAAAACTCACTAAAAGGCACCACATAATAATAATATAGATAAAATATATAAAATATGAATTAGCCAATAGCACATACAATAGAATATATTACAACTTGTGTATGTGATAAAGGCTGAAGACAATACAAAGTAGGTGCACTTTTTAAGCATTTTTGGACATTACCTCCCACTCTTTGACATTGAGGTCTGTGATGGGATCGTCTTCAGAACTTTGCGATGCCTCGTTTTTCTTAATGACCATAAACCCAGGTTCTTGTCCCATTCCTCGAACACCCTCCCCGTACATGTCCGGACTCCACTGCATGAAGAAGACGTACAGGTGGTCCGACCTATGTCATAGAAAAGACAAAAGTCACAACAAAACAAGTTTGCCTCAAAAAGTCCACCTGCTAAACACAGTAATGCAAATACAAGAGCAATACTGCAAACCTTTCACCACTTTAATAATATTGTTTTCTTAATGCATTTTGAACACCAGCAGTTGGAACATTTCATCCCATTTTCATTAGGATCTATATCTATTCCTGTAATAAAAATACAAACAATTTAGGTATTAAAAACAAGAACTGTATGTACCATACCAGTGCAGAGTCAATGTTATTTGTGTAAAACATAGCAACATAGTTGTGGTTGTCTTCAACAATCCCAAATAAGTGAATGTCCTTTCACTTTCACTCCGTAAGAAACCTGGAAAAGTGTATAGCTCACAGAGGCATTAGCCTGTGTGTCGACAGTGGACATAAAAGCTTGTAAACACTGTTATGGTTGTATATATAGCTCATTCAATAGCCTTTCCTTCTGCCCCACAATAATGCAGGGCCACTTAAAGACACATCATGTGGGTCGCCTCCCATCTAGGTCAGGCCAATGGTGTCTGAACAAAAAGGCCAATGAATTACAGCGTTTTCAGGGCTGCATCTTACTTCTCCTACACCTATGTAAAGGTCTGCTCACTAAGTCAGTCAAGAATCTCTGTACCATAAATTCAAAGGTGGAAAGAAAAAAGATGAGTTCATATGAGTGATAAGTTCATCATAAAGTTAAATATACATGTTATATTATTATTATTATTAATATTATGAAACAACTATTATAAATTAAATGTATTTTTAGTTTTTTTTTTAAGTTAAACTGAATTGCAGTCTTTTGAATATCTATTTGGATATGCAGTAGGGCTACACAATATATCACAAAAATACTGCAAAATTGACTGATGCAATAATCAATATTGCAAGAAAATAAATATATTGCAACAACCGAAAGTTCTTCATTGTACAGAAGTGTATTGTTTTTTGAAAGCATTCATGATTTTCCCTAGTAACTAAATTCTACATAAGTGGTTGGTTGGTCTTGTCTTTGTTAAGTTTTTATGTTGACCCAGTTTGAATAGTAAATGAATACATGTGCATTTTTATTTTAAATTAATTGAACATATCACTCCAAAACGTATAAAAACATTACGGTAATTTCATTATCACAATACAAACAGGGCGACAGTAGCTCAGTAGGTTGAGTGTTTGTCCACTGATCCGAAGGTTGGCGGTTCAAATCCCGCTCTCTACATAAAAAAAAAAAAAAAAACAAACATCATTGGTTGAGTTAGATCCACTGACTTGAAGGTTGGCGGTGCAGTTCCAACCCTCACAGATGAATGCTGTCGTTGTGTCCTTGGGCAAGACACTTAACCCACTTCGCCCCCAGTGTCTGTGTACACTGGTGTATGAATGTGTGTGTGGATGGGTGACTGGTTCCTTGTTGTAAAGCGCTTTGAGTGTCTTGAAAGGTAGAAAAGCGCTATAAAAATGTGACCATTTACAAAACATAGCTATCAAGTAGCGCATCTTTTTCCCTCATCATGCAAAACGTCTAAATATGCAGTAACAGAGCAAGAAAGGAAGAAAACAATAATGCAATAACAAGCATGATTCCTAAAGTTCAAACTGACTAATGAAGTAGAGGCCAGGGCACTGATGCCTCATTACCATTCACAACATGTCATATTCTCAATGATTTATGATGCCATGACAAACAAGAACGATATGGCTGTTTGTTTCATGCAGAAGGCATCACAAGCATCCAATACCAGCAAAACTCTAAGTTTAGCCTTGAAATGTTTAAACTGTTACTAAATTGACCGCCACAACGGCAAATGCTTAACTAGCTTTATTCCAGTAGTCCCTTAGATTTTTCACTTTGCAAGACTTGGGACAGGTATAAAGATTGTTACGTCTTGTTGATGGATTATACACGATTAACATTAAAATGGAAGCTACAGACTCTCACAGAATCATATTAAAAGACCACTGAAACAAATGCTTAGCTTGCCTTAAATGCAGGCTAAAGTTGATCACAAAGTATTTTTTGTCTTTTTCCTTCACCTTGAAGAATTACTGTACTGAAAAGAGGCCAGATGCCATGGATATGACCAATCGCCCCTGGATCTAGCTCATAGCACAATTGACCAAAATAGACTGACCAAATTAAGTTGTCTGCACCACTGGGACTTGTAATTCACCACACATAAACATATTAAGCAGGAGCACATATATTTTCTTGTAATGTGTCTCCTTCTGGTGTCAAGATCTGTAACGCAATTAAAACCAACTGCTGACTTGGCGAGATTGAATCAACAAGAGCAACCAAGCATAGCAGGAAAGATATAAACACATTGTAGCTATATTGAGATCATTTAAAACACAACCAATTTTAGCTAAGGCAGCCGATTCTTTACAGCAGCAATCCCAAAGTGTGTGTGTGTATTTTGTGAGTGAGTATTATATTAATTACACATAGCTGCCTGGTGGGGTAGTGCAGGAAGATGGCCAGGAGGAGCAGGGAAACCTTTTCTAACAAAGAGGAGATACTGGGTTACGGAAATCCAAACCAAGGCCTCTTCTATATACAGCTTTATTAAAGTAATGTCTCAATGTGGCTATGCTATGCTATGCTATGCTATGCTATGCTATGCTATGCTATGCTATGCTATGCTATACAAGAATTCAAGGATAATAGTATCTATTAAGTTGGAAGGTTTGTTAACATACAGTTGGTCATATAACATAGAAATGGTACTATATTAATGTAAATTAAATCTTATAAATGTGACATTGTAATACTTAAAATACTTGTAAAAACAGCAATATTGGCCCTGACCTCTCTTGAGGCACGGTGAACCAGTACTCATGCTTCTTGCCCAGCTGAGCGTACTGCTGCATGGACGCACTGGCATTGGACACAAACGTCTTCTTCATGGGCTTCCCCACTCGCAGACACAGAAACTTGTGAGAACGCTGCTTCCGCTTTTCCGTCGACACTGAGCCTGCAAAACATTACTCACACTGTCACAAGGCCACGCAAGACCCACTCTGTTACATAATAACCACAATAAACAAAGGATTTCTTTAACATAGTGCTACAAGATCTTCTTTCACTACGTAAAAACAAGATGCACCATGCTTTCTGAGTATGAGTATAGTCCTGACATTAGAACCAGTCTGTTTTTTTGTCCGGTTTATTATTGGTCTGGGACAACTACTAGGCAGATAGTAGTTATTAGACGACACAAAAACAAACCAGGATAGGGGAGTACCTATAAGAGGTAAATAAATTAGGCACAGTCGAAGAAATCCAACTGACATTACCTATTGAAAAAGCTCACACAAGTGGCATGACAAATGACAAAAAACAATAATATTCATTAGCATCTAAAATCTTAGGGGAACCAATTTGATTTTGAAATCAAACTCATCTTAATGCGTCATGTTTTTGAAGCTGTTGCCGGTGGAGCTAATGTGTGCAGAATAAAGGGCAGGCATGCTGAGAGACGCCTGTGCATTAGGGGAGCTTTTGTAACCCAGCACTCTGCGGGACAATAATTGCAGAGGAAGAAAAGGATAATTTCTCTCCCACTGGTTTGGTCTGTTTCTTCAGAAGTAAAGAAATCATTGAGGGACCACAGTGACATGTCTTACTAGAGAGTGGGACTAAGTGAGTCATTCAGGCTGACAGGCAGAAGCTTTTCTCAGATAAAACAATACAACGACAATCACAGTTACCAACATGTCACAAGTTAATGGTCAGAGGTAGCTATTCAGAAGCAAAAATTATTGTGGAAATGGTATGAGAAATGGTGGCAAGAGTGGTAGAAATGCTTATAGTAATAGTATATAGTATCATTGTAGCAGCAGTAGGAAGCAGCAATAATAGTTTGTAGTTTATGTTTGCGATTTATTTAAATAATTTATGATTATTCATAATTTCAAAATAGCTAATTAAAGTTAAAAAAAGAAATAGAAACTCCAAGGATTTTAGTCTACAAGAGTTTGTATTTGGGCTATTTGGATCTTTTGAGCTACATTATTTTAAAGGTTTTCAAATTTCAAATTTATTTCATTTAGACGATTTGGACAAGTACACAAAATGACTGCAAAATAAATTTGTACAAGGATACTCAGGTTACAATCACTAAACACAAGGATGGGAGGAAAGCCAAAGAAGAGATTTATATTTTATATGAAATAGTACTGGTCTAATGCCATGTCAAAAGCAACTTTCAGAGCTAAATAAATAAGATCGCTCTGAAAGTGTTTTGATGTCAGGTTAAATCGCTGCCTCATATCCCCTCTGGTTACAAGGTATGTTTGTGGCATTGTGCCGTTTGATGGGCTTTAGCTTATCGCCTGGAGGTGCTGTGCAGACCACCAGAGCTAAAGATCAAAAGGCTGCATAAAGCTATGGAGGCCTCGCTAGCCCACACACATAGATAACAACAGGGCCAGCAGTTTCTCAACATCTTTATTTTCTCATTACTAGAGCCAAGCCACACAGGGACACAAGGCTATCAGGGGCTAACATGAGAAATTCCACTGAGGAAAGACATTTGCTTTGATACAGTGGAAAGGGGATGCAGCGTAGAGCTGCACAATGTAAGACAAGTTATATGAAACGCGAACAAAACCAGCTAGTCAAGACAATTTAAACATTAGTGGACTTTTAGTAAGGAGGTGAACCAAATAATTGCTCAAACATAATAGATGTAAAAAAAAAAAACAAAAAAAAAAAATACTCCAGGTATTTTGCAATAAAATTAAAAGACTAGAGTCTAGGTACCACAGTGCTGATTTGAAAGCATATTTACCCTCTCTTGATTCCTGCGATCCATCCTTTTGCGTCTCCTCTCCACTCTCCTTCCTCTCCTTGTCCTGTTGCATAGTGTCTGTTTTGGAGACTTCTGTCCCCTCATTGGCCTTCTCCTTTGGACTGGATGGGGCAGCAGTGGTTGTGGAGCTGTCTGGAGCACCTGTGGGGTTAGGGACAGAGCTTTGAGACCCTGGGCGAGAGTGGCTGTTGCTGGGATCCTGCTCTTGGCTAGTGGTGGTAGTGCTGGTGGTAGTAGGTATGCTTGGTGCTTGTTCTACACTGTGCTGCTTAGATCCCATGGCTGACTGGCTTTCAGTGGCAGTGTCTGGTGGATTGTCCTCTGCAGGGGCAGGGGTTGTCTCAACTGGGGGTGTGGCCTCTTCAGTCACCTGGGAGACAGATCCAGAAGATTGGCCATTGCCGCCAACCTGAGAGTCCGCCTCTTCAGCTTTAGGCGTTTCAGCTTTAGGGGTCTCCACCTGGGTCACGGTCTGCACAGACTCAGTGGACGCGCCTGAGGACTTGTCCATGTGCAGGTCTTCGTTGGACGCTTGCTCCTCCTCACGGATAGGGGACAGCTCAGATTCAGTGAAGACATCCTCAGAGATGGATCCCTCAGTGCTGCGCGGGGCCGTGCTACCACTGCCATCATTGGCCCCTGGTTCCCTGATGCGCGGCTCCAATTCCTTCTGCTGTGATGGGTGTCTCTCTGAGGGCAGTGGCTCCAGGTCACTGTGGAACAAACAATCACATAGTGAATGAGCTGCTTACTGCGTATGAAAAAAGTACAGCCAAAATCAATGCACCACTGGCATCAGAGCACAGTCTGAGAATCACTGATCTACACATGTCTAGAGCACCATAACTAGAGCTGTGAAAACAATTACAGAAAAAAACTGCAGACTAAACAGTGGGCGGAAACACCATGAAGGAGGCTGCTTCCTTGTGTATAGAGAGGTGAGCCATCAGTGTAGGAGGGTGCAGCCATACTTCATTAACTCTGCCGTAATTGCAAATTCCTTTTTATTTTGCTATGTGGAGGGGAAAGGATTAGACTGCTGGTTCACTGCTGATGCAATCTGACCAGGCGTGCAGCACAGAATGACAGCGATTACAGCTACTTAGGTGCGTTTCTATGCGAATGGAAAATGGAGAATTACTTTGTGAAGGCACATTTAAAGCCTGGCTGATTTATGTGGGAGTAAATCTGAGTTAGAGCTCATTTGTAGCTTGTAATGCTACATGTTATTTCACTAACTACATGTATGGACCTTCTTGCACTCACCGCTTGATTTAGCCTATCCAC
Organism: Periophthalmus modestus; assembly: GCA_019594935.1. Lineage (NCBI taxonomy): Eukaryota > Metazoa > Chordata > Actinopteri > Gobiiformes > Gobiidae > Periophthalmus > Periophthalmus modestus. Next base: position 15,152,201 of record JAIEZT010000124.1, on the reverse strand, counting down.
AGTATATTAATAGGTCAGCAATTGCCTCTACTCCACTAATATTGGCACCCTTTGCAAAAAAAATAAAAGTTAATGAACAAAATTGAAAATGTATACTATATTTATGAGTACCACCTTTATTGGCACCTCAAATGCCTATATTTAAAGTGATTTCTTAAGACTTTCCAGCATCAGCCCAATAATTACTACACTGAAGTGTACGTATTAGAATGCGACTCTTTCTCCCAAGAGAAAGAAGGTCCTTTGTCAAAAAGTCCTTACCACTACAAGGCAAAGCTATCTACATTAATGTGAAGTTTGAGAGATTTTTCAGTTTAGATTGTCATTTGATTTAAACTTATAGTATCTTACTCGGGTACGGTGTCCCTGATCTTGGGATCAGTGATCTCTTTAAAGATGGCTGCTGACTGCACCTCCTCCAGAGGACACATGATGCCGTATTCTTCACACCCATGGGCCTGCACCAACGGATCCATCCGGTGGGGGTCAAACATGATGTTGTTGGGTGTCACCAACAACACTCCACTCACTGCACCCTTAAATTACACAAACAACAAACAGGGATGACTTTCTCTTGTATTTAAGTATTATTCAGTAACTAATTGAAGCCTAAACAAGAACTTGCAAGATACGGTCTGTGTAATTTATAAACCATGGGTAATTTTGGACAAAAATAGGTAAAATCCAGAATAACCAAGACAACAAAACAGAAAGATCGTACTACAAAGATCACAATTTGTGCCATCTACAACTGTCTATATCAAGTTTTCATTAACATAATGAAAAGATTTTTTTTAATTCTTCTACACTACATTCTCAGAACCTCAGATGTTCCTTTTTACATGCAATCAATCAGAAACAGGCATGTTAGACAAAAAGTAATCAAAAGTGCCCATACAGAACCAGAGGGCAAATCCATTTGAGCCCACAAATGTCCTAAATCAAGTAGAAGGTATTGACTGGCAGCACTGACCACTTCAGTGCTTTCATTTGGTAGCTGGGAGTGAATCAGATCTGGTTCGATACAATGAATGTTGGAGTCTAGACTCAACACTTGAGTGTTGCAGTTTTAGGCAAGACAGACATAATGTACAAATATCTGTAGGACGGCAGTTTTTAGAAGAATAGGTAAATTGATTTGATCTTGTCAAAAAATGTAATTGAGTCTACACAACAGAATATTTTTTTGTATCTCCGTGAATTCATTTGTAGAAATGCATGTGCTTCTTATGTTGTGTGTCTACTCAGAATAAATTGGAAAAAGGTGAATATACAAACGTTTGCTATACAGAAGAAACTAAGATGGTTTGTGATGTGATGCTTTTTGTAAAAGTTAATGTAAAGGGAACAATTTTATGGGCAAAGTCCTAGAAAAGTGCCTGAAGTGGCTATTTTTATGCCTCTATTAGCAGATGTGGGATTTTGAGTGCAGAGCAGCTGATATATATTTATTTAATAATTCGTTCCTTTGATAGCATTTGAGTAGCGCTTTCAAACAGGTGGCACAGGAACATACTTAACATAGTACACAACTTGACAAACATCTGGTGCAACTTAGATCAATTGTAATTTGGCTTGAAAATAAGTGACAGGCTTTTTTGTACCCATTTTGGACCAAACATTGTGAATAACAAAAAAACATGCAACAGTAAAAGTATAGCTAATAAGAAAAAGCTTACTTTTCCATCAGTGATGTATTTGCAGTTGATCTTGAGGAACTTCTCCGTGAGAGCCTCTTCCTCTTCGGAGGTGGATGAGACCACTCTGGACTGACGCAGAGCTGAAAACACGGGCGGATGGACCCCATCTGGTCTGGGTGGGCCATCAGAGTCCTACAGTGGGAGAGACAATGATAAGAAACCAGATCGAAGATAGAAGCTAAGGTAGGTTTTGGTTGATCACTTTTGTTAAAAAAAAAAATAATATATATATATATATATATAATATAAATAAATATATATATATATATATATATATATAGTCAGAGAGAACCTTAATCAGAATAAGTTTTATTGCCATTGTCCGTGAGCAGAGCTCACAGATTAGGAACTTACTTCGGTGATAAAGTGCACATGGAACACACACAAAAAAAAACAAATAATACACACAAAATACAAATACAAAAGGGCATGCAGGAAGAAAATATATACAACAGCAGCATCAAAACAACAACAGTGCAACATGGGTTATTTAGTGACCAGTGTTATAAAGTGTCCAGTTTAGTGCAGATATTATAAAGTGTTCATGAGACAAACAGCAGAGGTGAAGAAACTGTTCTTGTGACGAGAGGTTCTGGTCCTGATGGACCGTAGCCTCCTGTCAGAGGGAAGAGGCTGAAATAGTCCATGTCCAGGGTGAGAAGTGTCAGCTGCTATACGACCTGCTCGCCCCCGAGTCCTGGAGACGTACAGGTCCTGGAGAGATGGAAGGCTGCAGCCAATCACCTTCTCGGCAGAGCGCATAATGCGCTGCAGTCTCTGTCTGTCCCTGGCCGTGGCCCCAGCGAACCACACGGTGATGGAGGTGGTGAAGATGGACTCGATGATGGCTGTGTAGAACTGCACCATCATCTGGACCGGCAGCTTGGCTTTTCTCAGCTGCCGCAGGAAGTACATCCTCTGCTGGGCTTTCTTGATGAGGGAGCTGATGGCCGGCTCCCACTTGAGGTCCTGGGTGATGCAGGTGCCCAGGAAGCGGAAAAAGTCCACGGTGGTGATGGGGGAGTCGGTCAAGGCGAGAGGGGGCAGGGGGGCTGTGACTTTCCTGAAGTCCACAATCATCTCCACTGTCTTCCGGGTGTTAAGCTCCAGGTTGTTGCTGCTGCACCAGGACACCAGCCGATCCACCTCCCTCCTGTAGACAGACTCATCCCCTTTCGAGATGAGCCCGATGAGGGTGGTGTCATCCGCAAACTTGACCAGTTTGACGGAGTCGTGGCTGGAGGTGCAGCAGTTGGTGTACAGGGAGAAGAGCAGGGGGGAAAGTACACAGCCCTGTGGAGATCCTGTGCTGATTGTCCGAGTGTCCGAGACATTCTTCCCCAGCCGCACGGTCCATCAGGAAGTCAGTGATCCACCTGCAGGTGGTCAGGCACGTTGAGCTGAGCGAGCTTGATGTCCATGGTGGTGAGGGCGGAGGGGGAGGGTGTGGGACATCAAACCTCGCATAAAAGCCGTTTAGCTGTTCTGCAAGTTATTTATTGTCCGCAGCGGGAGGGGCTTTGGGCTTGTAGTTGGTAATTTGCCTAAGCCCCCTCCAGACAGAAGCAGAGTCGTTGGTGGAGAAATGCTGCCTCAGACGTGTATTGTACTTTGCTTTAGCCTTTTCCACCTCTTTGCTAAAAGCATACTTACAACGCCTGTAGCCTAACCACCTCCAAGATAATTTTATGTGGGATCCTGGATGTCTAAGGACTGAGTAAAACAGAGACATAAGCCTTAACCACTGCTCCTATTCTCACAACATGTCTGGGACCAGTTTTATCATTGTAGATACACACCTCTGACTGACCTCCAGAACAAAGCCGCTGTTATGTGCGTCATCACTGCAGTCTGTACATTAAGAGCCAAGATACGACAGAACGCCTGTGGGTGAATGTATCTGCTCTGTTTCTTTAAATGGCATGTGCAGTCTAATATAAAGAGATCTCCACATTATTGATAAATATGACATTTGCAGTTTGTGTCATATGCAGATAGTATTATTTCAGTGAAATACTATAATCAGATACCGCAATTAAAAATACATAAAGTGAGGCAAATAAGTATTTGAACACCCTGTGATTTTGCAATTCTCCCACTTAGAAATCATGGAGGGGTCTGAAATTTTCATCTTAGGTGCATGTCCACTGTGAGAGACAATCTAAAAAAAATCTGGAAATCACATTGTATGATTTTTTAAATAATTTATTTGTATGTTACTGCTGCAAATAACTATTTGAACACCTGAGAAAATCAATGTTTATATTTGGTAGAGTAGCCTTTGTTTGCAATTACAGAGGTCAAACGTTCCCTGTGGTTTTTCACCAGGTTTGCACACACTGCAGGAGGGATGTTTGCCCACTCCTCCACACAGATCTTCTCTAGATCAGTCAGGTTTCTGGGCTGTCGCTGAGAAACACGGAGTTTGAGCTCCCTCCAAAGATTTTCTTTTGGGTTTAGGTCTGGAGAAAGGCTAGGCCACTCCAGAACCTTGGTATGCTTCTTACGGAGCCACTCCTTGGTTCTCTTGGCTGTGTGCTTCAGGTCATTGTCATGTTGGAAGACCCAGCCACGACCCATCTTCAATGCTCTAACTGAGGGAAGGAGGTTGTTCCCCAAAATCTCGCAATACATGGCCCCGGCCATCCTCTCCTTAATACAGTGCAGTCGTCCTGTCCCATGTGCAGAAAAACACCCCCAAAGCATGATGCTACCACCCCCACGCTTCACAGTAGGAATGGCGTTCTTTGGATGGTCCTCATCATTCTTCTTCCTCCAAACACGGCGAGTGGAATTAAGACCAAAAAGTTCCATTTTGGTCTCATCTGACCACATGACTTTCTCCCATGACTCCTCTGGATCATCCAAATGGTCACTGGCAAACTTAAGACGGGCCTGGACATGTGCTGGTTTAAGCAGGGGAACCTTCCGTGCCATGCATGATTTTAAACCTTGACGTCTTAGTGTATTACTCATAGTAACCTTGGAAACGGTGGTCCCAGCTCTTTTCAGGTCCCGTGTAGTTCTGGGTTGATTCCTCACCTTTCTTAGGATCACTGAGACCCCACGAGGTGAGATCTTGCATGGAGCCCGTCATGTTTAGCTTCTTCCATTTTCTAATAATTGCTCCAACAGTGGATCTTTTTTCACCAAGCTGCTTGGCAATTGCCCCTTAGCCCTTTCCAGCCTTGTGCATTTTGACACTTGTTTGGTCTTGGCCATGTTAGTAGTTGGAGTCTTACTGATTGTCTGGGGTGGACAGGTGTCTTTATGCAGCCAACGACCTCAAACAGGTGCTTCTAATTTAGGAGAATAAGTGGAGTGGAGGTGGACTAACAGGTCTTTGAGGGTCAGAATTCTAACTGATAGACAGGTGTTCAAAGACTTATTTGCAGCAGTAACATACAAATAAATTATTTTTAAAAAATCATACAATGTGATTTCCAGATTTTTTTAAAGATTTTGTCTCTCACAGTGGACATGCACCTAAGATGAATTTCAGACCACTCCATGATTTCTAAGTGGGAGAACTTGCAAAATCACAGGGTGTTCATACTTTGCCTCACTGTATATCAAGGACAACCTTTAGCCCTCATTATGGTTAATATGTAGGGTCTGGTCATTGATTCAAATTGTCCACTTTTTTATCCCCACCCAAGACTAGATTTCACAAAGAAAACCCCATCATAGGGTATTCAGCTGTCACATCCCTCTCAAAATGCTCCATAATAATCTGGTACGATCTTTACAATTTATTATACTACTTTATCACTGTGATAGAATAATGAAGAAATACCACAACCTGACCTGAAGCAACTATGGCATTTTACTGGCATTTCCTTAAAATGTGAGAAAAAGTCTGCTATAACATATTCATTTATCAGTCAAACATCACCACAGCAAAATCCTACCCACTTTATAGCACTATTTAGGAATCATTCCCAGTCATAGCATGTATGGATATTTTCTCATAGCTTTTGGGAAATGCAATATTACATACATATATTATTACAACAGGCAAACCAATTTGGTCAAAAAATTTTTTTCCTTAGTAGGCATGATTTTTATGCAATTTCAAGCATTTTGAGTTAATGAAATGGTGTACATTTAGATTTTTGATATGATGTGTTCTTTCATGTTGACACAGACTGTATGCTATTGGACAGTTTTGTTACAGCTTATTCATCTCTATAGAAACAGTGCGGTGTGCCACAGATGGTGAGTGTGCTGGGCTGGAAACGCAAGGCGTGGTGGGTCTGCTGGTGTGATGTCTGTCTGAATGGCATCTATGGACATTATGTGGGATCAGACAGGCTGGTGTTCGGTGAGTGGGTACAGTGGAAGACATGACGGGCTGGGAGGTGAGAGGATTTAACGGGAAAAAGAAATATAAGAGATGAAAAAAAAAAAAAAAGATTTTCTGCGTCTATTACCACTCAATCTACCACCAGGGAACTATTCACACTCACAAAAACACACTCACTGAGTGGGCCAGTCTTGCTCATGTCAGGAGGGGGAAATCAAACAGCCAAGGGTTATGCCGGATTTATTCTGACTGCGAGGCACGTCTGGTATGTATTTGAGCAGGTTACTTGCAGATTGCCTGTTACACAAACTACAACAACTGTGGTGCATATTGCCTAAAGCAACGTGATTTCATGTGGGTTCACGCGATCACATATCTAATGACTTGAAAACCTTTTCGCAGACCAGCACCTTACCCAGATCCGCACTCGCACTCCACCAAGGTCAGGTTTGTATTGTTATTTTTGTTGTTGAAAAAAGACCATGAGATTTTTGAACCCTACATGTATAACTCAATCAGATTTTTTTTTTAATTGCTAGCTAATCACAAGTAAGTACAGAGAATTGGGCTGAGATAACTGGTAGGTGACAACTGATATTTTCTAAGAGAACATAATATGTAACCTTTAAGAGCTACACGATTACATATAAAGGAAGTAAATATTCAGCTGTAAGTAATATTTTTTTAAAAAAGAACTTATGAAAGTAATATTTGATAGTTCAGCTTTAAGGGCAAATGAGGGAATAGGGCTAAACTGGGATGAAGTGATCGTACCAAGAGATTTATGAATCCAGGAGGGAGGAGAAGACAGTAAAACATGGGGATTGGAGAGAGGAAAAAGCAAAACTGGGGAGCAGCGTGTGGGAGGAGCTGTAAAAAACATATAAAAATAGAAGTTGAGTCAGCAAGTCCTATATCAGGGAAGCTTCTAGTTCTGGACAAAAATAAGTACAAGTTCTGTTATCTCTAAAGGACAAATGCTGAATAATCCACGCTTAAACACCTTATTTCCTCTCTGGGGTTGCCACACAATCACAGAATAGCTTCTACAGTACTACTAGAACTACAGCCTTAACTGGTTAACCTGTCCATAGTGAAAAATATATTGACCATTGGAACACACAGCACACACCAACTTCTGGACTAAAAATAAATCTGCTTTTGCAAGATCCATGGTAAGAAAGCTCACAATTGCATGCATGTCATTCCAATATTGGACATAGTTTAGTTCTGTCTCCCAATACAGTTTATACAGTCTCCAGCTCCACACAAACAGCCTGCAGTCACTGACCCACACGACACCAGTAGCCCAGACACTGACGGCCCAGGAGAGTGTGTGGGCGAGTGGTCTGCCATAGCCAAATCATGCCTCCGTTAGCAGAGCAAATAATGAGCTAAAATCAAAATGCTGTATTGTTGTTAAAACTGGAAAATTTGGTACTGAAAATAAATCATTAGAATGCACGGTGGCAAAGTGGTTATTGCCCTCGCCTCACAGCAAAAAGGTTTTGTGTTCAACTCTTCTGTAAAAAAAATGTGAATCTCAGTGGGACTTTCTAGGTTAAAAAAGGGTCAAATGAATAAACACAGCTTTCCTTTGACCACCAACATGTCAGCCCAAAACTTTCAAAAACGAATAACTAATGTATGCATCTGTGTCCTCCTTCCACCTGTCCTGCTCAAACCTGGGATAGATAGAGCTGTTTCAGGAGCCAAAACATGTCCTCCCTCAGAGAAAGGCTGAAGAAACAGCAATGAATATTCCCTGTGATTATATCTGACACATCTGAAGACGGGATGCTATGTGTTGGTCACAGAATGACAGCCATCACACGTCCCACACTGTACATGAGAAAACGCTGTGTCACAATCATTTAGAAAAGAGCTGGGAGCATAAAACACACAGAACACTGGCATTATACAGCTTTTTACATTTTGCAAGTACTAATCAAAAGTAAACATTCAAATTGAAGGGTTCATTTGGACTGATTATGAAACACACATTTCAAGATTCTCTCACTTCTTTACACTATAAGGAGCCAACTTTCCTTCTGCTTATCTGATCTTTGTGTAGTGTGTTACATGTTGCTACTGGCATCCACGGCTTCATTATCTGCCTGGTCACACTGTAATACAATGATGTCATGATAGCACTTAATAATGCAGTACTTTTCAGTTATTTGTGGAACAAGAGCAATTCATTTCAGTGGGGGTAGCCTATTCACTCATAGAACCTTCTGCGGAATGAAAAACTAGTGACTTGATAAGAGATTAATGATTCAAATCATTGTATTTAATGTATATCACACACATTTTAGAATTTGTTAAATTTTGGAAAAGTGAATACCTTTGTTTAAAGACACTCTAAATGGGCTGACATTCATAGTGTATCAAATATTATAAACGTAATATTAACGCATTACAAAGTTGGGATTTTCTCTATAGGAAAACAACCATCACATGATTTAGCTATGATGTGGCAGTGAATAGGGCTCAATATAGTTACTGTAGAGCAGGAGTAACTGCACAAAGTGGGAAGGATAAAAATATATGTTTAATTACTGAATAGCACCTGCCACTTAATATAAAACACAAAAAGAAAATAGCATGGCTCCAACTTGACTTACAACTTATCCTGGAATGACCGGAATTTTTAATAAAGTATTTTTTTAAACTGTGTGACATCAAAGGGAGAAAAAGAGCATGAGCAGCAGAGTGGAGGGCTGCGGCAGAAATTTTGAGATGAAAGCGGTGCCACTCCGGCTGAGAGTAACAGCTGTAGTGGTGTAGCAGAGGGGCGCTTGAGGTGAGGAGGGAAGGAGGGGAGGAGGAGAGAAGACTCTGTAGGGAAGGCAAGGACGTACGGACACAGTTCTTTTCAGAAGTAGGGGAGCATGGTTGATATTGGCAAAAAAAAAAAAAAAAAAAAAAAAAAAAGGCAGCTGACACTTCTCACCCTAAACATGGACTATTTCAGCCACTTCCCTCTGGCAGGAGGCTACGGTCCATCAGGACCAGAACCTCTCGTCACAAGAACAGTTTCTTCACCTCTGCTGTTTGTCTCATGAACACTTTATAATATCTGCACTAAACTAGGACACTTTATAACACTGGTCACTAAATAACCCATGTTGCACTGTTGTTTTGTTTTGATGCTGCTGTATGTATATATTTTACACTGCATAAGTTCCTAATTGTGTATTTATTTTGTGATTAGGGTTTTTTTGTGTGTGTTCTATGTCCACTTTATATATCACCGAAGTAATATTCCTAATCTGTTCCTATATATATATATATATATATATATATATATATATATATATAATATATATATATATATATATATATATATATATATATATATATATATATATATATATATATATATATATATATATATATATATATGTATATATATATATATATATATATATATATATATATATATATATGTGTGTGTGTGTGTGTGTATGTGTATGTGTGTGTGTGCGTGTGCGCGTGTGAGTGAGTGAGTGTGTGTGTGTGTGTGTGTGTGTTTTTTTTACAGTGTTAATATGTGGATCCTACAAAAATGTGTTAAAAACGTGTCTTTAAATGCACGTTTAAATGATAAATGCAAGAGGATATTGTTCTATTGGTAAAGATTATAATTAACAAAAGTGCACACATAATACTTATATCTTTGTTTGGATGTTTACTCAGTGTTGTAATTTTGCATCTATCGCAATACTATTGATATTTCCATATAATTTGGTTGTTCTTGCTAAAACAACCACTTCAAAAACATACATTCTTAGAGGCGACCGTCTCTCCACAGATCTGACCTGTAAATGATCTCCTGCTTGTCTCCATGGAGATACATAAGTTAAATGCCAAATTGTGGAACATCCCTGACAAAGCAATAATATGGAGTCAAGCAGGTGGCGGATTCTCCATCAGAAAAGTTGCATAGTGTACCTTTAACCAGCAATAAACCAGGCTGTTATTCATCTCTAAAATCAAATAGCTTTAGACCATATCTACTGGATGGTAATTAACACTTGCGTCACATTTTGGGGAAAATGTGGCCACCAACAGGAGCAAGTAGATCTACAGAGAGAGACTACAAGAGAGGGCTAGTTCTGAGGCAGGCAGCAATATGACAGCTTAGGCTACACAAATCAATATGCTTTTAGCTTCCAATCTATCACTCTCTTTCCACATTTCAAAGCACAAGACAGGAAAATCTCAACTGCATGGACAAATATATAGTTTATACAGAGGCCTGGGGATAAATATGAATAAAGCATGTATTGCATGCATTAAAACGATTCGACTGTGACATTTCAACAACAAAACAGGTGATATTATACGTGCGTGTCAGTGATATTAGGGCTATATGTCTGTATGTTGTAATAAAGATTTCATAGAAGGCCTTCAGGTAACACAACAGGCTTTGACCTTGACAGTGACACATGGAGAATATAAAAAAAAATCTATCCACAGCTCCACCTTGTGGGCATGACTGTGTTCTACAAGAGAGAGCAGACAATGAGGGGGATACATCAAATGAACAAAGTAAGAAGTCATAAAGTACACCTGTATTGTTGTGAAATTCAGCTTTAAAACAATGTGACAGCACTTGAGAGGAATACAATGTTTCTTAAGTGCACAAATACAAGAGTTTAATGGCGTCATCTTGGACCACGTGAAAAGGATTCTGGGCAAATCACACATCTAAATTGAGTGGGCAGGGTATATTTCTGAGGACTGCTTTGTCTGGCTATTCTTTCTCATACACACTTTTCTTGTCTACCATCTGTCTCTGCATCATATCTCATAAAATTCAATTTTTTTTTTGTCAGTGAAAGAGTTAAGAAAATGCACAAAAATATGTGCCAGGGTACCCACACAAAGAAACTTCACACAGAATAACTACACATGACCTTGGAACTGAACCCCAGACCTTGCTGCAAAATCTAAAACAACTTGTAATTATTAGATTGTCGATAGGTGGTAAGATGACATTTGTCCATGTTAATGTTATATTCAATCTAGAATATTTTAAAATTCAATGCATTTCAAGCCTGCTAGAATATAGAATATAGTTTGTATGCCAATTGCTGTATTAGCTGTAGGTGTAATTGTCTTTAAAACATACTGGGTGGTACCAGACCTGCTAAACTACATCCTAGAGGGCTAATTTTAGACTGTGACCCAGCAGAGGAGAGGAAGGAAGGATGCGAGCAGAGTGGGTGGCCGGCGAGATGCCAATATTGTGGAGGTGATGAAGGTGATGTGGACACTGTGTGAGCTGCATTAAGAGTCAGGGCTCTGGACAGGACAAAGAGGACACACCTCCCAGTACAGATAACCAAGAGCTTGAGACTGCCAAGAAATGCACAGACTACAGCCGGGAAGTCCGCCTGCTGGCCATGCCTACACACACAAACACACACAAATACACGCACACCACCCAGACAGCCAAATAGTGATCTATGCCTGCAAAATGTGTTACTTTGTGCTGCCAACACCAGCAGGGCCAGTAGGCCGACCCAGAGTAAAGAGCATTGACTCCTCTGGTTCTATGTGCAACAAACTTCTACTTTATTCACTCAAGTCTTCTAAACGTTGCTGTAAATGAAGATTGTGTTGAAGCATCTTCAATAAAATAAAATGCTAAATAAATTTGCACAGCTGGACAACTATGGGTTCACTCTCATCTTCATTCACCATTTAGATTTACTATTTCACACATAATTTTATGTTGTATGGGAGGATGGTCACTACAACTGAGCCAATTTGAACTATTTTCATATGGCTTTGAAATAATCTGCTGAAGATGAAAATAAGTATATTTCCTCTCACTGTTTTGTCAACTAATTTCTTGCCTACATTTCTTTTACAAACCCTCCCACAGACATTCATTTGGACCCTTGTTGTGATGAGCATAGCCAGAAGCCAATTTGACTCGTAATTAAAAGATGCCAGGGCTTTTCTAAACAAACCAGAAGTTGTTTCAGTTCTCACTGCTGTTTCAAATCCAAATGGCACCTGGTGATTGGTGGTCGAGTTGGAAAAATACCATGTACTAAAAGGAAAAAGATGGACACACAGGCACACAACGCCTCCACAAACACACACTGTGGTAAGGTAATGCTCGCTGTCCTCTTGTCCTCCAAGCACACTTCCTCTTCTGCACACAATAATTGCTGCCTGGTTGCCTGTCTGGGAGCCGGCTCTTGTTCATTAGTCGCTTTAAATATCAGGCCCAGCATCACTTTTAAAGGCTTAGTTTCCATGGCAGTCTCAACCCATTTTCCCCCAAACCGCAGAATATGCTCCCCTTCTTGCTCTCAGAGGCGTGACCCAAATAGATAAGTAATAATAAAAATGCTTTTATTTCAAGGGAGAAATTAGTGAGGGAGAGTGTGTGCTTCGCAGTGCTGTGGTGGGAGGATGTGGGAACTGAAGTGACAGTGATGACGATGAAAGACAGCAGAAGCCATTTTCATACAAAGTGGTGCAAAAAAAAAAAGTTGGTTGCCATGGAGAGCAGCAAACAGTGATAATTCTTAAGGGGAAACTGGCCGCTTTAGGTGACTTTTAATGATTGGCTCTGGTTCTGATGCTGCTGCAGACACTGTAGCTTAAGGGATATGGCTCAAATTACACGACTGCTGCTTGGTGAGGACAAGGAAGCGTTATGGTGGGTTTAACTGACCAATAAGGAAAAATACAAGGAAAAGGATAGCATATAGTATAAACATGGATAACTTTTCACAAGAGGTTTCAAAACTAATTTGTCAATATAACTGAAAATAATACAAACTGGTAAATTAATAAAAATGCTTAATGTCATGGAGAGTGTTGCATATATTACTGTTAGATATAAAAGAACATGAGTATTTTTGACAAAGGCAGACATTACTGGTTACCAAAACAATATTTTTGATTCAACATTTTGCATTGCTATGAATAAGCTTTTTCATAGTCCATAGCAATGTACACCATTAAGAGAGTTTAAGGAGAGTTAAACATCACACACTTGTTCATGATGTAGCTATTGTAGTCTGGGTAATAGAATTTATAACACGGTCAATGATGCCTTGACAAAAATGTGCTACAAGTATTTTATAGCACCAAATAGCTGCAAGAATCTCTGCCCTTGCAAAACATTAAATACTGCACGTGATACTATGCTTGTTTTATGTTCTGTCCTCTAAAGTGCAGCTTGTTATTTTCAATTAGCACTTTCAGGATGGCAATTACAAAAATTTAAAAAAGGCAGACAGCTCAGGGCCAGTATTTATTAGAGCTTTTGTGAATGTGCTGTGACAGAGGCAATGACTTCACTGCTATTACTTTAATAGCATGTCTAGGTTTTCATGCAAGGCTGGAACATGAACTCTTCCCATGGTGATGATTAGTTGACAGCCAAATTCCTGCAGAAGACAATGACTCCGATAAAAATGTAATGTAATGTAAGTGTCTTGTGTAAACGCGGTCATAATGTCATGCCTAAACATTGTTAAAGGTTCTGGTGGAGGATCTGCATGAAGGCACCTGGAATGTTCCACAGTATGGCATTAAACTTGTATAACTTGACACACAAGCACAACTCCACCAGGCCAATTTACAAGCCAGGCCTGTGAAGAGTTGGCCCCCTTCACTGGAAGTATGCCTGTTTTTCAAGGTATTTCTTTAGCATTACAAACTGTCATTGAATGCACACAAGACAGAAAAAAATGAAGCCATACTGTGGAACATTGCAAGCTAATCAATAAAATTTTCAGGCAGGTGGCAGCTCCCCACCAAAAAAGTTAGTGTTTCTTTTAACGTCTGTTATGATGCACTCAGGCATTTAGTTTTTACCTTCAAGTCTATGCTAACATTTGTGTGGTCAACATACCGTCACTTTGTCTAAATCAGCTTCAGGGGAGGTGGGGGACAAAGGGCTGATGGGGCTGAGGGAGGGGGAACTTCCAACACTGGAGACGTACTCGGGATCAGGAACGTACAGGACCTGCAAACACAAGGCACCATGTATTTACACAGGCCAACGGGAAAACGCACACACATAGAGACACATAGAGATAAAGGGCTATCTATGTCTCACACACACATGCACACCTGGTTTATTCAAGGTAAATAACATAAAAGCACTTTGGCACAATCATAACATGCACAGAACAAACAGAGAGGAAGAGTGATGATAATGGTGTGAAATATAGTTTTACTTAACTTCCTGTAATTTTTTCATCATTAGATAGCGCAACAAGGATGATTTTTAATAATAAAATGTTAGTAACAATGTGCAAGCTAGGGCTGTGCAATTAATCAAACTTTAATCGAGATTGAGATTCAGAAATGTCTAATCAACTACTTAACTACAATAATTTTAATCGAGGTCCACAGCCAGTAAAAGCATGTGGTTTGGAGCAGATTGTATTATTGGTTATGTGTTAAAAGCAATTTAAAGTCTCATGTTCAAAATATTGAAATCCAGTTTTATTTCTTTTTTTAATCAGGCAAAATAAAATTGAACCAAGAATTTGCCTTTAATTGCAAATGTTTTAACTTTATGCATACCTTAAAACATGTTATGCATCTCTCTCATTTAATGGGGATACTGACAATGGCATCTTCTCCAATTAATTTCCAAGCAATTTGCCTCTGCATGTTAGACCTGAATGAAAAATGAAGTACAGTGCTGCCGTGCCATGATGATATAAGGCAATACAAAGGCTTGGACAATCTGTAGGGACATTAATAATAGCCTTAATTAGACCTGCACAATATCTACTGCATGGACGAGAAATACAGGTCAACTGCATTAAAACCACTAATGTGGTTAAGATGGAAACTAATGATTTTGTACCATCGATAACCTTATACAGATTTGACCTGATTTAACGCTAGATGAAGGGTATTGCTACAGCTTTTCAATTGGATTTTCAGTATTGTTTGCACAGTGAGAGAGACTGCCAATAGGACTGGTAAATGTGGCTCATGTCCAAGAGCAATTCAATGCCAAAAAAAAAGGACAAATATATTGTTGGATTTTTTTTTTTTTTAACACAGACCCCATAGAGAACACTTGAGAAGCCAATTTCATAAGAATTTCATATGATAATATTAAAAACTATTTATTAAAATCACTTCCCAAAAGCCCTAATTATTTCTTTCTGTGCAACACTTATATTTCTGTCTCCCAGTGAACTGTCAACTTTGCCTGTTGACAATTTTGTATGAAGTATTTGACATTTAGCTAATGAGTAACAAATAAAATCTATTGAAAACAAAGTTAAAGTTTTTCTGAGACTGACATGCAGCTGTAGTTTATGAGTCCCTTTTATGCACTTAGTAGCATGAGTTATGTGTTTATGTAATGTTGGTAGCATGGTTGCACACACCTGGCCGGGCACCACTGCTCTGGAGAAAAGCTTGTTAAGCTGAACCAGCTCGTTGGGCGTGGTGTCAAACTTGAGTGCAATGCTGTTCAACGTGTCCCGCGATTCCACCTGGGCCACAAAATAAGAGACACAAACATCACACAACTGCTATAGATATCCAAATTCAATTTTCATGTAGAAAAGAAAAGCAAAGGTAAAGATACTGAGAGCAAAAGATTTAGCAAGAAAGAATGGCATGTTTTCTTATTCAGGACTCTGCGTGGCGTCTAACAAACATGTGTTAGATGGGCTACAGACTAGAGAGAAGACACATGCACACATAACATGGCTGCTACAGAAACCAAGGAAGCAATATAAAATTATGAAAAATAAAAGAAAAGAGAGAATAGAGATGGAGACACTACTGATAATAGCTTCATGGACAAGCATTCACTAACATTATGTTAGCTAAAGCAAATCACAAAATTATTCTCATTGGCTATAACAGAACCCACAGTTACCCAAGGAAGACATGCAGCCTTCACTCAAATTGTCATTAGCAATTCAAGGATTCAGCCCACAACCTATTCACTGAGAGGCACTGCAATTTGCACTTGATTGTGATGGTATTTGATTTTGGGAAAGTATGCAAATAAGCTCAGTCAGCTGTGTTAGGAGAACGGACTTCCATGGGACACAATTTGGTTGGCAAAAATGCGAAAGTGACACGTATGTTAGTTCAACATCAAGTTACTTCATCATCTGTAAAAAAAAAAAAAAACAAAAAAACAGTTGTGTGGGAGTATTCATTTTCTTACAAAGTAAAACACAACCAATAATTTAATTTGCTCATTCAAAAAAAAAATAAAAAAAAAAAAAAAAAAAAAACCTCACTACTTTTCCAAGAAAGCCATTCGGGATCCATCAAAACGCAATGTTGAAGACTTAACAAACCCCAGGGGAACAATTCAGCAAATGAAGAGAGCTTTGAGAGAATAATAAAAATACATGTTAATTAACTGTAGGTAATGAGGAAACGGATCAAGATGCAAAACCCCTGGATAAACACAGCTAAAAAATGTCATGACCAGGGGTTGGCAAGCCGCGGCTCCGAAGCCGCATGCGGCTTTCATCCTCATACTACAGCTCTGCGTGGCTTGGGAAAATAAATGATAAGTATTTAATGGAAGTGTATTTTATTTGCGTTAGTTCTTTTGTTATAGTTTTCTTTTGTTGTAGTTTTGCTGTAGTTTAAATGGGAAGATTATTGTGATCTTGAAATATTAAAATCAAATCATATTTTATTATTTTTTGTCGCTCAAAATAAGCGTCACATTTGCGAAACGATGTTAAAAACAAACACTGCTTACGCCTCACAGACGACAGCTCACAGTCCTGCATAAAGATACAGCCCCAATTTGCAAACGCTGTGTGCAGAGGTTCAGGACCAGAAGTCTCTGTAGCACTTCAGGGATTTCATCAGCAACACACTGTTGTTGTTTATACAAAGCGTGAAGGTAAAAAAAAACAACAATATATACAATTTAAGTATTTGCGGCTGCAAGTGTTTTTTTTTTTACGTGGAGACCGGGTCCAAATAGTTCTTTTGGTGTTAAAGGTCTTACAGTAGCACGAATACAAATATCAGTAGTGTATATTTCAATAGGTCAAGAACCTGCTACTTGAACTGGGTGGCCGCTCCCTGAGTGTGACACAGGTGCTTTTGCCTGTCTTTACTAGTTAACATCCATACAACACAGATCTGCTCCACACGTCTGAACTAGTTAAGCATCTAACAAGCCCAGAGGGAGTTTCCTGCACCCAAATAAGGACGACAACCGTGACAGGAAGGAAGCACTTGTGAGAAATGTGCTGTAGAAATGAAAGTGGGAGCTCACAGAAGAGGACCCCAGAGGAGGAGAAAGGTTGACTCAGAGCTGGTGTAATTAGGACAGGATAATGGTGCTGTGTGTTTTAGTGCAGCTGTCCTGGGATAGCTCTCTGCATGTTAGATATGAGAGTGCACTTTTGAGCCTATTCATGCCTATTCAAGTTGAAGCAGTCCAGTAAAATACTTAGTAAGCGAACAACATGGTTGAGTAAGCCAGCAATTAGAATTGTAGTCTGCACCGTTCAGGTTGGTCGTCATCTTGCATTCATTTGGAAACATGATTCATAAACAAAATCCTCCAGCTAAGGTAGCCTGGACCAAGCTTTGCCCAACAACTGGAGATGGGTCCCTGGAGGCTGCACTGTCACCCACTGCTCCTGACAGGTTCTCCTATTGCACTGAAGGATGGGTCAAGTTTAACTTAATGTTAACAGTAATGTCAAAACCATTTAACTGCCCAAATGTAATGCAAAAATCAAATGCATTTGGCTATTTGAAACATTCAGTGACTAATCTGAAGCAATGTGGTGTTGTAGCAAGACACTTAACCCGTATCTTTGGGTGTGGCATTGAAATTTAAATCAATTAGTTCGATGAAGGTAAATTTTTGGTGGCCAGAGAGGCTGTTAGCACAGAAACACAGCCATGTCTGTATCAGTCTATATCACACATTGGATGAAATGCATCTCAGAATACAACATTTCCAGGAAAATATTTACGTAGTACACAGTAGACAAGCAGACAGCTCTGAGTCAGGCACAAGTTGACTAATAAAACCCAAAAAGAAGAGACAGAAAACTTGTGTCATAGTAGAGCCAAAAGAAACCACACACACAGGGAGAGAGACACACATTACACACGTACTGTAGGGGTGCATGGTGAGTATGATGTTCTGTGTTGCTGAAATATGTCTTTAAAACAAGTAAGTGTCACTACTAACAACCATGGCTCCAGGAAACAGATGTAAAATGTTCTGAACTAGGCAAATGGATGGAGCAATAATGTTATGATTGAACTAAGTAACTAATGAAATTGAAGATTATATAGAAACGAGTAGTAGATCAAGCAGTGCAAATTCACCCAAAAATGCCACTGGTCATTGAATCATCTTTTTAAAACCGAAATTAAGCTATTACAAGATATTTGCAGCACTTAATTTGAGCAACAATGTTTAAATGTGTTAAAATGGGTTTATTTCATAAGTTGGTACAGTAGTGGTTTAACAAAGAAATACTGTTGTTAAAATATATCTTATCTTACAAATAGTGGTGCAATGTATTGATTATTGCATATATCACCAGATCGTGATATTGTAATATTGTATCGTGAGCCATGTATCGTGTATCATATCAACTAATGTGATTCCCAGCCCTACTCTGGACATTTATGTCTAACTTTAGATTGTACATGACCTCTGCATGCTATAGGTTCATTCTGAGATATTTTGTCAGGACACAATTTAATTTGAACTTTTCTCTGTGCAAACCACATTCAGTGGTAAATTACAGGCTTTACATTTGGCCCCAAAAGCTGGATAATTATAACTAATAATACCCATTGCATCTAAACTTCAGTGGGTTTTGGAGTGAAAAACATGAAAGATTGGGGCATAAACAAATTAAAATAAAATATACTATCTTTTGTATGGTGAAGAGTCCTGAAAATGGTACCTAGCAGGACCGTAAACAAATTGAAAGAAAAGATTTCTTATTGAATGCACTTGTAGATGAATATTCTCATATGATCCATAATTTTGTGTTGTCTGGCATTAGGAAATGGAGAGAAAACCTTTAAATGCCATCACAAAAGCAGTAAAATCTAATCAAATTTTCATGTCCAGACTCGAGGTCAAGATAGTTCTAGATGTATATTCAAAGCTATTTGTTAGGATAATTCAATTGCCAACAACAAAATGATAATTTGATCTTTTCTCTAATATGAAATTACATTAGAGGACATCACTCATAAGGACACAAGCATGGCCTTTACCAACCACAGGTAAAATGTGGTTACGAACGAGCTGGTCTCACTAACTGGTACATTTACCTGATCTGAACATGTTCACGCTAAGAGATGTGAAATATAATGTAAATATTTACGTATTACTAAAATATAACAGATGGGGAAATATTTTATTCTGGAATTTATTTATATATTTTACATGGGTCCTTTTACTTTAGATCAGTGTAATATCTTCCCTACTAATTTACCTTAACTGCACACAGACCTTTCCATCATGTTCTTGACAAACACCTGAATATTTCTATTATAACCATGGCATTAGCAGCTGCCCTAGGACACATCTGCTGACAGCATCGCACACTGACATGATCCATCATCCTATATCAGGAAGATCACCGTGACCACCCGACATGAAGTGCCTTGTCCTGTCTCATATGAAAGAAGGACGACTCAAAACTCATCTGAAGTCCTGGTCATTTTACACTGTCCACCAGCAACTAAATAACAACAAAGTAGCTTTACAACAGCAATAAACCAGGACTAGTCCAAACAAGGGCTAAAAAGAACAAGAAAAGTGCCAATCTGCACCATTAGACCACCATAATCACTCATACAACATTCCTATATAGACAAATTAGGTGAAGTGTCTTGCCTATGGACCCAACAACAGTATGCACTAGAATCACTGCTGTGCCACTGCATCACCTGGTATTCACAGTAGGATAAAAATATTAACAAGGCCCAACCCAACTTGGCTTTCTCAGACATTCTCAGGGTGGTATGACTTCTTGAGATATTACTTACCCCTGAACTGTATCATATAGACATTACGTATTACATACTATTTCCAAAAGTGTTTTTCTTGTGTCCCATAAGGAACAGTGTGTGGGGTCGCTCATTGCCCGGGCCTTTGCTTCCACGCAGCTCTAGGGCACGGCATTGATTCTCCCTCTGTGCTATTTGCAGCCGCCTCATCCATGAACTATTTATTTTTAGCTTTATAGCTCCTCTGTTGCCCGGCACAAAGGCAGAGCATGGGCCAGCTCCAGGTCTGCAGACTGGCTGAAAGCACCTTTTAGTGGAGCACATATCATTAGGTGATCTATGTGTTAGTTTGATAGGAGCATATGGTCATCACCAGAGGAAGCCATGGCATTAGGGTTATAAATAGTGACTCGTGCTGACAAAGAAACCACTCAAATATTGTGACAAAAATATACTATAATAATATAAACATAGCATTAAAGATTAGACAATCTAAATAGCCAGTAAATAAGCCACTGTATTGTTTGTGCCGATGTCAAGCCTGGACAAAAGGTGAAGTGTGCATCAAAGTAAAGTACTACTATTACTAAACAATATGACATCCCTAATGGTTTAAACTTTTACTACAAAAACTACGTACACATACGAAATGTACATAAACCCCTCGTAGATTTCCAAATTTCACTAACTGAAAATGCGTCATAATATTGTGAGCATGTGAAAGAATGGATAGATATTGTGACTTCATGTTTAATAAAGCAATAATAATACAATTAAATTAGGTCTATCATTTAATTTGGGCAATTCACTTGGGCCTTGAAACAGTACTGGCGCATTGTTCTTTGCCAAATCTTGGAGATGTAGCTATCGATCGTACAGTTAGACAAGGCTTCTCCAACTCAATTAGAGAGACAGAGGATAGGACAATGTAAAAGTGATCCACTGGTGCAGACGGGTTATTGACACATCGACAGGAAAACAAGGAGAAAGCCCCATCACGATCAGGATCATAGCCACTAATGACAGGTGCGCCTATATCTGCTTATCGCGAGAATCAATAAAACGCATTATTCATCCACAACTGGGGATGAATAATTAAGGTGAGAGTGAGCTGAGGGCGGCCATATTGGAAGTGACTGACATGTATCTACAGGTAACCTTGTAAAACAGGGAAAGGCAAATAACAGGACATTTTTCACAACATAAAAGAAAATATTGTTGACTTGTTTTACTTTTAAATGTCAGAAGCTTGGAATTATAATTAGAGAATTACTGATATAAGGACAGTCATGCAGACACTCCAGTCACGGCTTCATTAAATAATCTGGTCACGTCTTGGTTCAACATAAGGATTGAAAGCTGAGAGCAAATCTATGGGCTCGATAGTAAAGGTCAACATTATGTAAACTCAGTGACTTTTGATAGTGTCATCTAAAACGTAGTTCTATGTTCCAATAAATACGAGTGGTTCCTGTATTGGAAAGAAACGAGAAATTAAATGTCCACCCACAAGAAAATTATTATTGACCCAGACTGAACACTTAAAAGGTTGGTGATTTGATACCTGCTCCAAAACAGTGCAGGCCGTTTTTGTGTCCATGGGCAAAACACTTCATCCACCCAAGTTACAATGTCACCTCAATCAACTGTTTTATGACAATTTGGTAAAAAAGATTACTCCCAAATACACTGCAATTTCACTACCTACTTATAAATAGCCTATTCATGGTTATCAGCTTCCAAAGTGCAACAATTTTCCCCAATTCAAAATATATAATGTTGTGTTTTAAATTGTTAATCGCCATGGTGACAGTCCTAATTTCACATAATTCTGTAACCCATAGATTAGTATGTAAAGAATAAATAAAATAAACTCAAGAAACA
The DNA here is from genome assembly GCA_019594935.1 of Periophthalmus modestus. Classification (NCBI taxonomy): domain Eukaryota; kingdom Metazoa; phylum Chordata; class Actinopteri; order Gobiiformes; family Gobiidae; genus Periophthalmus; species Periophthalmus modestus. The sequence continues at coordinate 15,130,319 of JAIEZT010000124.1, read as the reverse complement.
CACTCAAACCAATGAACTGTCTTGCCTAATCAAACCAGAAACATTCCCAGCATACAGTTTAATCAGCCATAAGGCCATATCTAAGAGCCTTCACTTTGTGTTTTAAATGAACAATGAAACGCAGCTTTAGTGTGACAGTTTCCATGGAGACTTTGTGGTTACTACCCCAATGGCATGTGCATTTTGAGCAGCGAGCGATGCCCGTTCTGATAAGCGATGACCTAAAATTAGCTTTGCTTTATGTGACTGAAGGGGAAGTCACAGTATAGGGCATTCAGAAACAAACTTGGCACATCTAGAACATTGTAGGACATAGCCATAGTCAATAGCTGAATTTTAACGAAACCAGATCTAAAAGAAAGCATAAACTATGACAAATCTGAATAATCAACATTGACGCATCAACGACTATTGTTTTTAGTCTCATTAATGCTTTGATAATTTATTTTCGCAAACTATAGCAATCCTCCACCTGCAAACTCCTGCAATTCCCAGTGATCTCTCACCATGTTTGAAGATTTCAAATGATTCATCCAAATAAGTTACACGTCAACCCTGAATTATACAGTTAGTAGAGCATGTTGTCTCTCTCTGGCCTTGATAGTATTATTGCTCTGAAAAACACAGACATACAGAAAAAGAGATACTCACCCTGACAGCTGAAACCCAAACCCAGGGGCTGCTGTGATGGAGATGTCACTTTGCTTGTTAACAAATGTGCAAACATAAAATGAGTTGTGCCTCTGCAAGCACCATAAATACTAAAAAGAGTAAGCACCTTCTGTGATTTCTTTTTTTGATACAGTCTGAGTGCGTTTTATGCCATTATGAGATGTAATATAAGAAGACAGGAAAAGAGAAATTCTCCTCTGAAATTTTCAAATTTGGGTCATTGTGATATACAGCCACTGCCTTTGAAGAAATCTATAACTACCACAACTAATAGTGATTTTTACTGGATACAGTTATATCCAAAGCAAGACTAAGGAAGCTCTGAACCAGAACTATACCAAATACAGATTAGTTTGTTTTTTTCTGAAGGCATTTTTGTATAGTTGGGTTAATGGGTTTACTTTGTTAGTCACTGTGCCATTTTGAACATTGTTGTAAAATCATCTGTCTGTTTACATGTACCTTCCTTTCCCTCTGCACTTCTCACCCCATCACCATTCTTTCTCCATCCTCTTATTGCTTCTTGTGCTCCTTGTATGGAATGAGCAGCTGGGAAAGAGCCCAAACAGTGGGATCCCCTCTCCTCCTCAGTGCTGAATAATGCAATCAGAGTGAGTGATTGTCAGGAGGGAGCAGAGTTAAGAACAAGCCATTGTTTGTGTGTGCATCTCCATACACACACACACCTGGCTCAGAGTATGACTCATCTAATGTCCACCATTTCTACAGCATTGGCAGTCTTAGCTGGAGCTGTTGCTACACCTTCCACTTCCCTCTGGCAGGAGGCTACGGTCCATCAGGACCAGAACCTCTCGTCACAAGAACAGTTTCTTCCCCTCTGCTGTTTCCCTCATGAACACTTCATAAACCTGCACTAAACTGGACATAACACTGGTCACCTTAATAACCCATGTTGCACTGTTGTTGTTTTGATGCCACTATTGTATATATTTCTACTATTGTATATATTTCTACCTCCTGCATGCCCTTATTTGTATTTATTTAGTGTCTTTTTTGTGTGTGTTCTATGTGCACTTTATCACCGAAGTAAGTTCCTAGTCTCTGAGCTCTGCTCACGGACAATGGCAATAAAACATCTTTTGATTCTGATTCTGATTCTTCTTCTGACCTTATCCACGTGTAAATGAATCCAATCTGGGCGTGAACTTGAGCTGCTTGAATTATTTTAAAAAACAACAACCTTTTAACAGTTTTATAACAGTGTTATAATTAGCCTAGTTGTTTGCCTGATTCTTGCATGTTTGACTAATCCATTACCCTGCATTTCAAGCTTGAGTGCTCAGAAAATTTCAGTGTTCACCTACCCCCATCTCCGCCCACTGCCATGCTCTTGCAATTACTCAAAAAAAATGAAAAAAAATAAAAAAATAAAAAACAGACTCCAGGTCATACATGTAAGGTCAAGAAATGTCACTTTTTTAGCAATAAAAACATGTAAATGAAAGCCTGAAGCTTGCTACAGGGAAATGCCATTATGAGGTGGGACCTTTGAGTTATGCAGTGTAGAACTGAAAGTCAATGGACCTGTTTCTATTATTAAGTCATTTTAGATCAATATTGTGGTTTACAATGAACAAAGTGTAATATAATGATATGTATATGGCATGATACAGTTTTAAAAAGCATATTAAGATAAGATAAGATATGCCTTTATTAGTCCCACAGTGGGGAAATTCCAGATATTATTGTCTTCCTTAAGATCTGTTCTGGTTTAGTTTTGTTAGAGAAAGTCTTCCTACTCTTTTTACTCCTTATGTGTAGATGCAAGGTTATATAATGTAATTACTCATGTGGTAGTTGGTATTGTTAAACATTTTATATTCACGATATTATAAATCCCATGCTGAAAAGAAACTGCACAGAATTTATTGATGGATGCCAAGTCTGTCTCTCTGTCCCTTGGTCTAAAGCCTATACACATGGATTCAGACCCCATCCTGCTCTCTTCAGACAGCACTTGTGTCACTGAACAAAATGTAATGAGAGCTTTGCCATGCCAGTGCCACTGAGAGCACTTGAATGAAGAGCATGTGGGAGAATGTCGCAATCAAAGGGGTAAGATGGTATTGACATGTTTTCACTATTTTTACTGACATAATAAATATACACAAACAAAAAACAGTGGGATGGGAGGTAAAAAAAAGATGGTGAAAGAACATAGTTGAAATGCAATACTATGAATAGTACTAATACTTATATTTGGTGACTGTCAATAAAGACGAAAAGGTCAAAATCAGTCATCATGGTGTGTCTATTTATACAGTTGGGACTTAAGTGATCAAGACAAAAGGATCACAACCTAAACCCAATTTACACTTAAAGTAATCTCCTGTCTAGACTGACAGGATATGACTGTAATTTTGTTCCTCCATAACAAATAATAGTAAATCACAATTACAATAACAATGTAATAGCAACAACATGGCAGACGACTGCAAAGCTGAATTTGGGCACTTGGATTACAAAGGCTAACAAGAGAGCGAAACCATCATATCTATGATGACAATGTCCTGCTTATGGTATGCATCAAATGTGTATGATATGCACGGAATATGTAAATATAATTTGAAACAGCCAGTGAATAATAATTAGTCTGTAAAGTATAATTTATAAAGGCAAGGCAGGTTTCCATATACAATTTAACCTAATGTTTGATGTGGTTTGGGACAAAACATATAAATTGTTTATGATAAACAAAAATCAGGCCAGAAAATCAGGCCTGTAAATTGACACTGTGAATGTGATGATTGTCAATGAGTCAAATACATCTGTTACTGGACAACAGTCTGTTACCTATCATTAAACTGTTCTAACTCCGGTTTATTTGACCGTCTGTCCAATCAGAGCTCACTCAGCTCACCTTTGCACTACTCTTTGTGTCTGCCTGCCCCCTAATCCATCTCCTGTTGTGGTGATGGCCTTCAAACACTTTTTAATTGGACACAGGTCAAACCAATTGCTGGACACTCCTGAATAGACCTGGTGTTATCAGTGTCTAGGCAGATGGGGCTTGCAGCTGCTCAGGTTATTTTTCAATATGGAAAAAAAAAAAAAAAAAAAAAAATTCATCAGCTTGGAGGAAGGAAGAAGCCTGTGTGGTAGATGGCGAGGGGAGGGAGATAGTATTGATAAGGCCGCAGAAGAGGAAGTCCTCGTTTTTCCTGTGGGCGCTGAGCAATAGACTATAAACTTATCAGCTGGAAAGAGAAATAAGGAAACGGCTCTGGTCACTCATCCCCGGCACAGGAGATGAGTTTAAGATAGAGCTGCTTCTCCATCACGGGGACCCTGTTGGCCACGCAACTGTAAGTGCAGGTTAGGCAGCAAGATATGCTTAGAACTGATATTACTGCTAAATACATTTGTTACATTAATTTTGTCACATTCCCAAAACCCAACTTTTGTATTAGTGATTTGTTTGATTAGAATAAAAGGGTTTGATAAAGTGGCAGAGCATCTTTGATTTAACCGCACCAATCTTTATATAGCAGCCATTTAGTGAATTTAAAATCCTAGAAAGAAAAAAAAAAACATTACATTATATTAAGTCCCCTTATTTCATTGACAAATCTAGTTTCCATCTTAAAATAATTGTAATAGCTTGGTCACACTACTTGTAACTAGCTCACGTGAGTTCATTTCTGCATATTAGACTATGGGACAATAATTGTCGGTGTTCACGCCATCCATCATGCTATCACCAATCTAATAAGGCAGCTACACAAGAATACTATAGGCTGCTAATAGCCCAATGTGCTACGTGAGTATTTATAAAGAATCCCTGTTATGCTGAGCTTTTCTGTCTGTGCTCCCTGCTCCCAATGGGCATAGTGTTTTTGTGATTTGAGCCCTCTGCAAGTAAACAAGAGACTTGTCAATCAACACGTACAGAATGACTGACGCGCTGGAGGTGGTCCCGGTCTGCTAAGGTGTTGGAGCGATGGGGGGAAGGGAGCCGATCATTTTAAATAACCAACAAAACCCCAAGAGACGGGATGGCATGAGGGCGGACCAAGCAACCCACCAAAATAAACAGAGGGGGAGATATTTAGGCTTACGCTGATCGATGCCATTTAGCTTTTTTACACAGCAGACAGCACTCCTCACTGTTGCCACGCAGAGGGAAGCAAAGCAAAAACAGTCCTGGAATTTGAGGGTCATTTGAAGAACACATGGACCAAAGCAAAGCAAGAGACACAAGCTTCATTTTCAGTTCACGCCAGGGAACAAGCAAGCTCTCACCCGCCCTCTCTCTCTCTCCCTTTCTCCCTGCTGTTCCCCTCTCACACCCCTCTCCCCCCTTCTCCTACACAACAGCTAAATCAATAGAAATGACAACGCACTTGGAAGGTCATTCGTGAGTACAGCTCGCAGTGTGTTGGAATGCTTTACCAATGTGTGGCACAATGGTAGACCAATAGAAAAACAATTGTGCATATGGCCAGTTCTCTTCTTTTTGTCTGTCTCCTGCGATGGTCCTGTTTGGGCTATCATCTCTTTCCATACATCAACATGCAAAATGGATCTCTATATCCCTGGACAGCCTCCTTAGCTGCTTGCAATCAGTATGCACACAGAGCACTGCTTTTGTAAACAGCCACCAACAGATAGATACACGTGTAGGAGAAAGCCAGAAAATTCCCCATCACTAATGAGCGCAACGCATGGACTCACACGGTTTGACTCTCAACACGTAAACACAGGCACTACATATTGCTAGGGATGAGAGCTACCAAGCAGACACCAGCAGCAGCAGTAACAGTAATGGCAGCAGTGAAGCAGAAAGACATTGCAAAACATATGATGAGACTATACAGAGAGTTAATGGACGAAATGTACTCACAGAATACTCAATGGTGCCTTTGGGTCTCTGGAACGACATGCGCCTCCCATCTTTCTTCTCGGGGGTCTTCTTCTGGCCGGTATCTGAAAGCAAGCGAGGCAAGGTACGCATCACATTCATGTTCCTCTGTCCCCCGCGCAGCCTGCCGTCACAAGCTGCCGTATCCCCGCAGCCCCGTGGGTAGACAGCTCATTCGTCAGCAGTGAGTGAGCCAGCCAAGCAGCCAGTGAATGTCAGCGCTCTGAGACACTTTGCACCGGACGTCTTTCTCTCCTCTGTCTCCCGATGGCGCGCACACTGCCTCACATACTGCTCCTTTCACTATCTCTCCTACTCTCGCTCTCTCTCCGCTCGCGTTTGCTTATCCGAGCCGCCGCACAGAGCAATGACACAGGCTTAAAGTAGTTCACCTTGCCCGAGACACAGAGCTGACCTCCATCACTGTTCTGAAGATGGATACAGTTGGGAAGCTATTGACGGGAATGGAGAGGAGGGAGAGGAGAGAGAGGAGAGAGAGAGAGAGAGAGAGAGAGAGAGAGGGGAGGGGGGAGTGCAACGTGCTGGTTGGGTGATTGGGAATGCTGTTGGAGAAGTGGTTCAAGTGAAAAGGCAGGTATTTAAAGGGATATTACTGTTTTTGTTCATTAGTTTCAAGGAATGCACAATATATAACTGCAAACTAATTGAAACTGCATTTAGATAATAGAATGTCCTCTGCAAAAATATGACTTTTTTTTAATAGAAAACAAACATGTGACATCCATGGGACTCTTGTATTCTCTGAAACACTAATACACCAGTTGTGTACAATGTGCTCTGTACAGAAAAATACTTTTAAAACATAAATCGTGGCTTTAAATGCAATCGCAAAACTTGGTAGTAAAACAGATTCAATTTGGAGCTCTAGCTTAAAGACTTTTGTTTTTACGTAAGTTGTACTCTTATTTATGATTGGAACTGTGTGGTCAGACAGATAGATAAAATAAAGACAAATATATACATTTTAAAACATCTAACAGAAACATACAGGGATTTACATACTGAGTTGCAATAACACTAGTGATGGTATAAGCTTTGTCAGTAACACTGGACTAGTTTCCGTGGTATTTAGACAATGGATTTTACAATGAATGCCCTCTCTGACACAACCCTGTGTGTGATACCTGGTGCTGGATAAACAAAATGTTGAAAAAAATATTAAATGAATGAAATGAAAGCATGTAGCAATCTTGTAAAGCAGTCAATGAGTTGGAAGAAAAGGGAGGAGAAGATGGGGGGCTGGGACATGGGGATGAGTGAGTGGAGTGAATACTACAGTGATGAGATAAAAGACGCAAGCCCGAGATGGTGAGATGAAAGAAAAAGCTAGAATGCTCTTGGGAGATAGTGATAACATAGCGAGGCATTAGACCTTTAACTAAGAAGCAGGAAGAAGAAGGAAGACCTAGTTTTGGATAAGTCAAGATGGACAACATGCGTTTTTAGGACAGTTTGCAGTGTTCCTTTTTATCTATGGGGCTCTATATTTAACCACAGATGTACTTCCAGACAGGGGCTTGTTTTGGGTCCTTTTTATGCTAACTTGGAAACCTCAACACCTCGGCTAAATGCTACTGGATGGTAGGTGTTGCACATGAGTAATGAGCCCTGTTATTTGTGCCTTTCTGATCAGGCTCCAATGGTGAGTCATACACCGCTAACGCTATTTGTGGAGCTCTGGACTGCTGGCACACTGTGAGAGGGAGGGGAAAGCTATGGGAACCGCTTCAGGTGTAAATATTGGCTCAGTAAATATAATACTCAGAGCACTCAGAAGTATGGGGTTAGGTCTGTTATGAATTATATAGGGTTTAAACATCATATTTATAGTTGATCTTACAATTACTGAATACTTACTGATACACTGTTTCCTTTTTGGTTTCTTTACTGAATTTTTTAAATCACAGGCCCTCACAGAGTATAGGCAGAGTTAATTCAACCCTTGTCCATGCACAAGCCTGTCCATTTATCCAGGCGTGCAAAAGACACAAAGATAATAACTGCTGGGGACCACATATGGCTGATTGCAACTAAATGTGTACAAGTAATTTAGTGTTATTGGGGCATTTCACACTGCAGTCATGTTTTACACTTGCTTCTTTAAATCATGAATGACATGTAACCAGTGCTAAATGACATTTAACCAATGCCAAATCACATGACCGCAGCATTAACAATAAGAGCATGTCCAACCTAACCACGTAGCGCTCAATGTGACACAATTCTTCTAGTAGCGATTTGTGGTACTACACAGCAAAGTTTAGTGTGCATAACTTTTTACTAACCTTGGCAATGACCACAAGAATACTTGCTTTCAAATGGTCCGAGATAACTAAGGGCTATGTGAAAGTGGACAGTTTGATTTAAAATGCATCTGAACACTGATTTTGTGGCATTTTTAACCATAAATACATACCCAGAACACTTCATTTATCTTGTCAACATGTCACAGCAGGGCTAATTCACAAATAACCTGTAGAGCGAGCACAAACCCCAGACAAGGGCCACATTGAGCAAAAGCATTGTTGCATAAACTGTGCATGTGCCAAATCAATTATTCAGCATCTAAATGAAAACGTTGGAAAGATGATTGCTTTCAGTGGGAGAATTCAAACCGGAGCTTGGGAATGGGCCTGATTGTGTTTTAGCTATTTACAGGCAGCCATACGTCATAAGTGTGAATCCATGTTATGAAATATAATCTACTATGCCTTTGTTTTTAATTGCATTTTTTCCCTAGCAGAGGACAAGTAACCTGGCCTCAGTAATAAAAAGGGGAGGTGTTGATTGGATTTGCAAATAGAATATACTGTACTGTGCCAGAGACATTATTTAGGCTGTGAACATATAATAGAATAGTATGCCCTGCCAAGTCATAGGTCCTAAGCTTCATTTTGAAATCAAATATCCTTTATTTTTTTTCAGTAAATAACAATGCATTATATTGCGCTGTTTATAATTTGATTGTTCCACTAAATAACGTAAAGAAGGCAGAAAATAGAATAGGAGAAATGCTTTAGCAGCTGCAGGGAGCTGGCTCATGGAGAGGCAGTGATGGGGCTAAAATTAAACCTCACAGTGGATAGTGACCATTGTATTCACAGTCCAGACACACAGCGGCACTGGTCATCATCGCACAAAGGATATGGTTTCATCTCCCGCTGCTGGAGGCTGAGAACATCTGTTGACTTCAATGTAAGGCAACCCTTTCGATAGCTACAGGTTTCAGAATGATTAAAAAGAATTGTTGCCATAGCAATTAGCAATTTATTGAATACACGAATCAGTCATAGGCAGTGTATATTCTGGCACCTTTCACTTTAGCTTTTTCACCTATTCGCCATTGTTCCCTCTTTGGACCACCTCTGACAGAAATTGACCAGGAAATCTCAACATGACCCAATCATGTAGCACCCACAATTTGAGGACAAAATGTTCACTTCCCACCCACTAAGTACCAAGATAAAGAGATAATCTATATTATTATTTCACCTGTAGCACTCTCTCAAAGAAACAGCTCTTATTTTTGAATACCTGCAATGAAACCATCACAAAAACAAACTAAATCATAATTGTTGTATATGTTAACCAAGCAAGTATTAAGAACATGGATTTATAAAGTTATGTATAAGACATTTGAAATATTGGAAAATTACTTTGAGATCTGAAATAATGCAGCTACTGTAATGTCAACTGTATTATTTTGGACCCATTGTTAACTTGAAATACAATAACAGAGTGTAACAATTGTCACTGAAAGAAGCTGCTGTCCGTGAAGCAAACCAGCCAGTTCTGACCAATCTGGGACAAGCAGAGTCACAAGAAGTCATGGTTCGCAGGCCGACTTAAAGAAGAATGTGTGACAGTGAGGGCACTAGGGTTTAGACAGCAGGAAGTAAATACAAAAAAGTCACTTCAACAACAAATCAACAGCTTTACCTGTCTGCGCTTGAAACAATCGATGTGTCTAACAAGGCAGGCAAACTATACAACGGTGGCAGCTTTGGTATATGGACAAATGGACACTGGATTTTTAAGATAAAGCTCTGAAAAGGTTTATTCAATGCTTCACGGGTTTTGCAAAAAAAAAAAAAATCTTGACTTGTGTTTTATAACTGAAAGAAATAGCAATAAGCTTCCTCTCCATGTGACCCTTAATACTTAAATATAGGCAAAACCACATTTCCTCACATTTAATTACATGTGTATGATTTAAATAAGAATTGTTGCTCGCAGTTCTCTACAATACTTATATAATTAAACTTGAGTAAGGGTTAGAATTAGAGGGGTTGGGTTACATGTTATCATATTGCACATAATGCGTTATAGGTACAAATCAGCCGCTACCTGGACATTTATTGGTACTGTGAATAAGAGCTGAAACAAATATGGTGTGTCTTTGGCTCCAAAAGCATGCCGAGTCCTGCACAATCTGCTGCACATGAATCATGGCTAAATATATATCCCCAGCATTTTGTACACAACCATGACAAACTGAAGCAAGCAGGGAAAATGAGAGTCAACAAGCGCTATTCCCCCATGCTCCAGTAGAACACACAACCAACCATTTCAAGATTCAAGAGTTTATCGTCATTGTCATGGAAAACAACACAATTACGTTTAGAGTATCAGCACAAGAACAGAGGTGCAGGACCCATACAGTAACCCCATAAATAACCCCAGTGTAAACATTAGTACAATAAAGATATTCAGGGCAGCACATGTGTAATAACCAGTAACAGTCTTAGCAGCAGCATAAAGGGCATCAACAGTAAAGTGCATCACAGGGACATACAGTCAGATAGTCAGATGTGGAGTGTTTGTCATTATACAAAAATGCAAGTCCAGTTCAGTGTTATTGTGTTGATGGATGTGGTTATTGTCCATGGAAGGGGCCGGAGAGGGAAGGGGGGCACTGTTCTGCAGCCTTACAGCCTGAGGATACAGGCTGTTGGTCAGTCGGGTTGTTCTGGCCTGTATGGACCTGTACCTTCTATCTGATGGAAACAGTGGAAAGGTGATGAGCAGGGTGGTGCTGGTCACAGAGGATGTTGTGCACTCTCCTCAGAAAGTGAGTGGTGTAGATACTGATCACTGGGAGAGTCGTCCCAAAGATTTTCCCTGCTGTTTTCACCCGCTGGAAGGCCTGCTGGTTGGCCTTAGTGCAACTGGAGATCCACATTAATAAGCCATACATCAGAAAACTACTGATGGCACAGCTGTACAAGTTCACCATCAGTGATCTGGTGATGTTGGCGCTCCTCCGTAAGTAGAGGTGTTGATGGGCCTTAGCCACAGCTGAGGCAGTGTGAACGCCGCAGGACGGATCCTCAGTCACGGTCCCCCCCAAGACTTTAAAGTTACTCACGCCCTCTACTCCGTTGGTCCACAATAATCTCCTTGCTCTTCTTGACGTTCAAGACCGGGTTATTATTGTGACACAATGATGCTAGATGTTGCACCTCATGTGTGCTCAGGCCTGGGGCAGAGTCAGTAGAGGGCAGGGGAGGCAGGACAGGATTGGTATTCTCCCGGTCAAAGTTGGCATAAAGGAGGTTTAGGTTCTCAGCTAAGGTGGGACAGTCAACTGAGGAAGATTTCCTCTTATAGTTTGTGATGGCCCTGATTCCCTCCCAGACCTGCCTTGGATTTGCCCAGATGCAATAAACACATTGTCCGGATGTGCTACGAGACTGTTGATAATATTATTGTACACTTGTGCTAGCGCTACCTTAGCATTAGTGTTTGGTGGCATGTATGCAGCACAGTTGTAAACAGCAGTAAATTCCCTTGGGGATAAAATGGGCGACACTTAAGCAGCTCCACCTTTAGAGTTCTGCCTCTGGAGTACACACTTTATCCACTACTGTGACTCCAGGAGTTGTTAATATAGATGCCTAGTTCCCCGCCAGTCTTCTTACTAGAGTTCGCAGTCCTGTTGGCTCAGTAGGTGGTGCATACCCTCAGCGCCCTTGTTTCACTGCCTGCAGCTGGCTACACTGTCCTGCCCAGATGTTATATTTAGAAAGAGGGGAGGCCAGAGCTCTGCACCACACTGCAATGAACAGGTGCTGGACTGGAGCCACATGCAGGTACCTGCTTTTTCTAAAAGTTACAAAAGGAGGAGAGAGGACAGATAGACTCAGCAACTTTACTTTTTTTTGTGCTATTCCGGGGGTGGACACCAAACCAGAAATATATGAGAAATCGAATGCAACTGTCTGCAATGTGCTACCTGAGGGCACCGTCTAGTACTGTACTTTGTTTACTTCTTCAAATTGGTTGTGTTAAATGCAATTTATTATTGGAATTAAATATAATTATCCCTTTATCCTCTTATGGTTAATGAGATAGATTATGGATTGCATGTGGATTTTACTTTTGGTGTGAAAGGTAACGGTCCATAAAACAAACTTCTTTGGTAAGTATGAATATAAACAATCTCAACTACTTGCTTCTGGTTTACAGAGATTAGCTAAACACATTTAAAAGAATTGTATAAACAGTTCGCTTTATTTTCACTGTGCACAGGAAAGATGGATGGTGACAAATATTTACATGCACAATACTTTGTCTTTTGAAAAGGGTAATGTGGTAATGTAGTAGTGTAGTAATAACCAATAACTACCCTAATAACTAAAACATTTTTCCCAATACATCACAGGGGGGAAAATTTAAACATTGAGCAACGCTATTAAAAATGGGTCAGCAGTGCCTCAGTGGCAGAAGGTTGCACCAACAAACCTGAAGGTTTACAGTTCGGCCCCAAAGCTATCTAGTGCATACAGTTGTGTCCTTGGGCAAAACACTATAAATGTATTTAAAACAATGTAATTTGTGGTGGCAGGATTGTCAGCTGTGACTAGAAGGCATATCAATCTTAAGAGTGAAATGGGAGGGAATGGATAATGCACAAAATTGTAAAGTAACTTTTGGATAAAAAGTGCTAGAGAGGATTAATGTATTATTTATTATTTTCTCCCTGATGCAAATACCAAACTACCTGGACTGCACTTTCCTTTCTATACAGTCTCTCTGCCGTAATGAAAATACAGTAGGTACATAGAGGAGCTCTCCTTTTCTAACTCTCTGCTCCATTCAGTTCTTTACTACGCCTGAAGCCTCCATAGAGTAGTTTTGTATGCAATGTACTCTACTCTCAAAGTTTAAAGATAGTGGTCCTTTTTGAGTCATAGTTTAATTACTGTTTAGATCAACATTTAGACATATTATTCATTTAGTCAGATTATTACTGGTTTAGAATGAGCAAGATGTTATTTGGTAGTTTTGGGTGACATGGTTGTGCAGTGGCTTCAGTCTCACAGTAAGAAGGTCCTGGGTACAAACATGTACAATAGGCTTCCCTCCGTGACCAGGACTCTCCTGAAAATCTCAGTGAGACAGATTTTTTGTCCATGTGAACCCAAACGTGTTACAATACAGATCACTGTAAAACTATTCAGAGATCAAATTTAGTCATATGTATGTTGTCACAGTATCAATACTTGAATATTTCAAGTTTTAGTATCAATCAGTATCTGAGTATTGTTTTTGGGGTTTTTTTTTTATAACTGTATCAGTATCGTCCTGATTGTGCCTTGAATTATGTTTTTCTAATTCACTCTGCTCCACACAGCCCAATATTACAATGGGGCCTCTATAGTGCTCCCTGCCCACTCTGCTCAGCTTTTGTGGAGAACTTTGCTGAACTGCAGTTTAGTGTGTACTTTGTGTGTACTTTTGTGTATATAAGGCCACAATAGTGCGGTACTGGCTCGGCCCTGTCTTCACATTAACACCCTCCCCATGCCGCCTCATCACACTCCTGTTGTGTCAATGTGTCTTCAGCTCTGGTACACGGTTTCCCCGCTTTAATCGGCAGACTTAGCACAAAGCTCGTGTTAGCATAGTGTTAGAACAATCTTACATTCACGCTCACATAAAGAATTATATTCTGTGTCACATGGCTGTTTCCATAGTGATATACCTGGGTGTGAAGACTGTATAGGGGGAGTACTTTGAGCATGAACTAGGAGTTTCCACTGATGGATAACAGTGAAGTTGTTTAGTTATGGTTCAGAATAAGAAGCCGGATCATGTGATGTACAGTGTGCCATCAGAGATGCCTTTATTATAAGCAGCTGTTTTTGCAATATGCCTGTTGATATATTAAAGGTTAACTAAAAAATTATTTTAGTTAATCTACAATTATGACGGCAACATGGTCAACTTATGACAGGCTTTGAAGAATGAAAAAGCTCTATAAAATATAGTTGATTAATTCACCATTCCTGACAGACATGCCAGTGCTTCAGCAGACACTAAAATGGTTTAAAGCAAGATGCTGCAGAGATCAAAATCAACAACAAATATGAGATGTGACTATTACTCTAAACTTTTTCAAACATGAAAATGTTTTAAATAGTGAGAATAGTTCCTAAAATAGTAATGAATATTACACCCTCTAAGAAAGTTTATCACATACATTTGTTTGAATCGATACAGGCTATTTAAAGCACCAAATCAAAAGTGGAGAGCAAGAGGTTAATTTAAAACAGTGCACATGACTATTGACACAAGTGCAATTTGCATCACAACTGTGGCCATCCATCATTATACTGTTAAGTGGAACAGGACGGATCAGTAAAGACTGTTACTGCTCCGGCGCATAACTACAAGCCTGTACATCAATACTGAGAAACAATGGGAGCATATCATTAACTGTACTATCTGCCCTGACGGATTTGTCACTGACACTTTGAAAATCCTATTCACCAAGTGCAAAACAGAAGAAATACAACAGCTGCAAAATCTATAAATATGGCAAAGAAACATCGTAATCGTTCTAAAGTAATACTAACCAAATACGCAAGTCATTTGTCAAATTAATTCAATCTTCAACTATCTTTGCAATGATTCAGATCGGTTTCCATGTACATTATTCAGTCCTCATTTAAGCTTTGTCCCTTATCTTATCCTCATTTAGATCTAGACCCGTTTAGTTCTTGTTTTACTTCGAGAGCCAAAAGGCCAATTGTATAGCAGGTAATTTCAAGTTAGCTTTACTTAATACATTTTCCCTCAACATGTTTGTATCTACCTCAAACAAATTACCACACTTTGAAACTGTTAATCACGGGACAATTTCTATAGCCTTACCATCATTGCATAGAGGACAACATATTTCAGTCCTATGGAGGAGGGTATAACAGCATGTGGGGTAAAAGGGATGGATGGTGCGGTAAGTCTAGCTCTGATCAATGGATACATAAATATATAAATGATGTCAGGCCAGTGGAATCTCCTCACATTTATCTCCTCTACTGACACAAATGTAATGCAATGATACCATCACCTGGATTGAACAATCAAAGACCAATCTACTAATATTAACATGGACAAACATGTAAAGTGATCCATGGCTAGCTTTGTCTCAAAAGGACACAATAACACAATAGCCACTAATGCAAACCAGACACTACTTTTACTACTACTATCCATGTTATTGTTACTTCTGTTGCAATGATTAAAATCAAAGTGCCAGAAGGAATCATAAAAATAGAATATAGAAGGATTCAGCTGCAATATCACATACATAATTTTGGTTAACACATAATTATTAATACACCAACCAATGAAGGTCAAAGTATAACCTCACTGACAGAGTGATCTTGTTACTAGGCAGAGATGGGTGTGCTGCCTGATTTGAATATACTTTACTTACAGCCAATGTATGTCTCACGATAAACAAAGCTGCAAACGACATGAGCTCTGCTTGTGAGCCAATTATAAAGTCTTGGTTTAGCCTTTATATTCCTTCTTCAGTCCCGTTTCTACTATAGCTAGAGCTGTGCAATCAATCAAATGTTAATCAAGACTGAGATTCTCTCATTTCTAGTCATCAGTGATATACCTGGATCTTAATCGAGAGGTCCTCAGCCAATCTCCTGGCAGCAGAATATGGTTTAGAGAGTTCAGACTTTGGAGAAAGACGTATGACTTCTTCTGTTGTGTTAAATAGCAATTTTTATAAGTCTGTAATGTTTAAGATCAGGGAATTATTGTAGTTTTGTTGAATTTTTTTGAGGGGAATAAAGTGATTCATTTGTTTGACATATTGTCCAACTATACCAGTTTAAGGCCCTGGTTCAGTTCTAGCCCCGGTTTAGTCCCCATTTAGTCTTGTATTTAAATCAGTCTACGAAGCCACGGCACTGTGCATCCCAACGGCGACTCTACAAGCCTCTTTGGTTACAGCAACAATCAATAGCACTGAAGTGATGAGCTCAGCGAGGAGAAACACAAACTCTGCATTATCAGATCTCCTTACTGACCCAAAGTAAAGGGGTCCTGTTCCCAACACTGGGGATTTGAATAAATACGAAAAGGACACAATGTTCTCCCCGAGGTAACTCCTATTGGTTTAGAAAGTTGCAGCTCAATAGAACAGAACATTGTATCCTTATGGGTGGCAAAACAAAACTTCAAAACTTCCTCTTCTCACTCTTCTTCTCACTTGCAAAAGCACTTAGTTTTTTTGTTGTTAAGTTTTTTAACTTCAATATGCATGAATATTTCAAGGCATGAAGGGAACCTAAATTCAACTAGAAGACGTCCAAGCCTCTGTTGTGCTATCAACCAATCAGAACTGGATATTTTGTCTCTCAATGTATTCAAATAGAGGAACATTCCAACTTTTTTATCCATTTCACCCTCCATTTGTAGTCCAGAATCAAGATCCAAAGTTAATCCATGCACTCAACAAATCACTGCACCACAGATATTTCTCAGCTCTAGGCAAGAGAAACTGCAAAAGTTTTAATATCAGATGTGCTAGTTCTTAGTGTAAGTAGCAAGTACACATGGTTGTAGAAAGAACAAGGGAAAAGATTGCACTTTTAAATCCAATTATCACCACTGAGCTGCAGAACAAGCACTAAAACTATTGGCCTTTACCTTGTAGGAAAAGGATGTGCAAATTCCTTCTAATATACAGCTTTGAATGCATAAAAGGAAGCAAGCACAAAGACAGTTTGTTCTACTGAGTCACTTCCTGAATTTCCATATAGCTAGACAACTGGAAAATCATCCTCAAATCTGTGTGCATGACTATCACACAGTCATGAGACTAGACAGCATGGTGAACAACATAAATGCTTCATGTTTTAGTTTAAAATGAAAACTGATCAGTAGGTTTCATTTCTGTTCTTTCACTTGCTCCGTGCCAAAGCAGAGATGACCTGATGACTGCCTCTGAGCTGTGTGTCACACTGGCTGTTCCACACAGACCACACTGCAGCCCAGATTGATCAATGCACGCCTGAAGCCATTTTCTTTGGTCTATTTATAAAGTCAAATCATGTAGTTCAAGCCACCCCTGGAACTAGCCACTGGCAGTAAGATACAACTGTAGCACTTAGTGCTGGAACAGTCAGAAAGAAAGTCAGCACAACAAAAACACAAATTCAACATATACATTTAATATATTTAGATTTGATTTAAATCAGCTTTTTATTGAAGCTAACCTGTTGGTTAGGTTTAGTTCTGCAGACTTGGGGTTAGGGTACAGCTGGGTGAAATTATGATATACAGCTTTAGCCTTTTCTTACACACAAAACAAAATAGCTTTAGTTACCTTATCAATCACAATAATACAATTTAAATGAGTTGTTCTTACATTGTGCAGCCTGACTCTCATTCTTTAAAATAAATAATGTTTTTGGCGATTGGGGCTAAATGTGCTATTGTATTTGTTCAAGTAATTCTGATTTTTTAAAGTGATCTACATCTTTGAATCATTTGAGACTAAATGTCTTACTACTCTTCATGCGTGACAGTAAACGTGAAAAGTCCATTTATCAGTAACAGTTATTTCAAAACTGTGCCAGTGTTTCACAAAAACACAATTTATACTCTTACTAAGCCAGGGCACCACAGACAAGGGTGCTAATTGCTTTGAGATTTTGAAGGAAAGATGATTTGAAAATCTTCTGTCTAGTGAAAAACTTCATTTCAGTTTTGGAGATGCTTTCCTGTCAATGGAAGGAGCTGAAAGCCTGGTTAGTGTCAAAGTGATATCTTTTTTCAAGATGACAGGATACACAGGTGTGTACTCAAAGCTATTCATACCTTCACTTGAGGTAATTCATACTCAACATTCAGGCTCATTGGGCTTTTAACTTCAGCTTCAGATATTTACCAAAAACGGTCCTAAAACATACTGTACAAAGTGCCTATTGGCCAAGTGCATGTCTAATTAAAACTTTTCAGGCTTGCAGAAAGGGTGCTCTCATCGTGTTAGATGCGAGATCCTCAATTTTAAAAGGCACAAGATTTTTGGAACCGAGTAATAAAGTATGCCATATTTTTATGTAAAATGATTCCTAGGCTTAAGATGTATTTTTGTATGCATTTTTATTATTTTGCCATCACTCAAAAGCTGCAGCTCATGACACGTCATCAACTATGTGGATCAGTGATCAGCATGATTTGTGAACATTTAAGTTAGGGTTATGCAATGAATCAAATTTTAAATCAAGATTAAGATTCTCTTATTTCTAATTGGCAATGATTTAGTAATTCTTAGGGACAACCGTCACTTGTGTCTTTACCTCATAAGATCAAAGACCTCATCCCAAGAGTGTTTTATAATGGTAATACCGGTGACTCACTAATAAAAAGTGCCCAAGGACTTTCTCTAAATTAACTTGATTAAAATCCCCTATTACCGCACCAAGAGCATGTGTTGGATACACTGTGATAATTACAGTGGAGATGATGTCAGCCTCGAGGTGAAAGTGAATAGTGACAAATCAGGGAGCAGCTTCAGGCTTAGAGTTGAGCAAGGAGCAAGAAGAGCCCTTTGTCACCAGAAGAAGCATCTCCATCTTATTACAATGATCTGTGTGTCATCAGCAATTAATACAGGGGTCTTTGTTAGCACAGTTGGGCCTGTTACCATGTATTACTGGTGTAGAGAATGATGTATATCAGAGCATTTCACCTTTACTCAACACTAAAGCAATAATCAAAAGAATATAAGTTATAGTTTCACTGTATAATCCTTCAGCAATATTCACTGTTGTAAAACTGTATATACAGATACTAATGTGCTATGAAGGTACTATATTTTTAGAATTTAACTTAAAATGCAAGTTTACTTTATTTTCACTGGGGATTTAATTGATAAAGACTTAATGTACTTTTTTATGTTACTGATGTTTAAATTCTTAATTTTAGTTTTGATAACTATTCTTCTGCTGGTTCTTATTCTGATCGGTACCTGGCAAGGGCCGTAATGGAGCACATGAGTTTTGTCGCAGATACACAGCAAATTACACAATTTAACTATTTATTTATTTTTTACATGACAAAAAATGTATGAAATTACCATATAATCAACAGCTCCACCTGAAAACAACCAATATGGTGAAAGACAGAATCTATATGCTACATTTCCTGTATTTCTTGATGTTATTTTGTTCCTAGTTTTGTTGCCAAAATATTATAAGAATAATATAACAACAATTATGGGGCTATAAGGATTAATAGATTAATTTAATTTTAGATGCATGTGTCCTCAGACTACACTGCAATATTGACATGTGTGCATGTGTGTTTTGTTCTGATGCAAGTTGTATTGAGAAAGTCATACACTGCTGATTAGAGAGAAAGGAAGAAAAATGTGTGTGTCGCTGCGGTTATGATTCAATTCACCAATCTTAAATCAAAGTCCTCTTTTTGCCATTTGTGTTAACTCCCAAGGTCAAAGAAATTTCATGCTCAATTACTTCTCTAAAATGTTCAAATGGCCTTTTTAGTAGAGCACTTGTGTTGTCATTTCACAAGCAATCTGTCCTTATTCTGCGTAAGCTTTTGGAGCTTACTTCCCAAGCGAGCTCCAGTGCCCTGACACTCACACACATTCCACAAAAATCAGGAAAAAGGTCAAGGCCCCGTCAACATGACAAACAACTTTAAATGGAACTTCAGTGAGAGTGGACTCACACTGCACTAAAACAAGTTGGAAAGTAACATATTAACTGCAAACTATAAACTATAATGCTATGTATCAGCTGATGGTAAAACAGTAGATAGTGGGAGACTGAAAAAGAACTAAAGAAAAACATGTATTTATTATATTTAATGTACCAGGTAAAGTATTGTCAGCAAATGCAGCAACATTATCCATGTCAAGTCCTAACACTAGAATGTACTACTGTAGTATTAGTGTGAGATATAGTGCTTGGTCCTCTGTCGTCTCAAGCCTTCAGGAAGGAATGACCAAGGGACAACAAACAAAGCAAGCTGCTGCAAAGAATAACGTGAGGCCAACATTTAACCACACAGATTCTGATGCTAATGTCATATTCCTCATGTTTCATTCATCATCAAAGACAATATTTGTCTACTGAAGTGTAATTTTATTGAACTAAAAAGGACAGAAGAGGGACAGCACCTACTGTACATTAAACAACAGCCTTAGAGGTGTACCCATACCACTGTTTGAGAAATGTTACTTTCAACGCACAGCATCACTTATTGAATATGTAAATGTACCACGTAAACAGTTAAACACATGGTTTGTTGGATGCACTTTGATCTGATTTGTTATATCTCTACTGAAACAAGAAGCAGAGAACAGTAAGATGAACAGGGCACAGATAGAACAGAAAAATTAACAGGGTACAGGGTACAGATGGCACAGAAAGCTGAACAGGGTATAGGGTACAGACAGAACAGTAAGATGAACAGGGTACACATGTAGTCAGCAGAGGTTCATTCAGTGGAACCAATGACTAGGTCCTGTGACTGTTCAAGAAATCTGCATGGACAGAATGTGCAATATGCGCGTCTAATGCACTCAGTTCACCAATAAAGTATAATGCATTTATGAATAGCAGGAGAGCGGCTCACTAGAACAACACTATTTAAAAGTTATTGTAAAATCGAAACAATGCTTCCAATGTATTTTAAATGAAGGGATTCTTAAAAGTAGGTTTGCACACCTCTCTGTGTTGTAAGAGGTCTAAAGGAAGTTGCGAAGTCATTAGTTCGTAAAGTTTTGTAGGTCCAGAGCCAAAAGAACACAGCGTGAACAGTGACAGACCAAACTTCTCAGTGGCATGTTGCGCATTGCACTTATTGCGATACTGGTGTAACTGTGCGGATAATTCAAGTGAAATGTCGTTATAAATGATAGATTGATGATAGTACACACTGAACACACTGGAAAACCCACGAAGCACTATTTAAAGAGACACGCACCTCGTTTGAGGAGGTCGGGGCTCAGGCGGCGCTCTGCCCCGCTATGGAGAGACTGGGGCGGAAGAGTCTCCAGGACGGGCCCGCCGGCAGGCCACAGCCTCTGGGACAGCGCCCGGACAGCCTTCGCGCTACTGTCCGATATAGACAAGAGATAATCCATGACAGCGACACAGAAAGTCTCACAAAGTTTAGTGAAGTGTCCCGGAGTCTGCGCGCATATCACAGTGTAACGTGTGCGCCAGTAAACAGCACCAACTCTGCGAACTGCGCGCACATTCCAAAACAGGAACTATTTGACAAACGTTCACAAGTGCAAGCATTTTGCCCCTAGTGGCGCTTTACAGCCGCTCAAACACTCATTTATCACCTGTTGATCAAGTTTCGACTCATAAAACCCCGTTGGCGATGCATGAAACAGGAGACATAGGATGTAGCCCACGTTTTTTTCCCCAAACAGCTTACCCCTTCGTTGGCTACTGGTAATGTTGTTTATTTTAAGAATGTTATCACTTCTTAAAATGCCTATACATATTTACCCGATGTTAAAATGAAGTGTAGGGAGAAGTTAGATAGCCTAGATCTAATATAACATTCTTTAAGCATATGGACCTACAAAGTCATGATATAAAACATCTCCACACAATACATAAGAGACTACAAAACCCTGACGCTAAGATTTCTCTAAAATACAGACGTTCTATCATGCTCTTCTCCCACCACAGGCATTATAATGACTGTGCTGTGCTTCAGCTCACTTCTCCAGACTCGCGTGTGGGACATACGGTTTAGAGACAGTGAGGATGGCATTTATCACGGCTTAAAGGAAGAGAAATTATTATGTTATCTATAAATAATTGGGACATATATGGTTGCTTCGGGCAGAACGATGTAAGAGGAAGGCACTCCAAACAACTTGTGACTTGTGATAAATGTTGCACTTTATGCATAGTAAAAACCTCAGCAGTAGGGGTAAAATGATTAGTTTTTCAAACAAAATGGGAAGTCTTTCAAAAGCAGCGTGTGCGCACTGAGAGCAGCTGTGTACAGGCTTTGTAATATAAACATTATGCGTGCGCCATCTGTTGGAGGCTCTGAGAACTGCATGATGTGTCACCTTAACAATAACACTGATATAACCTGCAAGAAGACATACATTTATCTTAGATTTGTGAACTCCAAATATGAGATAAATAGGACAAACAAAAGAAAATGACAACACAGAATTTCCAGCTTCACTGCAAATAGGTTCAGTTAAGGCATCATACACGTGGATCTACATGCAAATATGTGGGTCATAAAAGACCATTTTGACCTGTCTTTGACAAATCAGACTTACAGTTGTTAGACTATGTTGTTTAGCATCTTGGTGTGCTCTTCAAATCAAATCCTTCTAATCTTTCTCATTGTGGTTGGAGATATATTTTATAGCTGTATTGGGGTTGTTAGAATGGAATATTTTCTCTCCAAGTGCCTCAGTCTCTAATTAAGCTTTAGTGTGACCAAAGAGGAAAATGAAAGAATTCCCACAGAGACCATCCAGTTACATAGGCCTCACTGCATGGAAATTATGTAAAATGTTTGTTCTACTCAGCCACCAAGCCCAGATTGTCTATTCTTATTGTAGGCAGATTTCAGATTCTTTAAAGCTATAATTATAACTTGATATCAGATATAGTTTACAATCAGGTTGTGTGTTCATTTGACATCAAGAGGTGCATATTAGAGTGGTTAGGTCTCTTGCACTGTCTGAAATTAAGAATCAAACCCACCTTAAGTGGTAGAATGTTAGCAAGAACGTTTGTCAGTGCATTTGCTCTGTGTCAGCCTTGCTCATGGTCCTCCCTAAAGCTTGCAGTAAATGGGGTAGGCAACCAGCAACTACAAAGAGAAATATAACATTTACTATTAACTCATCAATAATCACCAAATCCCAAACTATACAAAACACAAAATGAGACTGGACCACTAACACACAACTAGGATGGCTATACACTCTCATAACTAACAGGGCTATAATGAAAATTCTACCAAAAAAACATCTATTACAGTGTTCTGTTGCTGTCAGCCAATCAGTCATTTCTCAACTCATCTAATCGCAATTACATTTTTTACCAAAAATGTGCAGCCAGCGCATTCTACCTGTCCACCAGGGTCTAAACTATAACTTGTATCTATGCAATAAGCTATTCACTGCATTGCACTTCTTTGCCTGTATGTGTTCAAGTCACTCCTTTGCCCAGTCCTTGTAAACAGACCTGAGATTTGCACTAGAGTCAGTAAATCATTTTGTGGAATAACTTTAAATGAAGTCCTGTTATACACGAGTGGCGTGTCAGAAGCCGGCGGTGTCAGCAGAAGCCCTTGGAGATTGTTTAGTGTCTCGGAGGGGCCCGCTGGGGAACAAGTGTTAATCTCTGCACTTTCCCTTTGAGAGCCAGGTACACTGCCGCCTAATCCCGGGCACAGGAACACTCTCATTATGGACCAACAAACATGACAGCCACTGGGGAGCTGCAGCTTTTCCAGTGCTAGCACATGGACAGAATACACAAACGTGGTTACATAAGCAGAGCGGGTGTGAACGCGCCAGATTGGACGTGGAAGAATGTGCATGTTAATAGACATACAGTGATGCACAGACGCAGTAAATCTACAGTTTTAAGTCCAAGCGATTTCATGTTTACGCTGGAAATGATTGAAACGCAGCAGAAGTCAGTCACGCTTAAATGAAAATATCTGTCGGAAAACAACAACATGCTTTTTATTGTGCTGTAATTTCATGGCTGATTTAAGTGTATGGATTTTAAATATGCCAGTCATAGATAGAAAATTATACTAAAACAATTATGAAATCATTATGGCCACCTATAATCAGTCCACCTTTCTTCTGTTCCTCCTTTGATGGATACTGTAAACCAGGATCACCTAAAATGAACAGCAGTGTAGAAGATGTCATTATCCAGCCATCACAAATTGAGGCTTGAAAAATGCACTTAAATTCTTGAACTTTCCAATTTCTTTCAGTGTTAAGGTAGTGCACTTGTCATCAGTTAAGAGCAGTGAGTTAGTGCAGTGCCTGGGAACCAATGTTATGTCACCTGGTGTTGTGACCTTCCACTTTTCTGGTGGAGGGTCCTCTACTTGCTTATCTCTATGGAATGTTCCACAGACATGACATTAAACATCTCTAGTTCTATGGAGAAAAGCAGATGACAGCACATGACAAAGTTACAGGTCAGATTTGTGGAGAGGTAACCACAATCCCTGTAAGAATGTTCTCCAGGGTCTTTTGAACTATAGTAACACTTGTTATTTGCAAGGTAGATATGTTTAATGTCATTTCATGGACCATTTCTTCTCCATAAAGACAGATGGCGGAACTCTGACCAAAAAGTAACATAGTACAGCTTGAAAACAGATGAACATTCATGGTAAAAAACAAAAAAAACTGAAAGATGGTGCAGCACCTGTTAAGCCAATGACAACCAATAACAATGCCAGTCTGACTCACCAGCAGACCACTGAGAGGAAGAAAGAGAGAGAAGGCTGATTTTTTTCTCAATACGGTGTGGTTACATAAGTCTTAGTGATGTCATTCAGATAGAATGTCGTTTTCCTTCAATTTCCAGGGACACTGAACAATAATGATCACTTAATGTTCCCAGAGCGGCGTATGTGAGCTGCACTTAAAAGGGAAATTACAGACTGTGGTCCACTGGTTGCGAGTTGATAGGTGACATAAGGATTAATAGAAAAGCCATTTGAACAGTTAAAGCACATATAAATGTCTTTACATAAGTGCCAAATGGATGCATTTTAAAGGTCACTGATTCTCAAACAGTGGGATAGGTACCACTGGCCATACATGGACTGACCATACATCCTTGTCTTTTAGTCACAGTTTGGCTTTTCATGCCTTGTTAAGTCCATTTTCACTTTTTATATTGCATTACTTGATTTAATAGTATTCTTGGAAGATAGTTTGGTGTTGGTGTGAGATGTTGGAGAATAGTTTAGGTATTTAAAAATAAGAGCCACAGCTGCACCTGACAGTGCTGAGTGGCATTTTAGTTTATTTTTCCAAATGTCAATGTCATTAACCCTGTGATGCAGCACATTACGAGACAAGCACATGGTTTTAATACCTTCATCTTGCATCACTTCATAAATCCAAGACCAAGAGTTCAGTTTTCAGTGATCAGTTTAGGTGAAATGAAAAAGGGGGTCAGTGGGGAAGGGCAGGTAATTGTTTTCCGTTATGATTGAAACCGTTTCAAAAGGTTAAGGGTTAATAACATCTCCATCTGTCAACAATATATAGTGGGAGTAGTGTGAGTTGCAGAATATATATGACTATTATATGAAGTTCAACACCAGGTTTGCAAAACTGTACTAAAATGTTGGTCACAATTAGACCTGCAGACATACTTTCAACACAGTATCTGCAACAATATTTTTTTTCTTCTTTTTTCTTATATTTAGTTCTATTATCTGCAGTTTATTATAAAAACACATTTTTGTCGTTGCCGTTTTATTTTGAGATAGCTTTTTCCACCCATTTATAAGTAGTAGTGTAGTGCAGTCTATCTCTAACATAACATTTACAGTACCATATATGACATCCTCCTCCTCCTCAAAACTTTGGAAATAAGAGTACAAAGATAAAATGCTACAAAACGGCTACATTATGTTATAATAGATCATGATGTTAATACACATTTTATCACATTTATCAGCACATGTTTTTCTGATATTTTACAGTTCTAGTCACTGTTTTGTTGTGCAAAAGCACATTACCTGTTCCACCAGCCTGCAAGTAACGTACCACCTCTGCACTGTAGGTGACACACAGCTCAGGTGTTAGGGCAACTGGTCTGACACTGGCCCACTGGCTGGAGTCACATGTGACTCTGCGTTTCCCCCTGTACGAGCCATGGTCCCTGCCTTCTCTCCTCCAGGTCTGTCCTTCTGGGTGGCTCTCTATGATCGATGACCGCTGGTGTCAGAGCCACCCATCTCTCAGTGCTACATCCCCTGCCCCCGCTCCGCCTCATCTATCCTGTGGGTGCTGCGCTGTCTCCCTGCCCCAAGAAGCTGGGTGGCCCCCGCCGACTGATGATCAGAGGCTGAGCTGGAGGAACACAGCTGTCTGGTCAAAGCACTGCCCTCTCTGTCAATCATTACCTTTTCTGCTGTAGGAGGAGGTTGTTTGTGCCAGATACGAGTTTGTTGTGGTTTGATAATCAGTAAAACATAATAAATATAAAAACATAGGACTGTCATTCTCTAAATTGAATAAATAATTTTGTTAGTCAGCAAGTATAGGATAGGTGAGCAGTTCTACTTTCCAACATCCATAGACATCCCAGAGTGAATACTTGTTAGTACATTGAACATTGCCACCCTCCCTAAGGCTCATTAGGAAAAGGCTGAGCATAAATACGTGAAAGACTAAACAGATTTAATTAATTATGGCTGCAAGTGACAATTATTTTAGCTGTCGACTTGTCAGCTTTTTTCAATTAGTAGAAAATGCCCAGTATCACTACAGAGCTGCTTACTGGACAAACAAACTGTAGTCCTGACGACCATTTTACCACTACTGCTACTCACACATAAACCAATTTACTAAAATAATACACTTCACGCAGCAAAATGGGCCTATAATATAGCTGGTAGGGAGGCAGAGTGTGTGGAAGCCTAGAATCAGCAGGAGAATAAACAAAACAAATGCTTTGCTATGTCAGTTGCCATTTTATTATCTCTACTGGCTCATGGCGACTTAATTGCTTCCTCCTAGACACAGATATCATATATTTCATCATTACATTAAAACGCTACTTGTGAAACACCATCACCAAAGATCTATGTGCATAATCCCCCCCACCTCCACAAGCAGACACCTTAAATCCTACAAAGATACTAAAAGGCAGTTTGCCCTCTCCTCTAGCTGTAAAACTGTCTCTGGTCCGGACACATCTATCAGCCCATATCAGCTATTGCACGGGTATGCTAAATTGGATAATGAATCTCTGCCCCCAGGGATGAGCGGTAGATGGATAATTTGTTGGTGAAATTACAAGCGCGGGACACATCACCCAGTGGAGGTACAGGCTGTTAGTCTAGTTAAATGGAGGAAACCTTTAGCATGAGACCACAGGAGTAACTTTACCAAATTAGAGCACAATGAAGATGTGATTAACTCAGACAGAAGAGACTGGTAAATAACAGTAGGGCAGAGTCAGTTTAAAATGGGAATTAATTATGGTTAGTGTGGACATTGTTTGTGCTAAAATGAAACACACACACTGCATTCTGTTTTATTCATTCACTTCAACTGCACTTTAAAGCTATTCTTCTATAGCGATTACTATGATGAGCTTTAGGACGTCCTTGCTTTTTGGTAAATCTGTATGTTAAGATGTAAAGTAAGTGCTTGATAACACAAATGATGTTTCAGTGATTTTGATTAAATGATGGTATCTTTTTTATTTGTAAGTTAAGTTCTACAGGTATGTAGAACTTGTATGTTCTATAAGTGAATGGTTTCAATATTTTTTTCCCTCACCTGGCTGGATGACCCAACACCTGCTAGGATGATCCCTACCCTACCATAGATAAGACTCCCTCTGTCCCTTAGTTGAGTGGGCTCTGGCCCTACAGACTTGAACTCTATCTGCAAATGGAGTGAATCTCTCCTTCACCGTGGTTCTCCTCAAGGTTTCTCTTTTTCCCAGTATTTTTTGTGTATTTTTTGAGTTTTTCCTTGCCAACAAGGAGAGACAGGTCTAAGGACAGGGGATGTTCTGGGGCAGTTATCCATTTATTTGTTTTCTGTTGTTGTTAATTTGCCATGTCTGTTTTATTATTGATTTTCTAACTTTCTGTTGGTTAAATCACTTTTTTTTTTTTTACAAACATTTTTACAAAAATAAATTGAACTGAACTGTTACCATTTACACACGAGTACCCAAGTTTGATTTTTGTCCATGGTTGTAGCCTAACCATGAACACCTTTATTACGGCCTTTTGCGCTAGATGGCAAATACTTAAATCAAACCAATTCTTCCCGCCGATTATAATGAGCCATATATAGTAGTTTATAACTGTAAAACTTCCGAAACGGCTGGATTGTTCGCGTACTATAGGCTATACAAACCAAAAAAACAACAACAACTATGCTTCTTGAGGCACATTAGGGAACACAACACTAAGTAGTAGTATTAAATGAGAAAAGGCTGGTTCATTAAAATAATTCAAACAGAGCATGTAAAGAATTAGTTCTATATTAGTACATTATTGCCACTGCTGCACTCTGCATAGAATAGTAGCGTATGGGACAATACATTCAGGCCTGATCGGCAGCGTCTGATACTAAACTTCTTCCAGAGGCCAGCAGCCATCCACTGAATGTCCAGAGCAGTGACCCATGTGCACAAGACGGTACCGCGCTGCACTGGGCTGGCCAAATCCTGTCCTCCAGCTATCCCCTTCCCCTTGGATACACCACTGCATAGCAAACATGGCTGCAGAGAATGTTCTATACACGCTTTTAATGGGCTGAACAGAAGCAAGGGAGGGGTGGGGTGGTGAGGGGGGGTCTGGGGGCAAGAGCTCAAGGTGGATGAGTCACAATAATGCCAACTCCCACCGTATTTGGCCATGACCCATCTCCATCATAATTTCATCTTTCTCGTAATGAAACATAATGCACAAGGACAAAGGATTGCTGTTCAAATCTGGACTAAAAGCACTCAGAGCACGCCTTCCCGACAACAGTAATTGATTGTAATAATGTTTATTGAAAAATTCAGATGCACAAACTGGAATAATATGTTCTGAGTGAGACAAAATTATTTTAATGAGAGGTGTGGTTTTGTAAATGGATGTGCAAACATATGCCTGCATATGTTTGGGTAATTACAGCACTCAAGGTGTTGATTTGGCAATAAGCAATGTAAAACAAACTGCGAAAGTGTATGCAGATGTAGTTAAACTGAACTTTCTCATTAATGAATATTTTAGTTTTTAATGAAGCAATGTTCTTACATAGGCCTGCAGATCCCAGCAAACTACAGTATATAGGGACTGGGCTTTCATCCTAATGGAGCATTTATGTATTCTGGCTTTTTTATTTTCATGCTCGTGTTCTCTACCAGAGATCTGGGAGCTTGAGGGTTCTGCGCAGTATCTTTGCTGTTCCCAGTACAGTGCCTCTCTGAACTGAGATGTCTGATGTTTTTCCTGGGATCTGCTGTAGCCACTCCTCCAGTTTGGGGGTCAATGCCCCGAGTGCTCCGATGACCACTGATGCCTTCACCTTCCAGGCCTTCTCCAGCTCTTCTTTGAGACCATGTTCCTTTTTCCTGATGTTCCCATCAGTTGGTACTGCGATGTCCACCACAAAGGCTTTGCTCTGTTTATCCACCACCACAATGTCCGTTTGGTTCGCCATCCACATTCTGCGAGTCTGTATCTGAAAGTCCCACAGCATCTTGGCTCGATCATTCTCCACTAGTTTTGGAGGCGTTTTCTACCTTGACCTTGGGGTTTGCAGTCCGTACTCTGCACAGATGTTTCTGTACACTACGTCTGCCACTTGGTTATGCCGCTCCATGTATGCTTTCCCTGCCAGCATCTTACACCCTGCAGTTATGTGCTGGATTGTCTCAGGGGCCTCTTTGCACAGCCTACACTGTGGGTCTTGTCTGGAGTGGTAGAGCTAGACCTCTATTGATCTGGTGCTCAAGGCCTGCTCCTGTGCAGCCAGGACGAGTGCCTCTGTGCTGTCCTTCAGACCAGCTTTCTCAAGCCATTGGTAGGATTTCTTGATATCAGCCATTTCAGTTATGTTCCAGTGGTACATCCCATGCAGGGGCTTGTCCTCCTGTGATGGTACCTCCAGCACCTCGTCTCTGCACTCCATTGTCTGAGATATTCACTGAGCTCGTTATCTGTTGGGGCCTTGTCCTTGATGTACTTATGGATTTTGGATGTTTCATCCTAGACCGTGGCTCTCACACTCACTAGTCCTCGGCCTCCCTCCTTACGGCTCACGTACAGTCTCAGGGTGCTGGATTTGGGATGGAACTCGCCATGTCTTCACTTCTTTTTGTCCAGTTGACAGATCTGCCTATAAATCAGACCTGGACGACAGAGGGATTACACAGATGTTTCTTAGTCGCCCAAAAATCGTATCATTTTATTTAGACTAATGGGATTTATGAGATAACAGCAGAAAGGAGGAGTGCGTAAGTTAGTTGGTACTTACATGTAAAAAGGAAGATTAAACTCATGATCACAAGTTTAATCCAACCTTCTCTATATAAACATATAGTTTCCTAGTACTTTTTTTCTGCATAAATAGTAGTTTTTGCATGAACTCCCGATTGTGTCAGATGCACAGATACATAATAGTTTTGAGAGCTTTTGCCACACCCCCTCTTTAGTCAACTAATCGATTAGTAGGACATGTTGTTAGTCGATTAAGAATTTCTTCAGTCATCTCTCCTATTAATTTCTATAAAGCACATTATGTTGCATTTTTGTGGGAAATGCACTTGTAATTCTAAATGATCTTGACAGCTTGTCAGAAGGTAATATTTTAACCTATCAAGTCTTGTTAAGGTTATACCACAAAATTTGCATTACATTATAGAATATTTTAGAGCCATTAAAATTACAAAAATAAGAAAGTTGACTAAAGTAACACTAATCACTGGAAATAACAACACTTTGTAGAAAGTCTCCTTAAAGCCAACTATTCTCCCCAAAACATTTCTGTAGCGCTCTTACAATCCAGATTTCTTCTCAGTTTAGAAGTAATAAATGACTAAGGTCTCAAATAATAAAGTTCCTTCAGAAAAAATATACAAAAATACGGCAAATTCAACCTGTATTCAGCCTGACCAGAATTATAGAAGTACCCCAACATGACAGCACATTGTCTATTTAAAAAAGATTTAATTGCTTTCCCTGACACTCCATGCTTCTGTAAATTCAATTAACATCTATGTAAATACCATCTATAACAGTGCAGTGGTTTGTGTGCTCCTGAGAGGGAGACTCATTTGCTCACTTTTGACGTGAAGCATTGCTCTGCATTGGATGTGGTACATGAACACAGATTTATTTGGTTTTCCTCTTGTCACTGGATATTTCTATAGGTTACTAAGTTGTTGTGACGCGAGAATGCACTGACATGAGCACTAATCTGAGCTGCCCTTAATTGGTGTTTTTTTAGGCGCTGGATCAGTCTAATGAACTTAACCTGAGCACATGAGGATACTGTTGCTATGTATACAGACAGTATCTTTGCAACAACAACAGCTCAAAGGTTAGATGTGGACATAATGTTGCTTGTTTACTTAAATGTGCCATTGACCTCAGGTAACTTATTTCATAATATTCTCATGATACAGAATACGGTTTAACTTGAATATAAGGGAAAGGTACCCGAGCAGAGTTTACCAACACTTTTCAAACATATAAAGTACGGACAGGCATTATTGGTGTTAACTTTCACAATATTTTTGGTCATTTGCTTTAAAATGTTTTGTTTTTTTTGATTCTTGTTTCTAACACAACTATCTGGAACGTAGACATTCACTAACTAATTACCTCCACCCACAAACTCTGGGTGTCTGAGACAGGAGAAGTTTATTTTCCATCAGCATGGGACTCGGTGATTTGAATACTAAACACTACACATTAGTACTGATAATGAAACTTGACTATGCTTCCAGACCAGGAGGTTTAAATATGAACTAAGAAGAACAAGTAGGAGAAAAGCTGGCTGAGATTAAATGAGAAGTGCATAGCAAACCGCTTCTGTGAGACGAGTTGACCAAGGAAACAAATTATGTTAAAAAAGGACAAATTCTGTAACAGCTGGATGATGCCATAGTTACCAAAGACAAACATCATCAATGAACTAGAGGTGTCCTTGCCAAGACAATGCAGGAGATGCAAAATTCCACAACAATAATACGTTAATTACATCACACACCAATGGTCACAATATATAAAAGGTAGGAGGCGTTTTTTTGTCCTACAAGTGCAAATATAGAAACAATACAAGTGGTTTCCCAAAAATGTTTCATAAATCAAAGCTGAAAAAAATCTATTGTAAGAGTAGCAGAGCTTTTCCTTTATATGTTTTTTTTTTTTATTTCCAATCTATAACAAAACAATAAAACATACAAACTTCTTAAATAACCACAATTTAAGTTTATGAGCAAAACGGAAACAAATCTGAGCGTTTATATGGAGTGGCAGATCTTATTTTTCCTCTGCTGTAAAATGAATCAATAGCTGTGGCTGGCCCTGGCGTTCGACACTGGAAAACTGCTTACTCTTGATTTGAGCTTTATGTAATCAATTCTCGGCGGGAGGAGGAGAGCAGGGGCCCTTTCCAAACTAAGTGGGGGAACTGTGGGATTACTGGCTCCGTGGCATTTATAAATTGAGCCCAACGAGGAGACGGCCACCGAGAGACTCCCGGCCGACGTAATTACACCAGCAGGCCGATAAATCCCGACCGCCAATCCCTCACTGTAGCACTGCAGTAAATTCACCGGGAGTGCCTATTCTTACAGCGCGGACCATGGACCCAAGAAAACATTTATGTTTGTGCTGCTGTCCAAAGAGGCCCAGAAAAAAGAAAAACAACAACCTTGGTAGCTGCAAATCTCACTCGCCTTTGCTTTAAAACCTATGAGTTACAGTGGGCTGAAGTCACAAACGACAACATACACATGCACTGGACAGTTTAATAGCTACATCAACTCAAATGCTCATCCATACATTTGTCCATTTACAGATGCAAGGTTACTACTACTATAATTATGCGGCATGATTGTTTCCGTTACCAACTTGAAAACTTTTATGATATGCATAATTTGTGTACACGTTTTGACTAAACCTGACCAAAAAGTTAGCCTGAAAATGTATGAACAACAAAAAGCAAATGGAGCCTTGGGAAGTTGAAGGCGTTGTACCTGATTTTTACTGGGTTTAAAACGTGAAAAATAGAACGTGTTAATTTGAAACTGTTTGCAGGTGTACAAATTTATTCCTCACTTTCCAACACATCCTAATTATTCACTCCACTTAGTTTAGGAGCTTGCAAAGCTAAAAACAACTAGCTTGCTAACAGTACACTTCCTGGTTTTTCGGATCGGTTGGGTAAGACACTTTGTAATTAGATGCAGACAGCGCACACAGCAGTCTCATTTGGAAGCAAAGAGCCGTTTTTACAATGTATCTGGGGTAAACAGAATTTACTTTATCACTTGATACGGTCCCTTTGAGTGGATGTGGACTAGAAGGTGATTATTTAGGCTACAAATTGGCCAAGTCAAGCAGCCCTGAGGCAGCCATGACCACTGTAAGCATAACTGAGGTTAGAGGGGATAACGCACTGAGAGCACTTTGAGTGAATGCTGTCTAAAAACATTCATACAAAGCAACCTTCAAAAAAACCATCTCAGAAACACAAATTTTCAGTCTGGACCAAATTAGGTACAGGTTAGTTCTTCTGGCGATCAGCCTTTAGAGTCCTTGAACCAGCTAAAAGCTATCCAAGGATGCTTAATATTTATCTCTTTGGATCTCTCTGGAAAAAAATACGAAGGACTTAAGGGACACTCTGCTTAAAAGCACTGAATTGATTTAAAGGACTCTGTACACAGTCTCGGGGGGATATTTAGAGATGACGAACATCCAGAGGACAATTGTAGCAGCCCTAACATGATCCTGATCTCTTCGACATTGAGACGTCATGAGGGTAAGTGGTTTGGAGGTGAGTGCGTCCTGTCTGCATACAAAACACACCCTGTCTTTGCTTGTAACAGAGGTTTACAATCCATTTTTATGAAGATTTTGAATGTCAACCGTTTCCTCCCAGACCTTTGCACAACCTGGTTAGGCCAAGATTGATGGAGCACCGAGCGGCATATGCCCTGCGACTGTCTCTAGGGAACAAATACAAACAAGGTCAGTGCATTTCAATAAGTTAGATGCAAGCAAACTTTAAAATGTGGACATTTAGAGAGGTCAAACATGCCTTGGAGTGGTGGTTTTGGAATTGGAAAGAAAACAGATACGTCACTATTCTATTCTATTAAAGAATTGCCATTATAAATCAAAAAGTCAAATTAGGCATGAACTAAAAGGCTATATGTGCTGTACAGACTATACAATATATTTAATGGACTGAATTTCTAAGCAGATTTCTAAAAAAAAAAAAAAAATTAATTAAAAAAATAAATAAATACATAAATAAATCAGTAAATAGTCATTTTAATCTTGTTTACTGACAAAAAGACAGATCCGTAAGTCATCCCAATTAAGGCTTGAAGAGCAGTGTGAATGTGAAGCCCTCAGGTCTATTTAGGTGAACACAGCCCTGGAGGCCCACTGTTCTAGGCTTCTATTATCAAACATGCAATGTAGAGTGCAGACCAGGGCACCCTGTGGGCAGTAGCACTTTCACAGGATTAACAGTGGAGTTGCATCTAATATTACCCAGTCTACTTTAACCCCTACTGTGTGTACTGAATACTCAGTGTGTGGGGCCGCAGAAGCAAAGCAGGACAACTGATACTGATTTGGAAATCCTGAATGGTTTTATGTGTGTGTAGAGCTTATTGTAGTAGGCCAGACATGGGACATCTTGAGCTGACCTGGGACCTTGGCAAGTTTTAATTCAGCCCCCAGTAGTAGTTTACAGAAATTTGTTAATAAGCATTTGCTACACCAATGACCTTTTGCTACACCAATGACAGAAATAATTATTTCCCGCACCTGGCATAGAATGACAGACCTAGTTGCAGGACAGATGCTTCACTTACACCTGAAAAACAACACTCGATAAACTGGGAAAGTCGCCAGATCTTGGGAGAGTGGAAATATATGACACCTCAACTCAACATATAGGCATGCATGTGAAGTGTACTACATTTAACGATCTTTACATATTTCAGTACATACAGAAAAGATGGTGTAAAACCCAGTGGAGGAGCTTGTTGGGGAATACAGTCTGTAAAATGGGAGAGATGGGGTAAAGTAAACGGTGGTGAGAGGAAGTTCCAGGATTGGATTTGTGGTGGGGCTAATCTGCCTTCTGGTGCGACGTGACTGGCCTATACCAGCCAAGGCAGGCGGCTCAGGCTTATCTCAGCACACACAAGCAGCTGCCGGGGAGCGCACAGGGCATGGCTGTGGGCTGCAGGCAGAGCGTGACAGACCCCAACTCACTTATACTGGGCCAGGCAGGCACTCTCCCTGTGCCACTCCATTCCTTCACTAGGGAGGGCAGACACACAGGAGGATAGATTACTAATTCACCGCATATACTGTACAGGCAAGATAGTTTTAATTAGGTCTAATAATTGTGAAAGATGAACTCTTTTCTCCATGGGGTCATACAACATAGAAAGGACATTGCTGAGTTTCAATGTTTAGAATCCTATTTCCTAACAATAATAATAAAATAAATAAAACATCTATAATGCACTTTACAAGCTTGTCAAGTCTAACAATGTAGTTATAATTCAGGCAGTAAGCCTCTATAGCTACAGCTGCCCTGGAGTAGACAAAGCTGCAAATCTGTGACACTGATCTTTCTGACCACCATCCAAATAACATATCCCAGATTCGTATTAAAAATACTGTGGAAAGGAGTTGTTAACACTGAATAACACAATACAGTGAATGAAGCATGGACTACATTTAAAACTAATTTCAGTACGATCATTAATAAGCATGCCCCTTTAAAAAACGTCCGTATTAAGAACCGCATTAGTCCATGGTTTTCTCATGAGCTGGCCTCCCTGCTCAGGCAAAAAAATACTGCCTGGAACAAAGCTAAAAAATCAGGCCTAGAAAAAGATAAACTTGTATTTCGTCAAATCCGTAACAAGGCAACACAAACAATCCGCCAGGCAAAGACAAGCTACTTTAAAGAAAAACTATGTACTTCAAACTCACACTTATTCTGGAAAACAGTAAAGCAGTTGCAAAATAAATCAGTAAATACGCCTGTATCTATTACATCTGATAATATTGTGGTCACTGATAAGCTCATTATGGCTAATTTGTTTAATAAAAATTTCACTAGGTCAAATCTTTCCACCATAAGCACAAACTCCGGTGTCCTCCCAAACGCAAAACACTCATCTAGAACTCAAACACTTTCTCTTAAATCCTTCTCTTTAGAAGAAGTTAAACATGAACTGTCATCTTTAGATTCCAAAAAGCCAGCTGGAGTGGATAGGCTTGATCCATTCTTTTTTAAAATCGCTGCCCCTATTATTACAGCACCGCTTGCTAGCATTTTTAATTTGTCTATTCAAACTGGTGAAATACCTATTGAGTGGAAATCTGCCTTGGTTCGCCCACTCTTTAAAGGCGGTGATCGATCTGACCTGAACAATTACAGGCCTATCTCTATACTGCCATGTGCAGCCAAGATTATGGAGAAGCTTGTCAATGAACAGCTGTTAAGTTATATTGAGAAATCTAACATTCTGACTGAGGTACAATCTGGATTTCGTTCAGGTCATGGTTGTATCACAGCTGTTTTAAAAGTCCTCGATGACATAACCTCGGCTCTGGACGCCAAGCAATTTTGTGCGGCAGTTTTTATAGATTTGGCAAAAGCCTTTGATTCAGTTAATCATTCCATCTTACAAGAAAGACTTCGCAATATTGGGGTTTCCAATCAGGCTGTGGACTGGTTCTCAAATTTTCTGTTAGACCGAGTACAGCAGGTGAATATTGACTCTCAGCTTTCTCAACCCCTTCATGTTTCAAGAGGAGTCCCTCAGGGGTCCATCCTGGGTCCAACTCTCTTCTCCATTTATATAAATGATGTCCCACTGTCTGTCAGCAAAGGAACTGTTCATCTATATGCAGATGATACAATTTTATATTCTACTGGCTCAAATCCTGAAACAGTCATTCGTAATTTACAAGAAAGTTTCCTAAGTGTAGAGAAAGCATTTTCACAGCTGGATTTGATGCTAAATACAAAAAAAAAAAAAGACTATCTGGTTTAGCAAGAGAACTGCTAATTCTCCTAAGCTCTGTCTCAGCACAGCTGATGGAACCACTCTAGATCAAGTCACTCAATATAAATATCTGGGAATCTGGCTTGACACTTTGTTATCTTTTCATCATCATATCAATGTTTTACAGGCAAAGGTTAAGGCTAAATTGGGTTTTTTATACAGAAACCGCTCCTCTCTTTCACAATCTCAGCTAAACGGGCTATTGTCGAAATGTCCATCCTTCCATTGTTTGATTACGGTGACGTCATTTATCGGCATGCCTCTAAAAGTATCCTTGCAAAGCTGGATGTGATTTATCATTCTGCTATTCGTTTTGTCACAAATGCCTCCTACAGGACACACCACTGTCTACTGTATTCTCAAGTAAACTGGCCCTCACTGCAGTCCCGTCGTCAAATACACTGGCTCACGTTCATATATAAAACCATGTTAGGACTCACACCCACTTATCTTAGTCAGCTGTTGCGACAGGAGTCTTGCTCTAGATACAACACTCGCTCCTCACAGCTCATCAGACTGAAAACTCACAAATCCAGCTCTTCTTCTGGCCTCATGTCATTTCGATGTGCTGCTGCTAATGATTGGAATTTGGCTCAGAATTCTCTTAAACTGGACTCTAGAATTTCTCTTTCTGCTTTTAAATGTAAAGTGAAGGAAATTTTTAAACACTCATGTGAATGTTTTAGCAACTGAAGGTCATTTTATGTATTTATATTTCTGATTGTTTTACTATAATTGTTTTTTTGTGTGTGTGTTTTGTTTTCACTCCCTCTCCCTTCCCTTGGGTGCTTTTGCACACCAGGCCAACATTGTAAATAAGAATTTGTTCTTAATGTTTTGCCTGGCAAAATAAAGGTTATAATAATAAAAATAACTTCCTATTACCATGATTGTAAATGGTCACATTTTTTTTGTAGCGCTTTCCTACCTTCAAGGCACCAATGAGCCACTCACCCATTTACACACATACACCAATGTGCGTAGACACTGGGGGCAAGGTGGGTTAAATGTCTTGCCCAAAGACACGACAGCATTCACCCGTAGGAGCACCCCCAACTTGTGAGTCAGTCAATGATGTTTATGTTGAAACATCCAACCTTCAGATCAGTGGGCAAGCACTGATCAACTGAGCTAGTGTCGCCCTTGTATCCTGCCTAAAGGCCATAGTTGCAGAGACAGAGCCTTGAACAGGATTAAATAGGCAAACATGAATGAACAATAAACAAGCATTGAAGCTAAATGACCTGTCATTATCTATCTTGATGACAAAGATTACAAAGCAGTGTTGTGAGGTTTCATAATCACATTTGAGCCATTGTCCCTGTCCCATTTCCATAGGATCAACACATAGACATGTTCCTGTGTTGTGTGTTTGTAATTGCCACCTCTGGCCATGATCCTGATGTGTAAACACAAGATGAGCCACCTGGGACTATCACATCAAACGGGGAGAGAGCTGCAGTGCTGTACCGCCCGCAGCGCTGCTAGAACTGTCAACTCCTCTGTGATTAGCTGGTTCACAACGTCACAATACAATCAAACAGCTGCTATAAGGAGATTATATAAAATTATATTATAAAATTATTATATTATATATATATATTATATATATATATATATATATATATATATATATATATATATATATATATATATATATATATATATATATACACACACACACATACACATACACATATACATACACACACACACTCTCCCAGCACCAACATAAAAAGTTTTGAGGACAAATACATGGTGTTTAGTAAAAGAGCAACAAAGTGGTAACACAATCTTCGATCTATTGACTATCTGCTAATTTGATCCAAGCCGTTTTAAGCCCATCCATGAAAGCCAACAGTGGTGAGAAGTTAGCATATTGCCCACCCAGCACTTGTCCCTTTGCCGTTCGACCCTGCAGTGAAAATCCAATGAATAACTAACAGGGGAATAATCGCTCACACAGCTCGGTGACAGGCGTGAGAGCACAGCAGCAACATGTGTGGCCAGCCTGTGTTTATTAACATTTCCTCTGTCAGGTGCACAGCGCTGTGTTTGCAAAGTCAGGAGTCTGTCCTCTATGTCCCACAGCCTGGATATGCATGGGAGCCATGTTCCATTTGACTCAAAATATATTTTACATTCACATAATCTGTTAGTTCATTCTTTGTACACTGTAATTAGGGTTAGATCCTTTGTCCTCAAATAGTATGTATATTAGTGTTGTCACAATATGAAAATCTCTAACTCAATTTCAATGAGTAAAGGAAAAGGCATGATGCTGATTTTGAGTCACAACGTTTAAAATACGCCATTCTTTAGGAAATGTCCAATTTTGTCCAGTTCATGCATTTTTTTTCCAAATAAGCAGGTTTCATACACATTTTTAGTATTGCTTACAATCATTTTTGACAGCCCAAATGTATATATAATTATAAAATGCTTTAAAAAACAGTTTAAGTAATATTAATGCAATACACGTATACTAACTAAACTAAAATGTACTTATTTCACACAGGAGGAATGGAAAATAAAATACTTAAAGTGAAAGCTGCTGCTGTCCAAGTCTCTATCTGTTAGCTGTCCGTCCTTGCAACAGATTAGCTTTAGCTGTGGCCCTCAGAAAGACACAGCAAATACATTAGACGATAACAAGGTGGGGAAACGGGTGGTGTGATGGAGGGGGGCAGGAAGAGGCCAGGTGGTGGACAAAATGGCAGAATAAGCAGAGAAACCATTGGAGTGAAAGAGTGAAGAGCTGTGAGGGCAGGACGAGAGGAGAGCCCATTATCGACAGTGACATGCTGCGAACGCTCCCCCTCAGCATCAACACAAGAGCTGCTTCAGCACCAAGGACAGCGCCATATTCTTGGCAGCAGCTTTAGGAGAACTACCACGGAAACAAACATTTCTGCAGGAATCTGGACACACATGGACTTAATTTTGTTATAGTGAATCATTTATAGAGTTGAAATAAACTTTAGATGCTAGATAAACCCCAAAACGCCACAGGTTTTAATTAATGTGCTCCTAGGTTTTGACCATAGGCTGTACAAAAAAAGTGGACTAAGGTATAGTGTAGCGTCATCCATAGCGTTATCAATGTTCATATCTTGATTAACATAATAGCAAAATACCAGGATAGAGACCAAAAATGATAAGCCTGAAAGCAGCAGTTACGGAGAGAAAGGTGACAGTCTTGCCATAGAAAGTGAATTGGTGCCAGAGTCGATGGAGCCAGAAGCACACCCATGCTCACTTCCTATTTGGAACATGGCGACTAGCAGGTTGGCCATGTCCATTTATGTAAACAGTCTATGGCCTTTAAAAAATAAACTGATGATTGCTCTAGTTGAAGTACATTTGCTGCCATAGCCAATTACTAACCGTGGTTTAAAGTATTTGCTACAGGAGTGAAATAGATTACAGAATAGTT
Organism: Periophthalmus modestus; assembly: GCA_019594935.1. Lineage (NCBI taxonomy): Eukaryota > Metazoa > Chordata > Actinopteri > Gobiiformes > Gobiidae > Periophthalmus > Periophthalmus modestus. The sequence continues at coordinate 15,089,968 of JAIEZT010000124.1, read as the reverse complement.
ATTACAGCCGCATATGCATATCTCTTTAGTTTACTAAGATAAAGGCACACAGTTGTAAAAGCCTGTCTCTACTTCAAGTAAAACCTAAGAAAAATATTTACCCTTCTGAGTAATACCAGATCTAAATCATGTCCATAATACGAGTCAGGACCACACCAGGTCTAAACTAGGCTTGGTCTAAAAACAGGACGACACAATGGCTCCAGAGGTTTTAAACAAGGACTAACCCAAAGGAGGAGAAAAATGTGGATAAAAACCCACAGTGCTCTAGTTTTTGGTTATAGCACTTCATAGGTGACATGGATCACTGTAAAAGGTTTGCAATTACTCAATAAAAATATATATATTAAACACAAGGGGAGCTAAATCCACATCTCTTACCCTTACAAAGCTAAGTCACTAATGATGGTCCAATGTTGTGAAGGTTTTCCCTGAGGTATACTGTTCCACTGAATAGGAGAAGCTCTGAGAGGGGTCCTACAGCTGCCTATAATGATGTAAAGGTCAGGCATGGCATTGCGACTGGGCACTGGTGAGCAAGAGATCTGGAGTTCGGGGAGAGCTGGTGTCAGGAGTTACACGTCTCACCAAGAAACACTGCAGGCTTCTGGGATATCGACGACAGCTTGACTGCCTTCCATCCGCTTCTTCTCTTTCTTATAATAGTTGACATTGGCATAAGAATACTATCATTTTATCAATCGTTGCCTCTATGCATCCAGACTGAAAACGCTGTCAGTGTTTTCACAACAGGGGGCTCATTGGGAGTGTTATTAAAATGTCTATGTTGAATGTGCAATATGGCTGTAATGACAGGTCTATCTGAAGCTTGGCAGACAGCACAGCGAGAGGCCTGGCACATTATTACTATCCCATTAGAATAAATTAGCATTATCAAGCCCTAGAGGAACTGTGTGGCTCCAAGTTTACTATATGAAAATGCCAAGGGGCGTTTCTCTCTAGATCCCATCAAGATAGAAAGTCGAGAGAGCGGCCCGTCAGTAATCAGTGTCCAATTATGGGAACAGTGGAGATGAGTGACAGATGCACTTTCACTCAACGCCTTTATTCAAATAGGCTTTTATCTAGGCCACCATCACCCACAGCAAATGATTAACAGTGGTGACTCATGCTTAAAAGGCTTCTGTATTTTGTAGCTTTGAAATTTAAATCATGAAGTCACTATAACTCACATTTTCTCATTACTGCAGACTTGTGACCCGCTAATGGATTTAATGGAAGATAATTGTCGACTGGGACATTAAAAGTAAGTCCACTTATGACGCCATTTACTCAGCTTGAAATGAAAAAAAACAAACAAAAAACAGCCAGCCTTCAACTTGAACCAGGCAGTGTACAGGTTACAATTAAATGTATAGCGCTTTCATTAATTGACACATCTTTTAATCTTAAGTACTGAATTAAGAATCGATTTGTTAATGTCCATGGGCAAGGTACTTCGAGTCTAGTAGCAATGCCCGTAAGTGCCCATATAATCCACCATACCTTTCACAAGAGTACATGGTTCAATGACAAACTGTATTTACAGATCTACACTGCTAACCTGCTAGCCGCCGCACTCCAAATAAGAAGTGAGCATGGGTGCACTTCCGGCTCCGTCAACTCTGGCAACAATGTTCATATTAACTTGCTCTACATGATCCTGGTATTTTTATTTTGCTATTGTGTACATAAAATCCATCCATTTCCATCCATCCATTTTCTTCCGCTTATCCGGGGCCGGGTCGCGGGGGCAGCAGTCTAAGCAGGGACTCCCAGACTTCCCTCACCCCAGACACGTCCTCCAGCTCCTCCGGTGGGACCCCAAGGCGTTCCCAGGCCAGCCGAGAGACATAGTCCCTCCAGCGTGTCCTGGGTCTTCCTCGGGGCCTCCTCCCGGTGGGACATGCCCAGAACACCTCCCTAGGGAGGCGTCCAGGAGGCATCCTAAGCAGATGCCCGAGCCACCTCAACTGGTTCCTCTCGACGTGAAGGAGCAGCGGCTCTACTCCGAGCTCCTCCCGTGTGACTGAGCTCCTCACCCTGTCTCTAAGGGTGCGCCCAGCCACTCTGCGGAGGAAACTCATTTCGGCCGCTTGTATCCGCGATCTTGTCCTTTCGGTCATGACCCAGAGCTCATGACCATAGGTGAGGGTAGGAACGTAGATTGACCGGTAAATCGAGAGCTTCGCCTTTCGACTCAGCTCCTTCTTTACCACAACGGACCGATACAGCGACCGCATCACTGCAGACGCTGCACCGATCCGCCTGTCAATCTCACGTTCCATCCTTCCCTCACTCGTGAACAAGACCCCAAGATACTTGAACTCCTCCACTTGAGGCAAGGGCTCACCACCCACCGGAGAGGGCAAACCACCTTTTTCCGGTCAAGAACCATGGCCTCAGATTTAGAAGAGCTGATTCTCATCCCAGCCGCTTCACACTCGGCTGCAAACCGCCCCAGTGCCTGCTGCAGGTCCTGGCTCGAAGAAGCCATCAGGACAACATCATCTGCAAACAGCAGAGATGAGATCCTGTGGTTCCCGAACCAGACCCCCTCCAGCCCCTGGCTGCGCCTAGAAATTCTGTCCATAAATATAATGAACAGAACCGGTGACAAAGGGCAGCCCTGGCGGAGTCCAACATGCACCGGGAACAAGTCTGACTTACTGCCGGCAATGCGAACACAGCTCCTGCTCCGGTCATACAGGGACCGGACAGCCCTTAGCAAAGGGCCCCGGACCCCATACTCCCAGAGCACCCCCCAAAGGACACCACGGGGGACACACGGTCGAATGCCTTTTCCCAGATCCACAAAACACATGTGGACCGGTTGGGCAAACTCTCCCATGAACCTCGAGCACCCGATGGAGAGTATAGAGCTGGTCCAGTGTTCCACGGCCAGGACGAAAACCACACTGCTCCTCCTGGATCCGAGGTTCGACTATCGGCCGGACTCTCCTCTCCAGTACCCTGGAATAGACCTTACCGGGAGGCTGAGGAGTGTGATTCCCCTGTAATTGGAACACACCCTCCGGTCCCCCTTTTTATACAGAGGGACCACCACCCCGGTCTGCCAGTCCAGCGGTACTGTCCCCGACCGCCACGCGATGTTGTAGAGACGTGTCAGCCAAGACAGCCCCACAACATCCAGAGACTTAAGGTACTCGGGACGGATCTCATCAACACCCGGAGCCTTGCCACCGAGGAGCTTGCTAACCACCTCAGTGACTTCGGCCAGGGTGATAGACGAGTCCGCCTCCGGGTCCCCAGCCTCGGCTTCCTCCTCGGAAGACGTGACAGTGGGATTGAGGAGATCCTCAAAGTATTCCTTCCACCGTCCGACAACATCCCCAGTTGAGGTCAACAGCTCTCCACCCGCACTGTAAACAGTGTTGGTGAAGCACTGCTTCCCCCTCCTGAGGCGCCGAACGGTTTGCCAGAATTTCTTTGAGGCCGTCCGATAGTCCTCCTCCATGGCCTCCCCGAACTCCTCCCAACCCCGAGTTTTTGCCTCCACGACAGCACGAGCCGCAGCACGCTTGGCCCGCCGGTACCTGTCAGCTGCCTCAGGAGTCCCACAAACCAACAAGGCCCGATAGGACTCCTTCTTCAGCCTGACGGCATCCCTTACTTCCGGTGTCCACCACCGGTTCGGGGATTGCCGCCGCGACAAGCACCGCAGACCTTACGGCCACAGCTACGGGCAGCCGCATCAACAATGGAGGTGGAGAACATGGCCCACTCGGAGTCCATGGCTCCAACCTCCCCCGGGATCAGAGAGAAGCTCTCCCGGAGGTGCGAATTGAAGACCCCCCTGACAGAAGGCTCCGCCAGACGTTCCCAACAGACCCTCACAATACGCTTGGGCCTGCCAGGTCTATCCGGCTTCCTCCTCCGCCAGCGGATCCAACTCACAACCAGGTGGTGATCAGTTGACAGCTCTGCCCCTCTCTTCACCCGAGTGTCCAAAACACGCGGCCGGAGGTCAGATGACACGACAACAAAGTCGATCATCGACCTCCGACCTAGGGTGTCCTGGTGCCACGTGCACTGATGGACACCCTTGTGCTTGAACATGGTGTTCGTTATGGACAAACTGTGACTAGCACAGAAGTCCAATAACAAAACACCGCTCGGGTTCAGATCAGGGAGGCCGTTCCTCCCAATCACGCCCCTCCAGGTGTCACTGTCGTTACCCACATGGGCGTTGAAGTCCCCCAGGAGAACAACGGAGTCCCCGGTGGGTGCACTGTCTAGTACCCCCCCCAGGGACTCCAAGAAGGCCGGGTACTCTGCACTGCTGTTTGGCCCGTAGGCTGCCACAACAGTGAGAGACCTGTCCCCGACCCGTAGGCGCAGGGACGCGACCCTCTCGTTCACCGGGGAGAACTCCAACACGTGACGGCTGAGCTGTGGGGCAATGAGCAGGCCCACACCAGCTCGCCGCCGCTCCCCGCGGGCAACGCCAGAGAAATGGAGAGTCCAGCCCCTCTCAAGAAGTTGGGTTCCAGAGCCCAAACTGTGCGTGGAGGCGAGGCCAACTATATCTAGTCGGTAACGCTCAACCTCCCGCACAAGCTCAGGCTCCTTCCCCCCCAGCGAGGTGACATTCCATGTCCCCAGAGCTAGTCTCCATGTCCGGAGATCTGGTCGTCGGGGCCCCCGCCGTCGACTGCCACCCGGATCACTATGCACCGGCCCCTTATGGATCCTCTCGCGGGTGGTGGGTCCACGTGAGGACGGCCCCACGTCGCTCCTTCGGGCTGAGCCCGGCCGGGCCCCGTGGGGAAAGGCCCGGCCACCAGGCGCTCGCTGTCGAGCACCCACCCCAGGCCTGGCTCCAGGGTGGGGCCCCGGTGACGCCGGTCCGGGCGACGTAACTGGCCTTGCTTTTTCACTCTTCATAAAGGGCTTCTGAACATAAAATCAAGATATGAAATTTAATAACAGACAAATCAGCAGCCTTCTTTCCCCAAGGTCATCCTCACTAGCGTTAGCATCAGGATTGATTGACAGCATTGCTAAGCACCGGCCCCCTGCCAAAACCAACGATGCAGGTGGGAAGGGGCGTTACCTTCACCAACTTTGCTCCAGATTGGCTCTTTGGTTACTATGATACTTGCAGAATTTTTAAAATGGAACTTGGCTCCAATTTCTCCCCTATAACCACAAGCCTCAGTGAGCTTCATTTGACCGGAGCCAAACGCTATGGGTGACAGCACACTTCCTAAGCACACTTCTTGTTCAATGATCATTAATTTAAACCAAAGTAATGACTAGAGTAGTGAGTGCTGCACTGGGTCTGTACAAATATCTCTCAGTCAGATGCACATTAAGTATTAAAAACATGACTCCCAAAGAATACCAAAAATTCCCGACATTTGCACTAAAATCCTTGACCGACTCCTTGTGGCTGGAGTTTGCAACTTTGACTCTAGCATTGCCCAGGCTTATCCTAAAATAGTATCTTGAAATAAATAAATAACATTTAAAAAAGACAACAATTTGAATACACCCATCTGGCTTTCATCTTACCACTTCCACACTGACCCTCACACACGGAACCAATACAGACCAGCACAGATCAATGCTTTTACCTGTCAATGGCTAGCATCTGTAGCAGTCAATACATGTTGATTGTACTGGATGCCTATAGATTGAGTCGTGCTATGCTACGTTCTTCACCTGCTCTTATGCCCCTTTCTTTGACCAATAATCCAATGTGACATGATCCTCCTCAGACCTCAACACTGCCCCATTTAAAGAGCCACTCCTGCATTATACAAGCCGCTATAGGATGTTTACCCTGCACTGATTTACATAAACAGACAGGCAGGCTGAAGGACAAGCTGGAAAAAAAATACTAATTAACTTATATGGGAACAAGGTGGTAGCATTTTAAATACATTAACATATATTAATTTTGAAGGGAATATTTTGATGGTGTTCGAAAACAGCTCGACTTTATGGCCAAGTACTTTTACAAGTTTTACAGTCAGCAGATAAGATGTTTGTAAAGTATGTTATTGAGAAGTAGTAGTGACTAGTGGAGAGGTAGAAGATGCAGTTATGTGGCAGAAGTATCAATAAAAGTATTTGATTGTGATAAGGTAATGGTGCAATAGTAGTAGCTTTATTAGAAACAGTAGTAGTATTTGTAGTGGCAGTGGTGCTATAGTAGCTATAGTTGTAATACTAGAATTGTTGGTGTACGGTAATGTCCTTCATAATTTTATTTTCGACTATGTGTACGTACGCATTTTCAGTCCTTTGTTGTCAAGGACAAAGTGTCCCCAGTCTGTTTCTCTGTACTACCACAACTAAAACACATAACATGGCAAGCAAAAGACGAAGTTTAACTCTGTCAACTGGACAAATCCTTGTAAGAGTGAAGATGTTTTGCTGCTCATCCAAGCCACTTCTTCAGTTCTGGTCAGTTTGCTGGTGGCCACTGCCAGTTAAACTTCGTCTTTTGCTACTGGTTTAGACCTTGACGACTGAGGGATTACAGAGACATGGCAAGTGTCAAACAAAATTGCACTTTTTACAGGTGTCAAGATAAAAATATAGAAATTATCTAATTACTCTTTGGGGTTGTTTTGCAGCTATTTTGTCCTGATGCTATTTTTTTCAGCACCTTGATGGGAGTAGTTTGTCAACTCAATCATGCACAAGCCTGAGTGGACAAAGACCTCTTGAGTGAGTTTTGAATTAGTTTATCTCAAGCTCATTTCATCTTCACCCAACAGTAGGCTCCCACATGTGCACTTCTCTCACCGCTGCATACACGTCTGACACAGGAATAGATCCATGCAGACGTTTTGTTCTCTATCAAAACATAGAAGGAAATCCCAAAAGAGTGATACAACTATAATGTCTAGACAGCAAATGAATTGGGAGATGCCAAATGGGAATAGACAGTTACTGAGTAAAAAGTTCAGGGCAGCAGCAGAGAGCACATTAACTTTTAAACATCTACAAACACAGAATAATAATAAGGCAATCCCTGATACTCTGCTGCAATTTATAATGTACTAGAAGCTACATAACTGAATAAGTGCTTGTAAAATTGAATTAAATTTTACATCAAATACACTCACGAGAAACAAGAGTTTGGGCAAATGCACATTTAATCCAGTTTTCTCCTTAATTCAAGGAAAGTTTGTGGAGGCAGAATATAGAACTTATTATTGTTCTCGTTATGTATTCTGACTTCCCAGTTCTTTTTGTTGACCAATAAGAGGCTGGTTGAAAGTGTAAAAGCTACCATTTATAATTGGATTGGCCCCTGTTGTATCATCACATATTACCACTAGATGCCATCTATATTACTTCTGCCTGATGGTGTACCAGCAAGGCCGAAGAGCACAGGCTGAACAAAGGCCAGGTGAGGGGACGGGTTAGAGGTTTCATGTCTGCCATGTACTGGAAACAAAATATTGTAGCTTTAAGTAGAAAATGACTAAATCACAATATATCAAAAAAGTCTGTATAGTTGTTAAAGTTGTTTAAAGCTGTATAGTTGTTGTAGTTGTTAATAGGACTCTTTACCTATAGTGTATCCCCTCTTCAGCTCTCCAACCTTGGGATTGCGTCTCTGAGAGTTGGTGGCGTTATTCTCCTGCACCGCAAGCGTCTTGGCAACAGGGGGTGCCGTCCTATTGAGGGGCGAGGCTGGCACCAAAGTCGGGGAGAAACCCTGGCTGCCAATATCCACCGACTGAGACTTCTTCTTGAGTCTGAAAAAGGAGGGAAAGCATAACATTAGCATTAGCCTTAGCCTTAGCACAGCATTCACAGTGGAGCAGAAATATCACTACCTTCACGATTCAAGGGCATGTATAATTTTCAACCAAGCTTGTCAGTGTTAGAGAAATGTAGTTATACAAGACTTTTTTCCTGCAAGGGGCAAGGAAGTTGAAAGAACGGATCGATAAGCTAATCAGACTCTTGTTAGGGGTGAATTTATTAGCATTGCTTTGCACGTCTGACTAAAAAGAATCTCTAGAGTAAAGTGGACTAAAGCAGTGGGATGGGATAGCAGGATGCCAGAGCTAGGACGCTGCAAAACAAGTGCACAAGCAAATGGATTCAGAGTGTGGAGGGAACTCTCTATGCATATAAAGACTTTGACAAACAGAAGACGCATACAGATCCAAGCCCCAAATCTGCTTTCTCCATCTTTTCCTGACTCTTTTTACAAATACAGATTTTAGTTTTAGTGCAAACGCTGTCAAGAGTGATTTTTAAATTCCAGGATAGTCCATAATAACCCATGGAAACATGATTTGGATTTATGGAAATTGGTAAGTTTTTTATTACTTTTATGAATAAATCCAGAAAATACATCCTTGAAATACTTTCCCTTACAAATGTTTGTCTCCTTTTACAAATAAAATGCATAAAAATCATCAGATTATAGTAACAAAGCAGATCTTTCTTTCATCAACACACAATGACTTACAATCACTTCACAACATAACACTGGATCATACTTGTAGATTACTGCAACAACTTGGAGAAAAACAGCTTCAGAAATACTATCTATCTATAGTCATAAAAAGTCCTGAAACAGCAATAGTAGCTCCAGAGCACACACACTTTCAATCACTGGGCCAAAACTGCTGAAGTGAACACTATCTTTCTAGCCGGTTCAACCCTGTGCTCATCCCCTGACGGAGCAAAGCAGCACACATGACACCGTGTCTCACAGCCAAATGAAAATGCATAATCTCCATGGAAACGCTGTCCATCACGGCATGTGTTCTCCTGACAATGGAACAAATTCGATGTGGGGGACAAATGCAGAGGATAGGAGTGTGAAGGAGAGACGTCTGGCCCTATCAAGGTTCGCAAAAACACACTGATGATGATTCTACGTTCTAGTGTTCAATTTTGAAACGTCTTCGGCAATGGGCGTTACTTTCGGATTGGCTCTTTGATTGCTATGATACTTGGAGTCGGAATTTCAAATATGGAACTTATGGCTCCAAATTTGCCCCTGTAACTGCTGGCTTCAACGAGTTTCATTTGCCAGGACCTGAACGCTATGGGTGACGTCACACTCACCTAGTCCACTTCTTTATACAGTCTATGGCAGGAGTGCCCAAACTCTTTTCATCAAGGACCATATCTTGAAAAATATTCGACACGGAGGGCCAGTGTTCAATACAGTGGATAATTCAGATGGGTGCATTTAACATAGTTTTCACTTCATACTTTAAATAAGGTTTGAAACATTAATATTAGGTCTGTATGACATCAAAATTGGTCTGAGGGCCACATTTGGCCCTTGATACACTTGGTCTATGGTGTAGACACAATGCTTTTATTTAATTTTTTTTAAATATGTGTTTTGTTGCTTCACAAAGAGGATTCATGCCAAAGGAACACAGTCACAGTTCCAAAGATACAACAATGCAACTCAATAAAAAAATGAGTAAATGGACAAATATAGTAAAAAGACAACACTGACTGGATTTATTAAAAAGTGCTCAGTGTGCTGCATCTTAAACAAATACACCACTTACACAAACATAGCAGAAAGCAAATTGCATCAAAGTGAGTGAAGTCTATCTCCCCTCCCTCAGGAGCTGGGGGCACTAATTACCGTCTCATCAGTAAAGCAGAAGGCCCGCCACTTGCCCTCTCCCACTGAGCTACAAGGCTCATATCATACCAATAAAGTCCAAGATCACACAAGAGGGGGGGCTCACAATCTCAGGCTAGAGACAGAACCTGTTTTAGTAGCAACTCCTGTAATAAAGTGATAAAAACACATTTTATTTGTCACCAATGAGATGGCTTGTGCAGTAGCAGTGCTTTTGTGTAATTATCTTATAAAAGCTCATTAAAACTGTGCATATGGTCTTTTTTCATACAGGCCTTAAGACAGAATTAGAAAACATCAATAGCTGATTGAAATTACCTAAGAAAAAGAAAAAACATTCACAAAAATAATGTGTGATTGTGACTGCTCACTCCAAGAGCTGGGAGTAACAACAGAAATTTAAAGTTCCCATTCTGGAGAAAACCTTGATATCACTGAACCACTGCCACAAAACAATTTATCAACATAAACACAGGATGGTCACAATTTCACCCAAATGCAAGATAAAAGATCACAGAAGAAATCAAAAAAATTGTTTCAGCTCTTCAAAGGAAATCCCATGGAGTCAGCAGAACCCTAGAAAGAGTTACTGCGCAGATGGTACTGATGTAATAGGTTTCCTCACTCTTGTCTCTCAAATGCATGACCTCATTTTGCATCAAGGAGTCTAGTAAACTGGCAAATCACACATGCAATCACCTTATGCTATTCTAAAACATGATTAAATAACACTTAAAAGTAGCACATAGGAGAGGAAATTGGAATCTGTGCTACCTTTTGAATTGCTTTTCAGTAAATATATTATGGAAGCAAATGAAGCCAACTCCCTCAGCCTTCCTACTAAAAAGCACATGGAGAAATGCGCACACTTCAGACAGAGTCTTATCATTGACTTAAACAACCGCACACTGGGAGGGCAAAAGAAAGGCAAACCCACACAGAGGTTAGTTTGATTTCTGCACCTCTGCTGCACTGTGTTGGGGCCATGAGGCTGTAGTATGCTTGCGTCCCTGCCAAACAGCCATCACAAAGATTATCAGTCGCTTCAGGGATCCACGTATTCTGGCAAAGAAAGCGTAAACAACAAGGAGAAATTTGTGGCTAAGTCAAAACATGCTTATCGCTTCCTCACTAAGAAGGATTAGGGCTATAGGAAAAACGTGGATGCTGTTCAATTGCTTTTCATTTCCATTTACTGGCGCGCCTCACATGTAGTGGCTTTAAGCAACAATATGCATCATAGTTAAAAGGCATTTATGTGTGTAATATTATATATATACACATATACATATATACACATATACATATACACACATATACATATATATACACACACACACACACACACACACACACACATACATACACACACATAAATATACACACGAATAAACTGAATGGAGCGATACTAGTGCTAAAACCATTCAAAAAGGTGAGGTCATTTTCAGTTTCAGCTTTGGGGGCTTTTTGTAGAGCTATTTAAAGCAATATTGAAATATTCACAGTGCTCTATTTTTCTTCCAAAGTCTCTCCCAGAGACATTAATCAGCCCCTAATGCTTTACTAATTCATATTTTCTATGAATGATGGTTCAAAGCACTGTGTCCTGTGAGAGATGAGACTCGTACTAACCCTAAAGGGAATCACTATGAAACAGCTCCAAGCATTGTTAGTCTATTGCAGGGATTTTTCAATTGCCAATTTTATTTCGTATTTTTCCGTATCATTTTTCTAACAAGTGTTAATTCAGTATCAGTAGAGTCTTTTAGATGAGAGGAAAAATGTCTTTTTTACATTTTTTTAATAATAATAATTTTAAGAAACAGTTACATTTTGATTAACTGCACAGTTTATAAGACACTAAGACTTTGCTATAAATTAATGGCCAAATTCCAACAAAATTACGGGCCTATTTCCATGTATTTTACGATTAGTTTGCCCTTGCTGGTTTTATAGTGTACACACAACTCACATTTTTCCAAGAATCCATTTTAAAACGGACCTACAGCTATTTGTATTATATTGATCAAGTAATTCAACATGTCCTCAATAATAGCTGGTGAGTGACCGCTGTGGCTGTGTTTGTGATACTGTGACAGAGGGCAGTGCATGTAAATGAGTCAGTGCGATAATGAAAGAGTGCTGCTGTCCACACCTCCGCATAATGATGTATGGACCACAGTGCGGCGCTCGGCTCCTCTCTCTGCCCCGCTAAATGCCACAGCAGCAATTCTGTGTCAGGGGCCAATGTGCCATGTTTGACCAATGAGCCTTTGGACTTGGATGGCTACTGTAACAAAGTGCGAGGAGAGAGGCAGCAAAAGGCCAAAGTCATGGATTAAACAGGGAACGATAAGGTGAAAAGACCAAGGAGGAAACATCGGCATAAGTAAAGCTGTGACCAGTGACTATAATGCTGTGTCAAGCAATATGTCAGATCAAAAAACACATTATTATTATCAAATAATCAATTCATAAATGTTAAACCCCTTTCCAATAATACATATGTGTATTCATCCAATCAGAGTATTCCCTTACGGTGTACCAGATTACAGTACAGCACATCGATAGTAAAACCTGCTATCAGATAAGTTATTATACTATCAGAAGTTAACATGTTTTCTCCATCTTAAAATAATAATAAAAAGTTGTAAAAGCTATTCTTTACAAACATCCAAAAAGTAAAACTGGGGGAAAAAAAATTAAAGTAAAGAGCAGCTTTTATTTCAAGAAGTACTTTCAAAAGACTTTGATTTGGCTCCAAAAATGAGACATGTGCTTTACCTATTGACTGTACTTCCTTTTAATGATCCATTTTAGTTCAATATCTACTTTACTAACACTCTTCTTTTTGAATTTGTGCAACTTCAAACACTCATTTTGCTTCAGAACCGAGATCTGTCCCTTTTCGGAAGCTGATACGCCAAGAGTACTCTTCGAAATGGATTTTGGGTAGACTCATGTTTTAATATATTTTTGACACAAATGGATGGAAAAGGAGTCTTATGCCCTCATGGCTAATGTCGACAGGGCTGTATGTATTTTATCCAGTAGTGCCATGCTGAAGGCCAAACAAAATATATAAAAAGCAGAGTTGTTTCTCGAGTACAAGCTATTACTCACACTGACTTAAAACAGCGTTACTACCTGTGAAACAAAGATGCACTTTATCTGCAGCGCTGTCTTCATAAACATCTGTGTCATCGGTCTAAGCAAACCTTAATTGATCACGCGCTGCAGACAATGGCAGACTGCAGCAGCTAACAGGCCGTGAGATGCCAATAATGATTTTTCTGTCACTTAGGAACAGCTTCTGCCAAAAGCAACGTAAAAGATTTAATTCAAACAAGAAGACAATCAATTTTAGCCCAAACCCTGCCTAAAGAAAGGAGACAATTCATTTTAAATACATCAACAGCACAGATTTTGCAACCTACTGTTTACTTTATAAAAGTCAAGTATTTGTATTTGAGCAGTATTGGCAGCTTTTGAGGTGTGCATCTGATTAGAAAGCATCTAATAATTAGGAAGTGCAATGTTAGCATGCTAGTTGCTGAAGCTTTACCATTTGCAAAGTTGCGAAATAGCTTCTAAACTCATCGCAGTGAATAATTAGGATACTCAGAATGCATAAGTTAAGTGAGGAATCATTTTGGAGCACTACAAACTGTTTAAAATGAATTAGTTGTTTTCCCACAATTTGAAGATACATTTTTCACACAACAAATATTGTTAGGCAAATTAAACTAAAAATAGGTATTATTTATTTGTAAACATTAGCAATCATTTGGTTGCTAAACGTTTTATAGCAAAAGATTTATTTTACAGCAAGTTTTATTCATTTAAAATAACCTTTTCTTTACTTGGTCAACAAATCCTGACACATGCAGTATAAAACATGTTAATTCAAAAGGCTCTAAGACTCAGCCTTCAGCTCTGTGTCTATGGACCTTGGGACTGTTCCTTCTGCAGTCCCACACGGTCCTCCTCCTCCTCTTGGTTGCTAGCCTCCGTCCCGCTCCTCTTCTCTGAATGGCTGCGAGCCAATGACAGCCGGCCCCTCATTGGTCGATTTAGAGTAGTAGGTGTGACGTCAATGCTTGTGGCGGAGCAGAAATCACAAGCTGGTTCGGAGAATTGTCAGTTTGAGCATTTGTATGGACTATCATGTTGGATCATTATATCTCAGAAGAGCAGGAGGGCAGGACAGGCAGCAAAGATAAAAGAAAGATTTTAATTATGGCAGTTAGGCTTGGCACCCCACGCAGCATCTAATTTATGAGCACAGAATACCATGCAGAGACTTCTCCTGTACATTTCTTCAAACGAAACATGTATTTTACAGCTTCACATTATGTTAAACAATGTACACAGCTTGTTAGGACAAACTTTGGTGAAAACAGACTTTTGTTTATCTTGATAGAGCCAAATTGTCATATTGCGAGGTTTCCAAGTAAGTTAATGGCCTATAAATGCATGTGAAATACCACTGCACTCCTATTAGTGCAGTTCTCCTTTCCCCAATACTTCAATCTCTATATATCCAGATTTGAGATTAGCATATGGGTTGGCAATACTAACAAAAACTAACATCAATATTTTGGGGGGGATTATCTTCATGACGATATTCAAACATAACGATGGCAATCCATAAGAATTTTTTTCTAATGTGCCTGTGAATGCTGTGACTGTGGTTCAGGTAGCGCACAACCAATGAATTACCCACACGAGTGCAGAAATATCCTATTATACCCTCGTCTACACTCTATATACTACTCAATTTCAAGTGTATTTATTGTGTGCAAAAAGTATAAGCAAAAGTTTGCCCGTGCATGCTCTGCTGAGTAATGTGTATAAAATGTAAAAGGTCCATAAAGTAGCACAGTAAATACAATACATTTCAACAAACTAAGAGCTACCAACAACCCTGAGCCCTGATAAAGTTTTACATTTTTTTCCTCTTCCTTAAAAGTTAAAAAGCACATAAAAAGTGCATCTCTTTTCAGTTTGTTTGTCTCTGCACGCTTTCCTACCAGTTTGCTTTGTTTGCCGTCTGCCTGATTAGCCCTTTCGGTTGCTATTAGCACATCTTTGCAAAACACTGGGCAGAGCCTTCAATGATTCATTTTACTCCTGTGCACGATGAATGCATTTTTATCATTCTATAGACAACAACATGGATAGTAAAGTTTCACAAACACATTCCCTTGTCCTTTACTGTCCAACATCCCCAAAACAAAATAAATACAAATTAAAAAAAAGAGGTTATGTAAACAACTTGACTGACCTGACCAACAACAAGGGGAAAACAGTTTCTTTCGGCTACATAAAGATTTATGAATGGCTGCTGCTTATTCTAATAAGCAAGCAAAGCCCATGAGACTTGATCCGTTTAATTCATATCAATCCTTGAAACCTTAGCAACTGTAGAATGACTCATAACATTGGACACATGAAGGACATGCTATAACATCATTGGGACCATGCCCTTGGACATAGTAACTTATTGCTGTATCCGTGCAGGACAAGGACACCCAGATGACTTACTCAGGGGGCACATGTAGGACATACATTATGAATAGTTGACAGCTTGTAATCACATTAGTTTGATGTATGCAGTGCCACCAAAGACATGTACACACAGTACTAAACTATCTAGTATCTAAATATCATGCTGCTAGATTGTCTATTTCAGTTTTTGTTTCTGTCAGCCATCTTGAGAACATAGATATTGTTTTCTACATTTCTGACAGGGAAATCATAAGAAATTCCACACCTAACCTATAATTTACAATAATGTTGGTGAAGGGTCTGCCTGTTTGTTCCACAATATGGCATTAAATATATGTATTTCCATGGAGACAAGCAGGAGACACCAACCGAGTTATATGCTAGATCTTTGGAGAGACGATGTAATTTGCAACAATAAAGAGACCTATAATTGGATAAATGCAAGTTTAATGCCATACTGAGGAATATTTAAGGTAAAATATATAACATCTCCAGGGGAAAAGCAGAGTCCACCTTTAACTTTTGATGAATTGCTGGGTTTTAGATAACGCCATAACATTCAATTAACTTTTGTATAGCCCAAAATCACAACAGCAGTCGCCTCGCAGGGCATTCTTTAGGCCAGTAACATTTTATACAGATGGGTGGCAGCAAAAATGATTGTTTGTGAATATTGGTGAATGTGTCTTTTGGATATTTCTAATGAAAGCACCTTGTAATGAAAAGGGTAATTTGACTCTTACCTCAATATCATCCCTATAATTTTGAAAACACCAACCACTTCAGAAAATAATACTTAGAATAACAAATGCACTTGAATCAGGTTTGAATCTGGTCTAAAACGAGCCGGATTCAGTACCACCAACATGCCTGCTGATATACCATCATAGTCATTGCCTTCGCCCTCTGGAAAACATCTCCATTACAATATCACCTCTTGCTTTAAGGCTACACTCGCCACAGACAAAACATTCACGCTCCATTGTGTTGGCAGCCATTTGTGCATCTGTTCACATCTGTCACAGACTGTGTCACTGCAGCAGATGATCATGACACACAAATCATCACTGTGAAGGCAGAGGCAGATTTATGGCCCTAACAATGCAAATTTACAACTTGTTTTATGGACAGACTATTAATGGTCTTTGTTTGAATGCTTTCTCTTGAAGATACACAGGAGTCTAATTAAAATGTAGCTGTGGGCTGTGTTACCTAGAGTAACTTAACAACATAGCAACGTTCTTTGCATATTCCTTCTTGATCTTTTTATGGAACCATAACATGGATTTAAAGGCCATCTCCTAGTCATTTTAAAATTACTTGTACATTATCAAGATTCTACAATTAATGAAACAGTTTAATAGTATTTCATTTTTTGCACTCTTGCCTCTTCCTGCAAAATAAAAATTATGAACTTGAGTATATATTTGTAAGATTTATAGGAGTGGGTTATTGGAGTACAGCACCAAGGGACTACTTTTAAAACTTCAAGCCAGGATCCTGTAGAGTATCAAGCTGAAGTAAAAGCTATTATGTTTTAGGTGGATGGGGAAAACTCCAAGCTAGTAAGTGCACATGTAAGGCCCCACACAGACCAATAACTGACCCATGATAACGCAAAATACAACCACCTTGAGGCCAGTAATCAAGTATGATCAATGACAGTTTATTTTTTATATGCGTGATGAGGAGGAGGAGACTATAGCCCCTAAAGAGACTACAGACATACACAGAATAAACTGATACAGACACTAATATGTCTGTGACAACATCTTGTTAGTTTAAAAAGTAGCAAGGCTTTATATTACCAAACAGGCTGCAACATGACAGAAAACCTCCCATTAATGACAAGGCATAGAGTTATAAATGCAGAAGATATATGCTGGGTCTTTATCGAGGGAGAGCTGAAAATAGTTTTGGTCTTCTTTGCATTCATGCACACGCACCAAGGACATCAGGGTGCCACATATAAAACATATTAACGGCAGTATTGGGAGTCCTTAGCAGGGAATATAACAAGACTTTTGTTCATGACTAAATGTGCATATAAAACAGTAACAACAGGCCATAATAGGGAAGCTATGCATCAAACTAATAATATAGAAGATCATAACAAATGCACAGTAATCACACAGAACATATTAAAGATTTGAAGTATTACCTGACAGAAAGACTCTTTAGTATGTAAATTAAATGCACTGACATGAATCTAGTGCAGATGAATCACATTAGACCATTAGTGCTAACTCAATACAGCTTGTATATTAACTATAACTGGTCTGAATCTAATGCATGCAAACTCATCTTGATGATGATCAAGCACAACATACATCACGTCACAATCTTAAGGTTATGTGTTGTGCTTAATAGGCCTATAAACCCATATCAGAGCTGCCATTCACCTCTACGGCCATTGGAGCTGTAGTAGAGTGATATTTGATCTTGCCAACACTGACCACCACTTCCCCTCATCTACCAATTCTCGTAAACGGAAAAAAAACATTTCATGAATACCCCACAATATGGCCAAGATGCTCAGATCAATCTTCTTCATCACAATCTGTCAAACTCAAATATGTCCTAAAACATTCTTTTTCTAGCCGGCAGGATCCCACCCAACATGATCAGCAGTTGGTAAAGATGACAATTCTTGCGAGAAAAAAAAAAGTAAAAGCGGGAGCATAAACAACATGAACTGTTAACAAATACAAGAATTGCAGGCATTTCAGAAGATATTTGTGCAGGCCTAAGCAACAGATAAACTGGCATAATATATTATGTCATATTATTATGTCATAGAGGACATTGTTACCCAAATAACTGTAGCCTTTGATTTGAAAATTGTGCCAAGTCAAATTTCCATTACATTGCGACATTATGCAACCTTAGAGTAGTCATAATGTTGTGGCTCCTCCATGTGTACAAAAGTTTGACCTCTGATGATCTAAAGGAGGGTGTGAGAATGAGGGACAGCAGTGATGTATCCCGCCGGGCAGTACTTAGTGAACAGCCTGTCGTCCTGGTACAGCAGCCAGCCAGCCAGCACCACACAGGCTCTGACACTTGGTATTCCCAGCACAGCTCCGCTCAAATGGGACATCTGTTAAGTTTCTTACACAGCCTTCATAATGCTGTGTACTTCAGGATTATGCATACAAAGTGCTTCTATATAAAGTAACACAGTGAACTCCTTTGAATTTAAACTGCTTATTATCAAAGACATATTGGACAATGGTAGAGTGGAACCTCCTGTTTCTCGGCATGGGGCAGTTGGTACTTTTCAAGCTAGTTGACAATGATATCACCAAAATAATGCATGTCCTAATTGTGTTGCGTTGGGTATACTCTGCCAACGTTTCCATCCATGTCCAAAGATACAATTACATAAATCCTCCATCTAAGGTAGCTCTGACCAAGCCCTCATGGTGCCCACTGCTCCTTTTGAGGTGCCCTAGGGGCCCTGAACTTGGGTTATAAAGATATATTATAAAGGTATATTAAACAAAAGATTACACAATAAAGCAGCACCAGAATGAGTCAATGCTAAAAATTACAAGCAAATATACTTGTACATCTTCTGCTATAGAGGATACACTAAGCACATAGAAGACTGCTGAGAGGACGCAGTGTGCCAGACATACTATAATAGATCAATCTGGCCCTATACAGAGAAACTTCCTCGAATGTACAAGCCCTCTGCCCGCGGCTGTACATCTGCTGCCCTCAGCTCCACAGTCACTATTCTGACAGGCAGATCAGCTACGCCCCTACTCCTTCACAAAGCTAGTCATCTGTTCAAATTGTTCCGTCAATGCCCTACAGACCACGCTTACCTCTAAATACATCTAGATAAAAGGTTGTGTGACTGAGGCTGAACTTGTGTTGACAATGTGAGTCTATCAAAAGACCCGTGAGGGAGAGGACACGGCGCCTATTCAAATGCAAAGAGCTCAAAGAGCAGTGATTGGTGAAAATGTCTCAGGGAAGGAGATGACAGAAAGCACCACACGCTCACACCTTTCTAAGCCACTATTCAAATCTTGCAATCATGACCAATTATGACATTTTGCAAATCATATTTTCAACTTATCTGCTTAGCTATATCATTACCCAAAATGGAGGCAACTACGTTTTTCACCATGGACGTTTTTTAATTACAAAAGACATGGGGACAGTTCATGCTTCGTTTCCTGGCAGATATTTAAGGAAGTGACTTATCAGAATCCAACTGAAGAAGCTACTTAAAAAAAAAACAAAACTTTTGTCAAGTTGACATAATTCCATTTACTTTTGCTATGGTAAGTAGGTAATTAGACATTGTAGTTATAGCCTCAGTACAGTAGATAGTTAAAGCAATAGCAGTAGTAGTAATAGTAATATGCAGGCAATGGTAGTAGTACAAGCACTACTATGCAGGCACACGGGTAGTAGTGCCCTTTTCCTCTACTGTATTGTACACATCAGACTGGTAAATTTTGGAACTCAAAGGCAAATTTATTACTAGCAAAAACTTGGTTATCTTTTCTCACAATCAATTTCTCAGAGTATAGTAAAACATTGGAACTCAAAGGCAAATTATATTACTAGCAAAAACTTGGTTGATCTTTTCTGCCAAGCAAGCAATTTTCCTCATGGAGCAGAGTATAGTAAAGCAGTACTGAGCAAAGCCATGGAGCCCTGCTCACAGATTAGTGATCCCATTGACACATGCGCACACAGTACAGCCCATCTTCCTATATGTCTATGTGCTCTGCTGGATCTTCATTGGCCCGAGACCGACAGTTATTATCAGCACTGCGTTATCCTCACTAATACCCAAACGTCAACAAACTGCAGGGTATTTTTAGCCTGAAAATTGTCAGTTTGCAACAGTGCACCAGAGATCCCTGCTGCTGGGTTTGTTTACAGTGGGGGTGTAGACCTCAAGTGTTTCTTTAAATGCTGCAGGATAACCAAAAGTTTTATGTTTATTTTGTCTGTCTTATGATACAAAAAAAACAACTCAATGTTTTTATGTACCATAAGACAGAAAAACATAACATAAAATGGGGAGACATCATGTTAAGTGTAAATTCATTAGCGTAACCTGGGTGATTTTTACCATTCAGTTGTACCCTTTTGCCTTTTATTACTATCTTGCTACTTTGTAGCTCTCTCGCGAGAGTTTCCATGATATACTTCCTTTTATTATGGCACACTCCACATTCGGGGGGCTGTGTGTGGTGATGCCTGATTGGATCTGCCAGGCGCCTTTGCCATTTGTTTGTGATGCTTAGTTGTCAACTGTTTGAGTGAAACAAGAGGGAACTGGCCAGATTCCTTTCTGTGATTAATTCATCCATCCATCTCCCCTTCTATCAGTCCATCCATTCCATTGGTCCAGCTGAATCCAATGGCGAGCTGCCCCAAGGCCACAAGCCTGAGGTACTTTAACAAACACCTTCTACAGTGTGGTAGTAGGTCTGGTAGCCCGCCCTCCACCTCACAAGCTGTTATAGCCATGAAGACTGGGTCATATTCATATCACTCACATCTGCTCAGGCAATAAACTCTAAAACAATAACAAAAATAAACAATAGTGTAGATTACTGTTATTATTGTTTTTAAGTTATTGAGTGAGAGTGAATATCTGTAATTGACTGGTTATTGATTGCGGGTGAATGCTTGTATTCGAGTTTGTCTGAAGTAATGTACTTTTTAGAATGATAAATTTTAACTTTGTAATGTCATTTTCTTTTATGTAGAAGTGACACTTAACATCTGTCGAGGGACTACAGATGAAAAATAGCCGTCTGGCCAACTCTGGCATATTTACATGCAAATGTTGATTAACATGCACTGTCCCTGAAATAAATAAAAAAAAATAAATAAATAAGATGTAAATATTGTGTAAATACTGTATATATCCCTTTGTCTGCCTTAACCCTCAATACTAAGACTAATGCTCAAGCTACTGCAGTGGTTCCTCCGGAACATTAACCTCTCGCCACGTACGGTAATGCTTCTAGACTACATTTCTTCCTTTACATTTTATAGCTCATACCACAAGGCACTTGGGATTGAAGTGTGGATTATGCTTATTTTTGAGAAGGGGGTTAAGTGTTCAGTGTCATAGGGTAATAGCCACACGGATTAAACAATGAGCGCTAAACAGCTTTAGATTTATAAAGTCTGTTTCGTTGCATTTAACAGTGACTATGTGTAATGCATTGCAAAAGCCAAGTCACACTCTTATCAGTAGCAAAATCATGGTAGTAGTAATAATGGTCGCAGTGGTAGTCACAACAATGGCATTTTTTTTTTTTTCTCTTTTCGCAGTTTCATCTTGCCTAGATAAAGGGTCTGAGAATGCTCTGAAACATGTATCCATTTGCTTCTTTCAGTGTCAACTATTGGATTTTTTCATTTATCTCATTCATTGTTACAACCATTTATCAATAATTTCTTTACAGCTCTGAAGTAACATTGTGATATTGGTCAGTAGAAAACTGGATAAAGGCATAATACTGCCTTCTAAAGCAGATGTAGAAGCATAAATGTAAGAAATGTGTTTATTTCACTTTTTGCTATTAATAGTAGTGATAGAGCAAGCGCTCATGGCCTGTCTTTTGTTTGTCCTTGTCATCTTAACTCTCATTCTTCCCTCCCTCGCCGCCCCATGCATCTACCAACATGCGGCGGGTGAGCGACAGACTGCCCCAGCTGGGTTTGGGACAGAGGGGGGCAGAGCGTGTTCTGTATCCAGTTAAGCTCTTTCTCCTCTCTCTCCCTCCCCAGAGCGTCTTCCGCACCACTGCTCTGCCACCATTAATTTGTCAAGTGAAATCTCCTGCAAACTTCCTAAACAAACAAGTGTGCTGACTTCTGCTTCCCCCACACACATCAGGTCAAACACATGTAGACCACAGCTGCAACGCAAAACAATGTCCAAGACTATAATGTAAACAGACAATGTTTAGGCTGGTGTTCCTTAGACTGATAGTCCATGATTAAACTTTTATATCTTGCACCATTTAACACTGGATATCACGAGATAAAGACAAAGATAAATTATTATTAATTATTGGTCAACTGGCGACTCTATTCATGCCCTGTCAAATTGTCTGCAGGATATTAAGAGCTGGATGGCCCAAAACCTTTTCCACCTGAATGAGAGCAAAATGGAGGCATGAAATGATTAAAATGTTCTTGGCCCATTAGCTCCCTATGGTCGGTCATCTGTCAGGCGTAATTCTGGACAGTTCTTTTAAACTTGGAAAAACAAAACAGCTTGATAGTCAAAACTAGCTTTTTTCATTTGGGCCTGTTAAGTAAAATGAAACCTTCCCTTTACTGAACTGAAAGCCGTCCATGCATTCATCACATGTTGGCTTGATTATTGCAATTCTTTATTCTGTGGACTGGACCGGGATTCATTTTAACATTCTTTTGATTGTCTTAAAATGTCTGAATGGATTGTCCCCGCTTTACCTGTCAGACCTGCTGTCTGTTCATGTCCCTCCCAGGACACTTTTTGCCCTGCATGTACCTTGCACATCCAAGAGGAGCTGCTTCAGCATTAGATCGGCCCAAACTATAAATCGTTTTAAATCCACACTTAAATCTTACTTTTATGCACTGGCCTTTAATATAAGTTGAGCCATTTTTAGTGTTTTATTGTATTTTTCTATTTTTATTTTTTGACATTTAGTATTTTTCTGCTGTTGTCCTGTACTGTAAAGCAGGTTGTTGTAAATGTGTTATATAAAAAAAACTTGATCTTGACCTGGTTTCTAGTTGAAGTCATCTTGATTATTTACATTTTTATACTGTGTAAAGATTTCCCATAGAAAGTGATTATAGTTCAGCTGGCCCATGGCTCTGTTTTGAAACGCAGTACTGTCCAAAACACTAGAGGGGTTATCCAAAATAAAAATGCACAACTCTGATACACACATCAGCAAGGAGTTAATGAGAGTGTGCATGTTTATGTTTACATCTCTCCATGTGACGGCCCAGAGGGGATGTGCAAGCCAATACAGGAGTTGCCAGTGTCATCACAAAACCGTCACAACATTACATACCTCCCAGTAAATCTGCAGCTGGATTTTATAAACCTTCCATTGTTTGATTTGTGAGGTAAAGATTGTTCATTCACAAATAAAGTAATCATTGCTTTATATCACTTTTTTTAATATACAAAAGTCCAACCATTACACTGTAAATTACTTAAAAACATAATAACAAAAAAAAAAATCTCAATAAAATGCATGCCACAGTGTCTGCAGATCTCGTATGAAAGAAATCAATAGAGGGAGAAATTCAAGAGAAGTTTGTGTCATTACACACACTCCTCTCTCCCAAACCCACATGAAGTCTAAAGCACCTGGACTGTTAGATCCTACAACACGTTTACCCTCGGGTCCAAACGTGTCTCCTTTTCTATGATATCCAAATGTTTGCCACGAGAGACAATACTGACAAGAGTTGAAAAAGATGTGTATAACCGCTGGTACTACAAATATAATGCCGTTTATTGAGTGATGGTTGCATGCAAAGCAATGTTAGGTTTTATATTTAGCAGGACTTTAAAATATCATAACACTCTTGCAAATACCACTATGCCTATTCTGACCCAAGCGGTTAAAAAGGAACAGTGCTGGAGATGAAGCCTTGTCCTGGCGCTAACTTCACTTTAAGGAGGCAAAGTCAAGTAAGTATACCAAGAACCACTTAAGAACCTAGATCCTGTAAGGTGGCATTTATAGAGCTCTAAGAAGTAAAGATAAGACAATAAATAAAAATATTGTTTTTTTGTGAGAAACAGGGTAGACGATAATCGTTTTTGGGACATTTTATAAAATTGACAAATGCCATTATATCCCCACAATGTGCAGAAAACAACGTAGCAGAGAACATTATTGATAAAGTACAATTACATGTTGTTTAAACATGGAACTTATTCATAACATAAAAATTCTAACTATCAATATCTATAATATGTTTCAAACTGTCAGCAACTTTAATAATTATCGTGATATTATTTTTAATCTCTATTTTGGCCATGATAATCGTGACACCAAATTTCAGCACTGTCCCATGCCTACTACGAAGCCCTGGTTTTATTTATTTACAAAGCTTGAGGGTTTTTTGGCTGTTGCAATTCAGGATCATCAGCAATATAATTAGCTTTCATTTAACCCTCAGCCTCCTTCTTTTACAATTAACTTTGATGTAATGTAAGAGAATACAGTAGGCCTATCAGTGCTAATCTCAGTTATTCATGAAATTCTGTATTCTCCAACCATCCTTTGTATGACAGTATGTTCAAAACTTCTCTCCAGTGCTCTTAAATATAAATATACCTCATAAAATGGTGTACACTTTTAACTCAATGCATTGCTAGCAGTCTTGTATTCAAATGAAACAGTGAAGCATTTATTTCAGGTGGAAAGGCAAACTCAAATTAGACTCCTTCATTCCCTCCGTAAAATCCTTACATTGGTGTGTAGACAACAGTAAAAGGTTCTCCATTTGCACTCAACCACTATGAGTAGTTAGTTAAATGCCTAAAACCTACATACTTTGAAGGTCAGGTACAAAGAATGCTTGGAAATAATCAACAACCAAGAAAGAAATGTTAACCACTCTGCCACTGAAACAAATAAATGGCTGAAAATGTCTCATTGACTTGTCTCAAACACATTCAAAACACCACATAATGCATCTTATATCTTTGGGGCTCTTTGTCCAAACAGCCCTGATTTTGTGTGATGTAACCGTCACAGAAACAAACGTGTAAAATGATGGTGACGCACGGCTCTTCCACTTCAGAGTGTTGTCAGTGCAGCCTCATGATGACTCCACCATCTGCTGCTCAAATCTGATGCCTGTTTCAAGTGGCCTATTAAGATGCTACTGAGCAGTTCTGAAAAATTACCTGGCTTTGATAGCTGCCGTGTATGACAAACCAATTGTTTCCTCCACAAAGCCAGTAAGCCTGAATCAAATCTCCTATACTGGTCTCAGAGGAGGGGAGGCCTGGGATGTAAAATAGAGGCTTTTAACGGAATTCTTGATAACGAAAGCTTTCGGAAATGGCCCTGCTCAGAGAGTAAGGAATTGGACTTTGTTTACCTTATGTTCTCAAATGTTTAATTGTCCAGGATTTATCTGCTTTAAACAAACTGATGTTATATTTCAGCTAAAGATGCATTCACACTTGTCCTCATTTGGTCCTGGTTTAATCCCAATTTGAGTTCTAACGTATACATTGTTTTAATGTTTGACTTTGGTTTGTCTTTGTTCTAGTTCTGGTTTCGTCCTGGTCTAGTCCAGGTTTAGTTTCGGATTTAGTTCCAGTTCAGATCCAACTTGGATGTGGTGATTGTGCAAGTGTGAACACATGCTAAAATACATCTACATTACAATAGATTGATTTCTATCAGAAGAACGCAACACATTCACTCTTTAGATTGACAGTTGGACCCGAAGTCCTCACATGAATCATCTGCTGTCACCGCCTCAATTGCTTCCTTGAACACCTTATGATAGACACAGAATTCTATCAAAATCTTCACACAGGAGATGAATTTGTGAAGAATATTTAAAATGTCTACAATTTAGACATTTGCTTTTTCTTTTGCTTAACAGTTTGTTTCAAAACACAAAAAACCTTTTTAAAACTATTTTCCTGCAAAGTACTGCCTCACAATTTAGGTGCCATAATGCATAAAAGTACCTCGAAAATAGCATTGCTTTTTGGACAGATTTGCTAAGTGGTAAAAAGGGAATCACTGTACATACCTAGCAGTTTGCTGAACAGGTTCCATTGACTCTTGTGCCGTGGAGATAATGGCATTGATCCTTCTAACTGCTTAACTTAAGCATTGCAGAAGCTTGTCACGTGACCATGTCCTCATTAGCAGAGTGGGGCACAAGGTTAATTTATTTAACCAATATAAGGCAGACAAACAGGGATACAGACAGAACATGCAAGGTGAGGAGAAAGGGGAGAGGGTAGTGTGAACTTTGCACTGCTCAGGCAGATCTAAGCCTGTCTTGGCTGTTATCCAGCCATATGGGTTTATAGTCCAGTGTTTTTTTTTGCTCAGGACATTGCCATAAAATGTTATGTTAGATGACTTTTTTCATTTCTCATAATTTTCCCCTCATATTGGTTAATTGTGATTAATGTGACAGTTAATAAATAATAAAACACCTGTGACTATGTTGGGGAAATCCAGTCAGTGGGAAAATGTAACGCTCTTTGCTAGCTGTGGCGGATGTGTACGTGTGTGGCTGGACTCGAGGGGGCGCCACTTGGACACGGTGTAGGTGGGAAAGCATAAGGGGTCCTGGTGGCACAGAGACGCCTGCTCTGCCATCTGCCTATGAGTCACTTTGTCTGAGGCTGTTTGATATGAATGGGCACGGGATTGCAGGCTAAAGCAGTTGTATGTCCTGTTATATGGGAGCTTAACTCAGCGTGGACTTGATCAGAGGAAGGGTCTGTATCTGGAATCCATTTGTGGTCTGTTAATGGGAGAGGCAGACAGTTAACCTGACTGCAACCTGCCAAAATAAGAGCAAATCGATGTTCTATTCTCACTGTATTTGCTGTGATGATGTTTTTTCTTTCCTAGAATGTCATTAAAATTCTATCCAAGTTATTGTAACTACTTTTTTACTTTTTAGAAACCGCATTAAAATGGTCAATGTACTAGTGGTAGAAATGCAGATTAGCAAGACACGTGGGATGCTGCCTGATCAGCCAGTTCCTTCTACATTCTGATCGAATCCAGAAAGGTCTGGAACTGGTCAATGGAGACAATAAAGGGTGAAAATCCATCATCCCAACTTGAGACAATCCAATCACTGTAATTTGTATCACGTGTTTCTGAAATGCAGAAGACGTCCCCTGTCAAACATTCTGGTAGCATTCAGAACAATATAGAACTTAAAAGAGTTTGGGGTTTGGATTGGTGATTCTACCTCTGCACCCAGTCCTATATGTTGTTTTTCCCGCTTTTTACGTGTAAGCAGCCATGTTTGATTTTGTCACGAATGGACCATGCGTCTCTCTGATCGGTTAATCGGCCTGCCAATCACATCCTCTGAAATGGGGGAGACAGGATGCAGCTCCAGACCCATTCATATTTGTAAAGTTCTGTCAATGCGTGTGGTTCGGGCTGGCCAAATAATGTGGGATGAGGAGTGATATTACTCGTAGTAGTAGCAGCCATCAGTATATGATGGCAGTTAAATAACAGCAAGGATTTAGCAGATCTTCAAAATGGCCAGGAAAGTTAAAAGCACATACACATAAGCATGGAGAGGCACGGAGACTGGCGGTCGTGTGCACAGTGATCTCTTCATCTGAGCATGATTGTGATTGCTGCACACAAGCTGCCTCTGAGAGAGACCAAGACAACGAACAGTCCTATTCTTGTGACAGCCCCACCCCCCAGGCCGCAGCTGACCCAAATCCTGCTGTCACTTTTGGTATGGAATACTTTAGCCACATCTCCACAGCTGAAGGTTTTGGGACAACAAGCATCCTTCTCTCCTCTTCCCAGTGTTAGTGATGCTGGCAGCACTGTGACTGGTTCTCTGCTGCCCCCTATCTACCAACTTGAGCACAAAATCACAGAAGCTAGGAATGGTGCTTTGCAACAAGATTTATCTCTATGATGGCAATATAAAATGTTTAAACATAAGCACATAGCTGGGATAGAATAGTGTAGACCACCAATCTTCCCCCTCTTAAGCAACAAATCACCAGAGGAAAAAAAAAAATTTGTGCAAAAAAAATATTGTTTATTATTTTACATAAAAATATTTATAAACAAATATGTGTTTGAGTTCTATTTTGTTGAATGTCCAAAACAATATTTTTATATTTAAGACTTTTCAAAAGATAAAAAAAAAAAAAAAAAAAATATTAAATGCAAAACAGAAGCCTTACAAACAACAGCTGAGGCAACATTTTTCAAATACTAGAAGTTGGTAGTAGTAGCAGCAGTAGTAGTACTTTTGCTTTTATTGGTACTTTACATGCACTTTAGTCATGTAATAATGCAATAACTGAAGTGCTTTTCTTAGCTTTTGGCCATTTCACAGTGTTCCATTTACCTTTAATAAATACTACATCAACATACATTAACATACAAAAGCTGCTATATCCCAACAGTCTGGCTTGTGGTCAGTGGTTTGGGGGCTGCTGATCTTCCATGACCTTTACATGTGACACTTTCATATTTGTCTGTGCTTCAGTGGTTTATTTCCAGTTTGCTCCAGGAATCCTTTGCCATATATTATACATAAAAAATGCAGAAATGCACTGAATGTTCAAATTCATAAACTAACAAGAATAACAATAACATTTTCAGCTAAAGAGTAATGTCATGCAGTGAATACAAATGAAGTATGCCTTATCTTTCCAAACATGAACTCTACCCACTGCTGAAGTTGAAACAATATATGCCAAACAAGTATGTGAATCAAGTTTTCCAACATTGTAACTAAGCAGATAAACAATAAATAAACATGCAACTTTTGACAAATAAGTTGATTGGAGGGTTTCAAATGCAGTGGCAGATGTTGACCCAGATGTCCTGAAGCTGCAGAGGTAATATTTCCGTTAGCCTAGCATCCATCTGTCAGTGTCAGGGAAACTTCATACAAGTCTGGCACAAACAGACCAACCATACACAGTCACACCAGAGTGACTGTTTCACATATAAGCTGTGTTTGAGGATCTGGTCTATGCTACCTCTAGTCTAGTTAATGGAAGGGACTGAAAAGTTATTGAGCCAGCTTCAACCACACATTTATGTAATGGATGAATACATAAAAAGGAGTTGTAGGCACACTGGAGACCTCATAGCTTTATCAAAACTGTGTCATAGTATTTAAAAGTGATTTTATTTACTGTTATGAATGTTTTAAGCCATATCTGCAATAACCACTTGTGCAAAATAAATGAAACTTCATATTTTCTTCCATGATACTACTGAGAAATGAGTGAGAAATTTCCCTCTTGCTCCAAAATACTACCATGAACCACTAAGGTCAAAATACTTGGAGAGAGATTCAAGATGTATCTTTGGAAAGTTTGGGGATAGCATTTGCAAACTACAAATAAGATAATACGTTCAGACCATTTACAGCTAAAAACTATGTATTAACAAGAGTAAAAGAGTGTCTCATATTATGTTATGTTTGGGGAGTAGCACTTTACATCTTTACGAGAGTGGGAGTGCAAAGAAAAATGCTTATTGGCTCCCTGGTCCCTTGAGTAAGCAGAATTTACATAGTTTAAACTCTAATGGTATGCTTTATTAAACAGCGTGAAACTCAAACACTGAGCCAAAAACTGGTCTCAATTAAGTAAAGGAATAGAGACAGCAATGCATAAGAAATAAAACGGGGCCTAAACTAAATCAAACACTATACATTATGCTACCCTGGAGTAAAGTATCACTGGACTACTGGGTGGTTGATTTGTGGCTCTGTGTGGGCTACATTGAGTGAAGCCAGTGACAGGGAGAACCAGAGACGGGCCTTTTAATCAGACAGGACACAGCCCATAGGGAGGGGGCAGAGGGAATGAGGACAGGGGTAGTAGTGTTACATAAATAGATATGTGCATCAGAAATCCTTGCCAAACACATTAATCTCTTCAGAATTATATTTAGAAATGTATTACATCAGCTAGTGCAAAAGAGGTGAACAGTTTACTATGTGTTTATGTAAGTAACAGCTGGATTAACAGCTAAGCAGTGGTTCAAGGAAATCCATTCACATAAGTGTCAGATAAAATTATGTGTAAACAAATGATGTTTAACTACACATTTTTTACTTTCAAGATGAAAAGATGGTTTGGATGCTCAGGATGGGGGCAGAGATTGTACTGACAGTTGATGGGTCCAACTTGTTCTGCCATAATAAATTCAAGGTTTCTAAAAACACCCACTACTGTAATGAGTATATTTTGTATCGACTTCAAAAATATAGACATCTCATTGGTGTCTTAACTTGTAAAGTACTATAATATGTTAGTCTGTTTTTCTTACATGTGTTTGGCATGAGAGAAATGTAAAGGTATTGTTTTATTCACAAAGAGAGAAGGTGCATGAGCCCTGCGGCTACACCACACTTTTGTTTTGACATGACATGACAGAGCACACAGCCGGTAGCATATAGCCGCTAGCACAGACATGACAATCTCGTGGATGAAGAAAACCTCACTTATTTGTGAAAGCAACTGGAGTGACTGGAGTGTGTTAGGTTCAGTAGTGTTCAATGTGGAGTAGGGCAGACCGAGTCCAAATGTAATGCATGCTTTCTCTAGCTTTAATTTTTTTTTTAAATGCTTACATTTCACCATCTTTAACAGTATAGACATGTCATTTATTCTTTTCAGCAAACCAGTCACCATGGACATGAGGACAGTAAAAGCTTATAGAAAATCTGAACCAGCTACAGCTTGGTCAGAGGGAGAATGCTCATCAACAACACTATCATCACTCTAAACAACAAATTAAATATACTGTATGCAAATTGTTGTTATGCAGATGAACTATTCAAGGCTCTTAAAACAAAAAATTTACCTGTAGTTTATCTTACTACTCCTAATAAAAACCACCATAGCAACATTTCAGATTTTACTTGCTTAACACATGATTCCTCCTCTAAACACTTCTCTGCCTGGTTTGGCTTCACTCTCCCCTCTGCAGACCTGACCTGTAGGTGTGATGTTTTATACAGTGCAGACACATGTATTCACACTGCAGCTCTCGGGGTGTCTCCTCACAGGTACAGCAGCACATGAATCTTCATTAGGAACACAAATCACTGAATAATTTACACCCAATCAATTTGAGACACATGCTAATTTAACATTCAGGTTTCCTCCTAAGAGGGAATACGCCTTGGAACACTTAACAGGGCAGGAAGACAGGCAAAATGTATTTCTAGAAAGGTCAGCATTAAGGATGTCACTCATTTCAGTGTTAATGGTAACAGCGAGAAGAAGCATGACCATTTTACACTTTAACACTAGGACCAAACAACAGTGAAATTCTTTTCCATCATTTTCATTTAGATTAACAGACGAGTATTCTTCTATGTGCTTTCTGAATGATAAAGTGAAGTTTATGTGATGTAAAACAGTTACATTTAAATAACTTATTTCTGGTTCTAAAATTGTCATTATTGTGACCTGGTTCAAACACAATCCACCACTATCTGATCAAGCAGTTAACATCAAAATAATGCATCTCAAAGTCTGTGGGCTCATTCCTGCATGAACATTAGACACTTCAGCCTGTAGCGTCCCATCTTTTCTCTATCATTTAAAGCAAATCAAATTGATTTTAGTAAAACCCCAGCTTCAATGAACAGTAACTGTAGCTGGCAACATCTATAAGAAAATATATTCGGCCCCCGAGCCCAAACTTGTGAATTATGTATGCAACGGAGTATTCTGCTCCATCAAATGACCTTTCATTATAATTGTGGTCCGCTGTCCTTGGGCTTCGGGCCTCCGAGCGGATATTATGCAACTGGGACGACTACAGCCAGCTATACGTTACTTTCAAATGTCAAACGTGTCAAGGATAACACACGCAGATGAGTGGGGGGCTGCCATTGTTACAGCTTTTATGATTGTTGTGTACCGACGGTGGATATATGAATCATGCATTTACTGTGACAACTGTTTAAAGTACTTTGCAACATTTAGAAATATTTTTGAGTATAGAATGAGAAAATGTTGTATTATGCATTATGTAATGACATATGAGCAAACTGTTTGAAAAAAAAAATCCCTTTCTGATTAAAATCAATATTTAAATAGATGGTCTGTTTAGAAGAAACAATAGTCTGGATACTATAACTGAAATCATGTTGTGCTCAAACTGTTATGGGAAATGCACCGGCAAATATAATAAAAAGCTGTTGATTACAACTACTGAGCAGGACTTCCCTTAACTGTGTGGGTCTCTCTCATCTTGCACCTTTTAATTACCTAATATAGCTTCTAGCCTTATACATCCTATACCCCTGACACCACTGTGCGTATCATTTTACACAATACTGTATGAACTTTGACCCCCCTAACCACAGTCTGCTCTTTGAATAATAATAATGCCCATATCCATCACCCGTCAAACATATGTAGACTATATGCACTCTTAGAGAAGAGTTTGTGAACATCCTGTAATACTGTAACTATATTACCCTTTGTCTGTGTAATCCCTCAGTCATCAAAGTATGACCCATAGCAAACGAAAAAAAGCTATTCTGTCAACTGGACAAAAAGTGAAGACATTTCGCCACTCATCCAATCAACTTATTAAGTTCTGGTCAGATTCGAGGCACTGCCTTACATCTGTCTGATGGGAGGAGCCAAATGAACTACAGTAAGTGTGAACTTTGACAAAACCTTGAGCCACAAACAAAGCAATGTGGTCTACTCCATTCAGTGTTGTGAAGACTGCAGTGAGCTTTATATTGGGGAAACAAAACAGCCACTCCATAAGAGAATGTACCAACAGTCGCGAGAGCTCCTCAGGACCCCAATCTGCCATACATCTCCCTCTCAAAGCCACTAACCACTCCTTTGGTTAATAAGCAGTAATCTGACCAGAACTGAAGAAGTCGCTTGGATGAGTGGCAAAACGTCTTCACTCTAAAACTTTTGTCCAGTTGACAGAATTAAATTTTTCTTATGTATCACCTTTCACAAGTCACATTTAAAAACATTATGTGGGATGTAATGATGATTTCCAACTGACAAAAAGTATTATAAGGATATTTTATGTCATGTCATTACATGTTCCAACACAAGTGTAGACAATTTCAGAAGGAGTTGACCACGAATTTACAAGAATGTAAGGCACATGAGTGATGAAATAATGATGTTATAGTATCTGGAGAAAGGGCATTTCAAGAGCAGCCATCTTTCAAAGCATATTGATTCAATTCATACTGTTGGATTATCAAGTGATGCAACATTAAAATTGAAAATAAGTGCAGATCAGAACACACTTGATGCTGAAATTCCCCAGGCGTTTCCCATCAGCAGTTTGATGTTATGGATACTTTGATAAGGAGCTGATGAAAGTCTCTAATACCTCTGAGTGCTGGCTTTGATAGTATGTGCTGCTGACAGGTGCGGGTCTAACCCTGCCTCTGCTACACCACCACGGCAACCTGACGATGAACTTCACCTGACCCTGGAAGCACTGCTGACCACACAACAGATACAACAAAAACAGCTTTTCTTACGTTAGTTGACTGAAACATTTTGGAAATACTACATTTGAAAGGCACATTTATGCATAATTATTGCATACTTACAAACTTACTCAGGTAACACTTAAAAGTGACTGATACACTGGACAGAAAAATAAATACTGGTAAAAAAGTGTTTACACACAACCTCAGAAAATATCCATTACTAATTAATAGAAACGAAATACAGCACTTCTGCAACTGCCCATTACAATGTTTTAACATTGTCTGAACTACAAAAAAAAAAAAATCAAAAAAGTATGAGACGTAGTATTTTAGTTGTACAGTGAATTACTGGCTTACTAACAAAGGAACACCTCTTTGTGTCAATCTCTGAATTGCACTCTCGGGCTGTTTTTGACACCTCAATTTTCTTTTGCTGCAAACTAATTAGACCCATTTTATAAACACAGCAATACAAGATACGCCACATTATTTTCCCCATGTTTTGTCAGCGCCTGCTACTAGAGTCAAAGACAAAGACTGAAAATAATTGTCTGTAAAGTAGAAAGAGTTGTATTATGAATTTGTCCTCCAGTCAAGTTTAGGTCTGACATAACTTCAAAATAGACAACAATGTTTTCTGATCTGTGAGATAGGTGCATGACGCACAACCATGGGGCATCCTATTGTCCAGACATTTTTTACAAAGGCATGTGTGATCATTTATGAAGCACAGTAACTGGATGTCTTTCATTGCAACATTTTTATCCAAGTAGCCCAGCAAGAATAAGAAAAGGGCCCTCTATTAATTCCCCTCTATTGAACATTATGGAAACAAAAAGATATATGATTGACTTACCAAATAAAGGCCTGTAGCTAGCAGTTTCATTGCCATAGTGAATTGGTGAATACTATTTTTATGAATACTGTTTTAGAAGCTTAGCACACAGCATGCTCTTACCACACCTATTTGTGACCAGTGTTCTTTCTTCAAATGAAAACAATATAGTACTACATGTATTATTGGGTTTTATATGATTGAAATGCACTCTGAAACACAAGTATGTTGATTGCATCATTGACACTAAACACACAAGTTATAGCCTTATAAAGAGCTAAATTCCTGGTTTAAGTGTTGTTGTCTGCCCTGTTATTTTAGTCCATGAATTAAATCTCCCAGTATTACACTCCCATATCTGTGCAGTGAGAGAACTAGGGTCTACAGCCGAAGCAGGGCAGAGGGCTGACTCAGAGGAGAAAGAGCTGAGGGAAACACGACCAAGACATCAAATATGGATGTCTCAATTTGGCAAACCAAGCAGAGTGAAAATGAATATATGAATCTATAGTAAGGGGTTGTCTCTGAAATGGCTATATCACAGAGACAGGAGAGAACAGAAGCTTTTTTGTTATACTTTATTACACGGTAAAGTGTATAAATCTGAACAAAAATGAAAAAAAAAAAAAAAAAAAAAAAGTATATTGAAAAAAAAAAAAATCTTTAATTTCAGAGGTAAATGGTATTCTAAATGCCTGGAAAACATCACACAAGGCAAGGTGAATGAATGAACTAGCCTTAAAACACAAATTACTTTTACTAAGAAGCATGTGTATTGCTTTTGTAACCCTGAAAAGACAGTTTGCCCTGAAAGAGAAAATTAACTTTTTTCTTTCTTTTTTTTTTTAAACCAGCACCTGGGTTCATTATTGATTTTACTGTGGATACAATGCCCCATTAGAGGCTGTGGAAGAAACTTTATTCAGGGCATTATTTGGAACCCTTTACAAATTGCATACTGAAAAATTAGGCACCCTAACTAAAATGTACAATGCAAAGTTGGTATGATACAGTAGTATACATGTTCTCTTAATACTATGTTAACTGTGTCAGCATATTGTCAAGTGCTAAAATCCTTGTTGTTGTTGTAGACTGTGAAAGGTGTGTGGGGTACTAAAGCTGGTGATGCGGGGCCCTCTCACCTTGCCAGTTTAATTTAGCAGCGAGCAGCCATCTCGCCACTTAATCAGCACAAGCAGACTGTAAACACATCACAGACTGCACCAGGCTGCA
Organism: Periophthalmus modestus; assembly: GCA_019594935.1. Taxonomy (NCBI): domain Eukaryota; kingdom Metazoa; phylum Chordata; class Actinopteri; order Gobiiformes; family Gobiidae; genus Periophthalmus; species Periophthalmus modestus. The sequence continues at coordinate 15,054,551 of JAIEZT010000124.1, read as the reverse complement.
CTGAGCCCATCCTTTACAGAGCAAACTACTCCATTTATACATGCAGGTCTTAGAAACAAGCATTAAGTTTAGCAGTAACACATTTAACAAAGTCATGAGACAGGTAACGCTGATGATAAAACTAAGGAGGTTAAAAAGCAGGAGGTGAAACATATTTGGACCAATGTCATTAAAGTTGAGGGCTGATACTTGAAAACATCAACTCACATCACTGTTATAGGCAATTTAGATCAACCGTCATACATGCATACTTTGTACAGGACAGAACCTACAGCTTTTTTGCAGACAGGCAAGCACTGAAAACTTTAAAATAAGTCTATTGTACGTTGGAGCTGTTCTTCACTCATAACATAGAACTCTAACACCCATATGCTGGCTTTGCAGAAATATAAGAAAAGTGCCATTACAAAAACAGGATTTGTGAAAGTATCTGGAAAAACATCAGATTAATGGTGGAAAGAAAGCTTAAGAGGACTATATACACCTCACATAACACACTGCACAGAGCGGTAGATTCTCATAATAGTTCATGAATGTCAAATTTTCAGCTCTGATACAGTTCTGCCCAATAGAGCTTGCAAGCAACTATAATCTTACAGCCATACAGATATAAAACAGCAACAGTAATATCAGCCCCTGTTTAGGTATTAAAGATGTTTCAAGTACATCTCCTCTCTGCACTAAGGTGTATTTCTGGACCTTAACAACATCAAAGCTAATGTCAGCATTTTGTAACTACATCTTTGTTGCAACACATAGAGTAACAGTTAATTTATACAAATGGACAAAATACACGCTTGACAGTGAAAAGTGCCATGCCACATTACATTACATTCATGTAATATAAAGGCATAAACAAGATTGATTCAAAACTTAAACAGCCACCATATTTCCCAGTTTTTGTTCCTGAATGTTTGTATATATGAGGCAAATTTGTTTCCAAGATACAAAGCAGTGCTGCTCTGGCATCGCTACCCATTTAACTGTTTATCTGCTCTTGTTGGCCCTGAACATACATTCTCATTAGTGCCATTGTGCTAGTCCACCATCTCACCTCCTGTACATTTACTATTGTTATTTAGTAATTGTTCTCTACCTGCCTTGCTTTAGTCTCCACTCTTTAACTATCGTAGCTCTTGCGTATGTAACTATCATTCAGAGCACATCCACATTATCTAAGCCCCTCTATACTTTATGATGAGTCACGGCCCAACCTTAGGCTCCACGGCGCAGGGAGAGGGGAGATGTGATTTGAATTCATCAGCAGTCACACAGAGTTGAAGGAGTAAGGCCAGTTTATTTTGTCACTAGCTATTTAGGTATGCTTCGCCAAAATGAAAAAAATAAGATCGTAATTTCAAGAGGTAAAGTCAAAACAGGCATATAAAAAAATGAAAACTCCCAACTGATTATTATGCTTTAAGTGTTGCTGGTCTGTCCAGACTTTGAGACATTGGTAAGATCAAATTCATATTATAATCATTTTTGATCAATAAATATCTATGCATTTTAAAGTCCTATACACACACTCTTGTGAGTTTTAGCCTCATTATAAGGCTGTTCCTTCATCCAAAGCATACCTGGAGTGTTTTTTTGTTTCATTCACACGTTTATCACAAAGCATGCATATTTCTTCTCTCAAATAGAAAACACTCATGTCATGCATTAATACAAGAAGTGCTCCACTGTGTTTTTAAACTCCACTCACGTTCACTAGAATCATTGGACAATTCCAGCCCTGGAATTTCCAATTTCAACTCAGCAAAAGGTAAAAAGTAGCTGTTAACTCACCGTAAAACTACAGTGTCATGACATCACAAGGTGGAACTGAGCATTTTGAGCTTTGGAGATGTAGACAGACTAATAATAAAGGATTATTCAAACATGTGTGAATGAATGAAACAAAACTCCTGATACGTTTTTGATGAGGTAACAGCATTATAACATGACTTTAAGCTCACAAGAGTCAGTCTGCATAATATAGAACATTTAAAGTTATATACAAAGGCATTATGCATAGAATAACTAATGGTTGCTTTCAATACAAGATTATGTTTTTGGGTTTTCTTTTTACATATTTTGGAATAGTGGGTCATGCTTTCAGAACCATTTTAAATACTTTATTCATTGTGCATGAACAGCACTTTTCCCAAACCAACTGTAGATTTAAATCAAACTTCCCAGTGCGGAATGGATATAGTGAAGCACATTGTTGGATGTGCAGCCTCCCAGGCCACTACGACTTTGCTACACCACTTTTCTAACTACAAAAGGAGAGGAAGTGCACTCTGTGTGGGAGAGGGAGGAGTGCCAACACCAACATAGCCTCTCTTTGAACCCAGGGTAAAATTAGGCTGCCATCTTTCACTTTTGGATTTAATATACTATCAGATCAAATTTTGCGCAGCAGCTGAAATAAATGTGTACTATCCAAAATGTGCCAATGGGATATGACAAAAGTTATCACATTAAACCCTGATATGTATTCAATTCAATTGTATGTTGTCTTATTAATTTAAAATTAAATGTTTATTAATATTAATTTACTGAACACTTCCTCCAAACTTTGAATTCTGAACCAAATCACATGCTTCTTACTGAAAGAGGAGAGGCCGTATACCTCCTGAGGAAGGAGCCAATCATATCACTGACAAAACTGAATCTTGATTAAGTGCACAACCCTAACCAAAAAAACAAAAGCAAACGGTTCAAAAAAAGGGCCAATTTGTGACAAAGTAACTGGTCTGGCAGATCACCAAAAGGGCTAATTAACCCAAGTTGAAGCTGTGCAAAATGTTTTAAATGGGCACTACAGTGTAAACATCAATAGTGGAAACATCTATGCCACATTATCAGGTATTTTAGTATTAGCAGCTCCTGGGCCAATTATCTTAAGTGCACTACATTTTAAGAGGTAAAAAAAAAAAGGAATGTGGTCTTTTTTATTATTCAGCCTGTTTAGAGCCATGAGTAATGAAAGTTAACTTTTACTGTCCCACCTGCTCCACTCATAAATCAGAGCTGGGCTTCTCTAGGGGATATCTCTTATTGAACCAATCCTGGTGCCTTCAAGTTTAATAGCGCTTGGAGACCAGTATATCTGACTCTCCAACTATACAAGCAGCTGTAAAGTCAAGGTCCAATGAAGTCACATGACCAACAAGTAGCACCATTTAGTTTGGAGCAAGACTAGAAATAAAGAGGGCAATTTAAACCTAATTTGGAAAGATTTGTCAAATATGAAACATGCATATCAAACTAAATTTCCAAACGCATCTGCAAATGAATTCTGTGAGATGACTAATGGAAAAATATAAAATGAATGTGTTTTGGTCTATTTAGTGGCTAATCTTCTGAGCCATTGGAACTTGCAAACAACATTTTATCTCAATTATATGAGAAAAACATGCAGCTAGAGCAATTAACACTCCCATTTGATAGGATTGATGATCATTTCATATTGCTGGCCTCATAACTGCTCAAGTCATTTTTGGACATGTTTTATCTCTTTCTACTCTCCAGACCCTGCTACATCTGCAGGTGTAAGTCATTGTTTTGGTTGGCCTTGGCCTATCAGAAAGATTTTTACAGCAAAAAAACAAAAAAAAAAAAAAAAACAAAAAGAGCCTAAGTTGTCTTCTTGACAAGCAGTTACTTTTTCCATTTTTCAAACCTTGAAAAATGACTTGGCAACTGTGCTAGGAGACTAACAATATGAAAGGATTATAATAAATGAAGGCACCGTTTTTTAAAAAAAACCCAAAAGCCATTTACACAGGCCCTTTCCCATGGTTCTTCACTATAGGGACATGTTTGTGTTCATTTAAATCAACTATTGTGGAGCTAGCGTCCTTATCAAGCACTGACAGTTTACAGATATTGCCGATGAGACAGATGTATTATGATGATCTAGCAGGGGTTTTAATCATTGATGCCTCTTTTAATAAGTCACAATTTCTGAACATTTCCGGATGAGACAGCATAAACGCTTCTCTCAGCTCAAAGCATATTCATCAAAATAAGCAAAAGTCCTCGTGACAATAAACCCAGGCTCTGCAGTTTTCCACAATCACAAAAACGTCACAGCAGTCAGCAAATTGAGTTGACGCCGCAACGAGGGAAGATAGCAAAAACATATCTGCCACCATGCTGACTTCCGTATTTGAAGCTGTTTATTAATACGCTTCTCTACAATCTGCCCTTACATAAGACACAGAAACAAAAAGTGATTAAAACATGCACAACGAACGGGCCTCTTCTCTGTGTGGTATTTCCCCTGCAGTGAATTACTGTGCTTACAACAAACACATTGTGGTTTATACTGAGACTGGTGGCCAAATCTGTTTACATGACATAATTGATACCCTCTGGGACGGGAGAGAACAACAAGGACAAAACAAAGATGTGTTGTTGGTTTTATTAATAGTGCATTATGTAAAAGTAAGACAAAATTCCTAGTAGGGCATTCAAAGGACCCATGACATGATGTTGGTGATACTGCAGGATACAGCGCTGCATATTAAGTTACCGCAATGTAAATCATTATTGGACTTTGATTTGGAAAAATATGTGGTAAATGGTCACATTTTTATAGAACACATTTCCACATTCAAGGTACTCAAAGCGTTTTACATCAAGGAACCACTCACCCAGTTATTGTGTGTGTGAATGGGTGAGTATTCACTGGGGGCGAGGGGAGTTAAGTGTGTTGTCCAAGGACATAATGACAGCATTCATCTGTGGAAACCTGTGGGACTAGTTGATCTGACTGCCAACCAACGATGTTTACGTTGAGTGGGGCATTCGAACCGCTAACCTTCAGATCAGTGGACACATACTCTGCCAACTGAGCCACTGTCGCCCTATATATTTTGGTTTCAGACAATATTTTTAAAAACCCAAAATATTTTCACACAAACAACTTACACCCTAAAAAGGAAAAAACTTGTATGGCCACTAGCTATTACACTTCATGCATTATGAGTGCTGCCCTGGAAAGCCTTCACAAACTAGTTTTCAAAATAGTCATGTGTTATGCCAGTTGTTTTACATCAACTGGCATAAATATCTGATCTCAAAACTTTATTTTAATGCCCAGGTACTTGTGTCTCCAGAGATGCTGAAGGCTTTATTTAAATGTAGCTGTTAAAAAGTAGAAACCAAAACTACAAACTTGTCCCCACTGCAATGTAAATTACCCGATAGCTCCCAAAGCATGTGTTCTAAAAGCTGTAGTGTTACAATGGTCATGTTTGTGATTTTTCCTCTTTGTTGAGCTGTGTTTACCCTCTGGATAACATTGAAAAGTGCTGCGGCACCGATGTTTCCAGCACCAGTAATGAAATAAAGCGTTCATTTGCCTCTTCTTGTGTGTTCACCCCGGGTCAGTGCTCTCCCGTGGGCGCCAGCTGCTGCCATAACACAAGATTCACCCAGAAAAAGAGGGATGAGAAGAGGGAGAAGAAGAGGGAGAAAGAAAGGAGCAAAGGTGAAGGTGGATTCCAAGTACTGATTATACAATGTGCGCTGTGATCCAAGGTGTTCTAGTATTGCAAGCCGGTGATATAAAATGCAATGATTAATCTTACAGGGTGGGCAATCTAAGGGGTTATTTTTACACTATTCTTCACTGTTTATCTAATCTATGGTGCAATTTTATGAACACAAACACCGGTATGAAAGAATGAACTGGTTAATGAATTAAACCAATTCTTGACATTATAGAATCTGACTGGGCCAACTAGAGGTTATCCCAGCAACTATGGGTCTTTAGCCCAGACAGACAATCATATTGCCACATGCATTCACCCATTTAGTCATATTTAGCTAACAATTCACCTGAAGCATGACATAAAACATGACTATGCAGACCATGCATGTCAAACTCGGGCCCGGGGACCAAATCTAGCCTGCGGCTGTGATTATATTTGGCCCGTGAGATCATATCAAATGTGCATTAGAGCTGGCCCGCTGGTATAAGACGCATGCACCACTAATACTACAAATCTCAGAATGCTTTGCAAGTACGCTGGCACGCAGTCGAGACCGGCGAGCGCTCCTTTTCTGTTGACAATCATTAGCAACCAAGCTACTTGTCACCGCGGCCAACTTAATTACTACAGAGAGAGAGACACAATTTCAAACTGAATTTCTCTAATCTCAAGGTTGATTTCTTCCAGATTTTGTGTTTAAGCAAAACTCAAGTGTGTTTCCATATGAAAAGGTTAAACATTACAGATCAGGTGCAGTCAATGTTTCAATAAACATTTGGCTTGTGAATTTGTCTCAGTTTGAAATTTTGGCCCACTGTGAAATTGAGTTTGACGCCCCTGATGCAGACACAAATCTACCAGCAGGCCAGTACACCAAATTCACTACAGCTTGGAGTCAAAAGTCAAACCTTTCTGCCCCCCAACCCCCCTGCATATTACATTACAAAGTTGATCTGTGACAAAGAGCAGACATAGCTATGTACTTTTTCTGAGAAAAAACTGTCACGAAACTTAAATGTGTGAAATGTTATGTATGTTATGTTTCTTATATCATCATATATACAGACATCAAGTGTTTATAGCTGTTGCTGTTCCCACTCCTCATATCTCTCATCTAGCTATAAGTGATGAAAAACACTAATCTAATAAAGCCACACACGAACTCGATCGCTTCATGGATAATCGCGGCTAAGTGGAAAAGGGATCAAAAGTACATTGAGTCAGAACTGATGACTTGAAAGCTGAACGATGAGGGAATACAATAATAATAATAATAATAATATATTTAAAAAAAAAAAAAACTCCTTCAAGCTTATAATTGTGGAAGAACTATCCAATTTTGAGGAGTGGTGCGACTATAGGCTTTCTACCCCCAGCAGTGGTGAAAGCTGCTCTTTGAAGTTGGAAACGGAGCAGGAAACGTAATCTGGTCAAATATAGTTCTAAATAAGGCACCATCAAAATTTCATTAGCTGCTGCTGATGGCCCGGAGGCTCACTTTCACCAATTTCACCAGGTGACATTCAGCCTCTGTGCATTGATCTGATATGTGAGGCAATCCAATGGGACTGGCACGGGGATACTGGAGATGCGTGTTGTAATGTTACTGTAATATCGCAATAGGAACCAAAATCACATTGATATGAGCAAGTAATCAAAGACAAAGACTATATATAAGCCTCAGGGCACACATGTCTATCACACTGCACAGCCAAATTATTATCATTTTCCCATTGCACAGTCTACACTGTAATGTCCAAATAATCTGAAATCCTGAACCACTCTATACTAAAAGGTGGTTCAGGCTTTCAGATTTAGACATTATCATAATTGTGATTATTTTAGATGCTAAAATACAATATTACAATAAATCCCTAAATGTTTTGGTTTTTTTTATATCTGGCGTTTAGATTTGGATAACTGATCAAATACTGTTTAGTCATGGTGTCAGTGATTGTGAATAATTGTGGTGGAACCATGATGTTTCTTCTCACAAGAATCGTTTTTGAAATCTTGATACTGTGACTCCCTAGTGATCGTAGCCATTGACATCAATTGATGAGTATTCTCTAAGGGCCAAGGTCAACAGATCTCTATCCTGTCAATCAGAAGGTCACATGACAATCTGTTCATATCATAAAAGCAGAGCAAGACCTGGGCAAAAACAACAGAGCATTTTGTAGATTTATAGACTTTGCAGGAGGAGGACAGCAGAGGTTTGATGAGACGGTCCATCAGAATGACTGACAGCTGCTGGGCCCCAGAACTATGGGGGTGGAAGGTGTAATAACAAACCTTCAAACTACAGCAAAAAGTGTCGCCTCTGCTGTAGTGGTTGAAGGGGTTGTCACTTTGTGACCACATGCAAGTATCAAATTTCACATAAGGTCATGACTGAAGATGTATCCTTATAGTCTGAAGTCACTTGAAGGTTTTCAAAAATAAAACAAATATTCTGTATGAATATCAATGCATTTCACTGGATCAGTCGTTAAAGGTTTTGCATTTATTCAAATTTCATATGATTGATGAAGAGCTGATGATGGTTTACAAGTTGAAAAAACTAGTGGAAAACTCAATTCATAAAATTGGAAATCCTGAAACCAAATTGATAGTAGATTAGTAGGCGAGTAGGCTGCACGCTAGGGCTTCAGGATGAGGTCAGTGTGGTCATTTTTTCATATTAAATCACCCACAGTAAATCGCAAGATATGTGATCTATGAGAATTAAGCATCATGGAAACTAGATATGTACATTTTCAGATATGGTACACATGCTTGTCATATTTCATAGTGGTAAAACCTGTGCGATAATACAAATTCTACTTCTCAACAAGAGCTACAGATCTCAACATTTGTTTCTTTTTCACCAGTACATCACAAACTAAAACAACTAAACAAAAAAACTGTACACTTCTTTCAAGATAAGTATTTTTTACAATGGTGTCATGTGTAACCAATGCATACTGCTGTATGTTGGTTAACCACAGAAAGGTCAGGTTACATACTACATTTGCTTAAAATATACATGAATTTAAAGTAAATATCAAATGTCTGAAACTCAAAAAACGAATTACATAAAGGATACACATTGAGGCAGGTACATAGGATTTATTATTAACCATAAGGATTACATATTTCAGATCAATATGAAAGCAAAGCATCACTGAATAACTCTTGAGGAAATAAGAATGTGCTCACTGAAATGAGAGATTGTTCAGTAGCAGGGGTTTAAATGAACAGCCTCTCATTTCAGTGAGCACATTCTTATTTCCTCAACAACAACTGACCTTAAAAGTCCAAATGAATGTCCCTGAAAAAGACCATGACTGCCTCTTTCACTATTATTCCATCAAAGGACAACACACATCAATCTGCTAATGCTGCGAGTACACTCAAAACCAACCAAGGCTATGTGTTTCAGGAAGGACAATAAATCCACCGTTGTCATGGCGAGCCGTTTATCCTCCTGATGATGACAAGAAGGGGCTATAAAACATGAAGCATAGGGTTTGATATTGATCATCTACTGGACTTATCACAGCACAGAGCCCACCTACTTTTTTTAAGTGTGGTTTGTTGAAGTGGATGCAATGCTTGATTATGTGGAAAAACAGAGAATTTGATCATTATTGACCACAGACAGTCGTTTACCAAATTGCTCTTTTAAATGTCTCCAAAAATCAATACCAAGGTTTACTCACTCGATTGGTCTACTGCTCTACCGAACATGACAAAAGCAGTAATCCACTTTTTCTGTCCTTGTGTACATTGTGTCTTTGTGAGGGGATAAACAGAATTGCAAATGCTGTAAAACTATTTGGACAGTTTTATTTTTGACCATGAATAAATGTTAACGTGACAACACCTTTCCCCATGTACTTGAGAAATCCCTGTTTGGTGGTAAATGGTCACATTTTTATATAGTGCTTTTCCACCTTCAAGGCACCAATGAACCACTCAGCTATTCACACACACACTCATACACCAGTGTATGCAGACACTGAAGGTGAGGGGGGTTAAGTGTCTTGCCCAAGGACAATAACAATATTCATCTGTGGGAGCTGGAATCGTACCGCCAACCTGTGGGTGAATGGACAAACACGACCAACTGTGGAACCATAGCCCTATGCTGTCGCCAGATATGCTGCATTTACCTCTTAGGGCAATTAATGAGTCCACTGTGTGCCGCCTTCTAAAAGACTACCTTTTGAGAATCAGGAAGTACTTTGTTAGCATGCTAGTTGTTAGCATTATCATGATGGCAAAGCTTCGCTCTGGCCTCTGAAACGTCTGAAACGCTAGGAATGTGTGAGGAAAGTGAGGAATAACACTACAAATATGCGGTAAAAGTCAGCTACAGCACCTTTAACTAGAACACTGACTATAAATTTACAAATAAATAGCAAATTCATCTGATTTCTATCTGATCATAATCCCTCTGATTACTCACATCAGATTGTGTGGTTTGTATGCCATTTACATAATCTTAAAGGTCCAGAAATGAGATTATAATCACATTTTGGTGTGCATGTAAACAAAGCCACTGACTATATACCTTCATCAAACACCCATTCATTTGTAATTACCAAGTTATCTTCACTTTCTGTAGAGTTGAGCGGTCCTTTGGCTTTAACACTGCTCTTGTCACTTCCTCTGGTCTGGGCGTGCCACACAGAGATGCTGCTGATCAGAATGCTGCAGCTGTCCATACTGTGAGTATGTAAGTGAGCTGCAGAGGTGGAGACTCACACTGACATGTGGGCCAGCCAGGCGTCTCATGTACTGGGAGAATAGTGCATGAAGTATTATCAGTGTTCACAATGAATGCAGCTTTAACTTTAAATCTTTTTTTTTTTTTATTTCAGAGGGCAAAGACATACAAGTTTTCAATTCTTCTTTCAGATTTTTTTTTTTAATACCATCACAATTATTGTAATGCAAATGGTTGGCTTAGTAATTGTAAGAGGGAGTATATGGTAAGTGGAAATTATAGCTCACCCCTACAGTAATTACAATAATGATGAAGTAGTCTACACTATAACTATTATTATATGTATATACTCGCCCTGACAGTATGTGTCTTTTGAATGGAACAAATAATCTAACATTTCAGTCCTTTATGCAATGAGCACATAGTTAGAATTAACCACAAGGTCGACCCAAGGGTAGTCTGTATAGTTTAAGTGGAGTGGCAGCCTGCTCTCCAATGGGCTCAGCAGGCCTTTGTAAGGGGTTAACAGATCCCAGCAGGCTCCCCACTCCCTAGACACTTCCCTCACCCACTGCATACATAAATAATCAAGTCTACAGCCCCTTGATGACTATCAACACCTCCCAGCTACACATACTCCGATATCCAATTACTGCATTTGGAGGTCACTGAGTGGGGGGGGGGGCAATGTCAGAGCTGGTATTTAGTTGAAAGTGTAATTACTGATGTCATTAAAAGCTTAAACGCCCCGATGAGGATGTGACATATTGATCGGAGTATGGATGGAGCAGAGGGGCAACTATCTGGACACTGTGTCATCATGTAACAAGTGTATGTCAAGGACAAACCACAGAGATCAAGACCAAAGGAAGTGGAGTGCCAATGTGGTCTGTTGTTTGTAAAGGTTGTCTGTGTTAGCTTTGGAGGAACTATCAGCCCGAGGATAGAGCTTTGAGCCAGGCTTAGAAGACAGACAGATATGTGATCCTTCTGGGTACTCACAAATCATACACCCAAGAGTTAACTTAACATGCTAGGACTGATAACTAAAGGGGATATATATTGTAAAAATACTTGCATAAGCTTTAACCACATTATAAGAGTGTTCCTTGATTAATAGCTTACTTGGAGTTGTATTTCAATTGATTCATGCATGTTTCAGTAGCGTTCGCCCAGTGTTCTGTGCTTACATGCCATCATCCAAAGAAAAATCTGACTCCAGATCAAACGTGTAGGGTTCTAACATGTCATGTAGCCATTTTTCAACAATAAAAACATCTAAATGATGCTAAATCCACTGCTTGCCACACTGAATTGCCACTGCAAAGAGGTGGGGTCCATCAGTTATCAAGTTTTGAATAGAAGGTCTATCTACAAACTATTTTAAAGCTTTTATAGATCATATTGTTGTTTACAATGAACAAAATGTGAAATAAAAATTAGAGTATGTTACAGTTTAATACTAAACCAAAGAATAAAGTATAACATGAATAATATAACAAGTCTTCAAACAAATTAACATTTGCTTAATGTCTTCTTTTTTTAACCACAAGTACAAGGTTTCCTGTGCAAAGTTCAATAATAAGCAAGAAAGTTAGTATAAATGTAGGCATTTGATTGTTTCAACATTCACCTTAGACAGTAAGAGAAGTGTAGAAAATAGTGCAGTGTAGTGCTATAGTGTTTCTGCCTGTTCAAATCATTGCGGGTTTACAGTGCTCTAGTTACATTATAATGAGCACAAACAAGCTCAGCACGTGCATCTTATTCACAATACAACATCAGGAGTGTCACGGATTTATTAGCCATGTCCTGTTCCTCATTTCATCCAAATCAAATGCACCTCGCTTCCTTAATACGATTGAATTCTCACGGTTTAATGCAGGACTTTTAATTATGCTTCTCCATTGTATGTACTCAGATATCTCGAGGCGACCCAAGGGAAAAACCAATATGAAAAACCAACAGATGAAGAAGCCACAACAGCAGCACAAAGTAATCTTCTGCAAATACGTACTGGGCGTTTTATGTTTGGTTCAGCAGTTCAGTGGTGGAAAAATGCCTTGTTTTGTATTCAGCAGAAAAAAGGAGATTGGAGTCTTTGAATGTGGAGATGGCACCTTATTACAGAGGGTTTGAGCGTATCCATGTCACAGTGGTGGTGCTGACGCAGCCCCCAGAAGACTGAGGGAGGAGTGCTGGGTTTTAATCATGTTCTCAGCCACTGCCCATATGATCGCACAAGAGCCATATAATACAGATAGGAAAAGAGAGAGAGAGACAGGTGGATGAATATGAACCAATGACACGCCTCACTGTTCATCTGCTATCTGAGGCTTCATCCATGTCGGATTCAAGCAGCTTTCAAGTTTCTTTACCGTTTTATTCCTCAATGGAATTCTTATAAGATATATATAAATGAGATATGTCCATATGAGCAATGCTTTTCCAATTTCCACAAACTACCATAACAAAATATTAACTTAGGACTCCTATAATTGGGAGGGAGGGATATGCCAAAAAACAAATATGCCGATTTTCTTGGAGCCAGATTGTGATTTTGATTTTTTTTGATCATGATTCATACATACTTCATATGCTTTAACTGTCTTTAAGTGGTAAATCAGGTGCTCGTGCTGACAGTTCAAACTACACCATGATTGGTTAATTGCATCTGTCACTCTCTCAGAGTCTTATGAGATTGACCAATATGAGAATTGGGCGGGGAAACAGAGGAACACTAAATCACGATAATGCAATGACCAAAATAGCATATCGTCACGTGAATGAGATCAAGCGGCTTTGATTTTTATTGCGCCCAGCCCTACTTACAACAAAATGCGCAATTGCAGTAGAAGACCATCAAACCTACTGAAACTATGTATTGAAGAAAAAACATGGCTTGTGTCAGGGTAAATCAGGACTGAGGAGTTTAAATCCATAATCTTCCCATGTGCTTCCTATACTGAGAATCCTGTTGCCACCAGTAAGGCCACCACATACATCCCAATGGGCTTAAACTATAGATAACCGTGGTGTGTGTGTGTGTGTGTGTGTGTGTGTGTGTGTGTGTGTGTGTGTAGTCATTGAGGCACAAGGTCAAGTCTGATAATATAGGAACCTGCGGCAGATGGATAAAACATTAAAAAAAAAGCACAGAACAGTGGTTTATTTGAGGTTTATGGAAGGGGGCTCAATGTTGCCATGGCAACAACTAATCACAGGACGCCTATGAGGAAAAGGTCAAGATAAAAGATTTGGCAGCTTGAATGCCCTGTCTAACACACCACCTTCATTCTAGCAAATCATTACATTAAACTGCATTAACTTGACTTGCAGTTAAGATATATGATAACAAATACACAACAACTTCGAAATGTGATAATGTGCAGCCTGTCCTCATACAGAAAATGAGCAACATTGTCCTCAATATGAGTTTAGATTACAAAGCTTCCTTTAAAGTATACAAGACATTTTACAATTTCAATTAAAACTAACTTCTGTTGTACATTTAAAACCAACTGGGAGTTTAGAGGATCAATTGCAAAGGCACAAACTTAAACAACTTCCAAAGATGTTAAGCACTAAAAAATGTATTTGGAGCATCTTTTATTTTTTTATTTTATGTTTTTAACATGACGGGTGTATAGGGGTGCCATATAAGTTCAAAAAATTGAAGGACCTTTGCAAAGCCTCATATGCACAAAGAATAAACCAAGTCTGAGCCAATTCTAGTTCTGGTCATGACAATTGGAAACCAGAAGTTAAATTTTTGTTCTAAGTTCAGATCAGTTGCAAACCACTGCATTAAACAGTGGGTGAACACGCTACAATTCAAAGATACCGAAAATGTGCTTTAAACTGAAAAAAACCCATCTGATCTGACAACCATTATTTGCCAAAAAACATTATGAACTGCAGAGACTTGCTTGTTTTGAGTGTGTGAGAGACAGGATGAGAAGTGACATTGGACTGACCTTTTGGTGCTGAACATGTCGGCAGAGTCTTCTCTATCCTGCTCAGAGGCTATGGGGGATCACGGTCTGAAGTCCACTTTTCAAACCTGTGTCAGAAGACAGAGCAGAGAAGAAGAGAGGGACGGAGAGAGGAGAGTGAGATTTTCAGAATAACAGCTGAGTCATCCACTAGTAGACATTATTTTGTGACCACACTGACCTTAACATGTATTAACTGTTCACAAGCAAAGAGAGAAAGAGAGTGAGGGAGGGTGGACTGGGAGCAGCAGGAGGTGAGGAAGAGAAAACTGACAGACCCTTACCAAGACTTCGGTTTAAATAATACTGAAAGCAGTTTGTCAATTCAATCTTTGGGTCAATCCAGTAAAATAAGCAGAGATGGGAAGAGTAGCCAAAAACTACTCAAGTAAAAGTACCATTACTTAAAAATAATATTACACAAGTAGAAGTATAAAGTCTAAGAAAACACTCAAGTACGTGTAAACAATATGAGGAAAGCACTACTCAAGTAACTGCCGTTATTTTCTATTTAATTCTAAAAAATGACCAAAACCTGAATATTTATTAGGAAAATGTGAACTTTCTTATATCTTCATTCATATGTGTTTGCATGTTACGAGTCGACTCAAATATTATATGCTTATTAGCATTTGCGGTTACCAAGACATAAAATGAAGAATCAGCGTTTACCAAGAGTGAAACTTAATTACGGCTGATATGGAAGTGCATAATAACTATAATTAAAATGCAATTAAAAGTGGACTCTATATTTGCTTATGTTGGCAAACGAGGCACGTGAATGTTATTAACCAACACTATGGGAATCTAACCCCAAACCTTTTTCACTGCGTTATCTAATATCAGCGACTTAACCTTTACATAAGCAAGCAAAGGCTATCAGAGACCGCGGGTAAAAGAAGATAGGCTTTAATAATTTATGCAAAGGCCTACCTATGCTTCACTTCTTACCATCTACTAGCGGCAACAAGACAAAAACAGGGCTGTGGGCAAAATGGCTTACATCAGAGATCGACCGTCCACTTTATCTATCCAAGGACTACATGAATAGTGATAGTAAAACTGTTTAGTGAGCTGTGAGAAGTGGAAGAACTGATGTATACAGGTGAACAAAGGCCTCTGACAGTGGAAAGATGTGATAATTCATTGAGTGACACTAAAGCGGGATGTAGTCACTTCCGTAATAGATCCGAGCGCAGCAGGAGCCAACAGGTAAACAAGCAGACGCAACACATGCTGGCCTTAAGTGGTGGTGACTAAAGAGGATTATATTCAAAACAATGGGAAAATAGATTTGAGAGTATGAATGGAGAGAAAAAAAAGTGTTGTAATTATCATTAATAAGACACATGAAATGATACATTTCTAAATTTGGGTTGCCAGGTTTAAATTGTCATAAGGGTCTGTTCCCACTTACCCTGGTTTGGTTCTGGTTTGAGCCCTTAAGTCATAGTCTTGGTTTAGTTCCAGGTGTAGTGTCAGTCTTTATAAGGTTTGTGAGCAAGTGTGAATGCACCCTTACTCTCTGTGAGACTAGGTCTCTGTTAAGTCTTGGGTTCATAATGTCCTCATTTGAGCCTGAACTTCCACAATACATAATACAATATGGCTCTCTAGCTTCATTTCTTATCTGATGAGGAAAGTACCAAGGACACCTCCATCTCTGTCCTTGTTGAATATTTGTTGCAGATAGCTCATTCTGACCCACTTCATCACTGGTTATTATACAGCCTACAATAGAAGCATGGCCAGACTTGAATGGACAATACCGGATTGTAAATAAACTTGTGTTGGACATCCACAGTCTCTCAGGGTTCTACCGGGGAAAAAAAAAAAAAAAAACACTCATTAAAATGAATAGTGTGTCACCTGAGCTGATGCAACTGAGCTGCCATTGCCTGCTACTCAAACAGCTTAGAGGCTACATATTTGAAGGTTAAAGTTATGTAATGCAACTTTTAAACAAGAGCAATCCTTGGTTGTGCCATGTGAGATGAAGCTTTACAAACCAAGATTACAAGTAAGTGGAGCTAGTATTAAGTATTATTTGCAGATAGAAAAACAGTTACTTGCAAGTTCTAACACTTTTCATAACAATGAAATATACATTATGTGAGCTACATTACAACAACAATTAATTGCTGTAGGCTAATTATCATTTGTCAGCGAAAGAAGGATAAGAGTTTATCTCTTATAAACAGTAATTCAGGAGTGCACTCAGATAATTCCCACATCAAAACATTTCCTCTTTCATATGAGTCATCCTCCCATTTGTCACAGAGTTATAAGGAGAATATTAAACCACAGGATTGTTAAGAATAAAACAGACAATCTTTTAAAATCCTTTCAATCTTTCAAGTGTTTTAGTCAAAATTATCACTGCAAATCAAAGACAACATTAACTCTGAGGCAATAAAATGCATTCAGCAAGAGACCCATTTCAGAATTTTAAAATGGCAGTTGTCAGCATAATACAAGCTGAATGCCAATTTGGATTGCTCCACTCTAGTCATCACTGAGCCTCTATGCAATAATAAAGACTGAACTCAAAATGAATCACGTGTTTTAATGAATGGATGTGAGTGGTGCAGGCTGCTGGTATATATTCCTTATTTTCCCCTTGTCTATTTCTCTCTTCGCTTCATGTGAAAAGTACTGCAAAATATCCTCATATCAAAGTAACAATGATTAACAATGCATTTGATACAGTCTAATTAAAATGAACACCATCCAAAATATTTCCCTCACCATCTGCCACGTTATCAGTGTTAAAACGGTTTGCGAAAGGTTGAATTTGACAGTTGAGTTCTTTGGTATGGGTTGATGTCTGAAGTCTCTCTGATGGACCACCAGCAGCACTCAGAGTACGGGGCTGTTGACATCATTCGGTTAATTACTGTCATAGCACTCAATATAATCAAAAGTACTAAAAGGTTATATTTGAGAATTTTAAAAGCAAATTCAGTTAAACCTATACTCCAAAAATGTAAACCTTGATGTATGTGACCAGGGCCGGCCCAGCTTATAAGCAGACAAACAGCAGCTTAGGGCCACGAGGCCAGCAGAAGGCCCCCAAGAGCCCACATTTATATTGAAAATAATATAACAAGTTTTATTGGACACAGGGCTTGTGTGTTTACAGAAGCCTGAATATCCCTCTAAAACAATTACATTTGTTTAATATCTATAGTAGCAACATATCAACTGCTGCTGCTGCATCCGTTTTTGAGTCGGACAGAGGTGAGGGCAGCTAAGCGTTTACACTGGTGCAAGGACCCTTTATAATGTATATTTAAGACCACTGTTGCCAACTGGAACACATTAAAATCCACCAGAAAGGAAGAAAAAATGCCTAGAATTAAAAAAATCTTGACCACCCCCTTATATGTTTGTGTACTGTTCTTGTGCCTATAGTAGTTGTGACATTCTGGGTGTTTTCAGTCTGATGTTGGCCATATAAATACAAATACAACTGGTCAAGGTGATGAGAGCAAAGTCATAATGTTGTCAAATGTCAATCACCGATAGCTGAGCCAGTCGGGGGCCCCAGAGACAAATTCAGTTTGGGGCCCACTGAAAGCTGTGACTTTTTCTTTGGATGTTGATGTCTTATTACTTTGTTTGATTTCAAAAAGCTGGTCAGATTCCATTAATGATGGTCATTGTGAATAAAAGAATCACATATTTGAGATTGACTGTTTTGGCCATTGTTTGTGGACAATTTTAAAACTTTTTTTTTTTTTTACAATTACAATACACGAAAATTTGATAGTGACATCCCTCAAGCGTACTGCATGCACGTTGTGATATATGTATGGTAGCCTGCTAAATACTCCCATGCATTTGATGACGTGTCCTGTGCTTCATTAGGCTGCGCTGGTGTTGGAGCTGAATTGTCTTGGGGCGTGCAGAGCATCCTGACAAACACTATCAGCACTGGAGCATGTAATGAAGAGAGGTGGACACAGTCACACAGAGGGACAGCAGGTAAAGCCCACACTACCAGTCTTGTGAGCTCCCGACCGGAAAACTGCACTGACACGGCTACATGACTGGGATGAGCCAAGCACGGGGAAAAGATGCCTGAGCTTTGTGTGTTAACTGGCAGTGATTAAAAGTCTATATTTTCTGGTCAAGAAAATTCAAATTGAAGGTAATTTTTTGTAAGTAGGGCTGGAAGGAAATTCTTGGTGGACTAGAAACATGTCCTATTGATTGATTAGTGGACTAAAAGAACTATTAGGTACGTCTACATCTGACTACACCTGCACAGGAGGCACTAGGAAACAATATATTTATATAATGACCGATTCAACATGACTTTAATCTGCCTTTCTACATATAAATATCAAAAAATCCACAATCTTCAACCAGCATTATAATGTAAAATAAATCTAAATAAAATGAATAGTTTTTTCTATTAAACCATTTGGCTGTGACCTTCAATAATCATTTCATGAACATAAACAAGACAGATTTTAAATAAGTGCCATTAACACAAGTCTGACTTCTGCTCCAAACCACACGCATGACTGACAGAAGATTAGCTGCATACAGTTACATTGCAAAGACCCAAGTATATGATATAGCTCAAGTCCATGACAACAGACTGCTGTAAGAGGGAGAACCACCTTATGGATTGGATAAAGTCAAAGAAAGAATACAATCGTCGGATCAGGGAGGCTATCGAGGTCTGGAAAGGTGCCCACCAGACTGTAAATCCGGATGAGGGACTTACCAACTTCCTCATACCTGGGTCAGAGTGCAGATGGGGTTGTGGTTCTTTTGCGTCCTACAGCTTTTGGTACTTCGCCTAATTTGGATAAATGAGTGCTGAACTGCTATTTTATGGAGGGGTGGAGACTTTAAAAAATGTCCATACTTCACAGTAGAAGTTTTGCACTGCTGAGAATAGTGCAATCTGTCCTATTTTAGATGTAAGTGTTAAGTATTTTAAATGGTAATTCTAATGTGAGTGAAGCTGATTCAATGAATGAAAAGAAGGCAAACCCAGAAATCAGCAGTTTATGGACCAGTCCCAGAGTGAAGCAGAGGAGGGTATTGATCAGGGCCAGGATTAGCTGGGCCAACACGCAGCTAAATCAGAAACGGCTATAAAAGTGAGACGCTTGGAGGAAAAATACAACACAACATCTGCTGTTTGTAAAGCCAGAGAGTAATATAAGCGCAAACACAAGACAATTTATATAGTACAAGATGTTTTCAAGAGTTCTGTTGTTTCCTGCATTGTTCATTATCAAAGGATCTAAAATGGCGCATATTTGAACTTGAGCGTGCTTTCTATTATTTCCTTATTTTCAGCCAGATTTTGCCCTTCCTTTGGTGCTCCTACATTTCACAGGTAAAGTGATTAATTCAAGTAGCATCCTTTACTTAAAACAAGGCTACTCTGCTATAATCACCCGTCACAAGTCGCTGGGTTGGCAGCCTTCTTATTTGTTGTGTTCTGCTCAGATTAACAGCTGAAGCATTCCCCTTAACAATTCATTATTATATTGAACATGAAAAATATTATTTAATCTGGGGCTGAGTCAGAAAAAGCTACAGGACAATATGTTCATTTGTTCAAGCCTTCTTTACTTTTCATTCCCATTGCAAATTTGATGTTCCCTTACAAGTCATAATGGATGCTTGGGACTAAGGCTTCATAACATATCACAAAAATATAGATTTACAATACTGGCTGACACAATAATCAATATATTGCAGTAACACCAAGTTCTCCTTTTTATAGAAAGTTTTTTTTTAATAAAAAAAAAAAAAAAAAAAAAAAAAAAGGCAGTTTATGCATGAATCATGAAGTCATTAGACTTGACACAGTTTGACTGATAAATGCAGGCATGTTTTACTTTAACTGAACTTACTGTGCCCAAAAAGTAGACTAGAAATATTGTTATAACAATTCAAAAATAAATAGCATTTTTTTCTCTGTGATAGAGACACGTGTGTCACATTCTATTGTAAATGTTTGTATCAAACTTAATTTAAATATGTAGTAAGCTACTTTAAATTGTCTACAGTATGTTTAAATGTGCCACATTGCTCTGATCAGGGCTGGTGCTGCAGTGATGACTCACCTCACCATCCACACCCTGGTCCCCTGATCCTGTCCCTGGTTGTTCCATTGTCTTCTATCTCTTCCTTTACACCTTTTTCTTCTCTCTCTTTGCTCTCTTTGGCCCTGCCCGGCAGTACACACAGAGCCTGATTGCAGCATCTTTCCTGAACTAATAGGGGTCACATTAGCCTGGCAGGAAACACAATGCTATTATGGAGATTCTCAGTCAATTACCGGGCACAGAATAAACAGTCTCCTTGTCGCTCCTGACTCTTGTATTCACATTGGGCTAATGGCTGCGGCGTGTGGCTCATAAGCAACTAGTCTCTCTCAAACTCAAGGTCAATGTGGGCCAGTCTAGTTTGTTTGTTGCACTGCGTAATGATGGGCCACGGTGAAAATTGACAAAAATCAAATAAAATCTAACTGTGATACCATTTTATGGGTTCACTACAGCAAAACATCTGCCTCAGGGTGTAAAATTATTTTAAACAAGGCAGCCTGAAGCGACATTTCTAACCAGGCTTAGGACTGCCCATCAAGTGACTTGTAACTTCCACACAAGAGGATAGAAGTCACTAAGTGTACTTTGAAATATTGGGTTAAAATCTGCCATATATTCCTTTTCACATACCCAAGGGTTGTTCAGTGATTCAATAAAAACTGAAAACAGTTCTCGCTAAAAATGTAATTACTCACTTTGATCAACAAAATACCTGACTTTACCCAAATTGAATTTAGTAAGTCAAACAGAACAAAGCTTATGAGACTTTCAATGAATTCCTACAATAATGTGATCACCACAAGGCTCTTCCACTCTCTCAACCACATTAAAATACCTACGGATTTCATTGTCTGGTGTGAGTGATATTAGAATCCATGCTTACACGAACAGCACTGCAAAGAGCCTCAAATATGGAGGCCCATAAACGTTGCTCAAATTACCATTGCCACTTAAACACAACCCGAGCTCTCGGTGACTATATTAATTTAACAGCTTTTATTCACTCCCTCCAACAGTGGATTAAAACACATTGTAAGAAGAGCAGAGCCATGTTGGGAGAATACTGTGGGAAGACCCTCATAGTAGTTTATTGTAATATGAGATGAATGCCTTTACCATCATGGGAGCACTGTGTGAGTGCCTTGCGGTATTATGAAAGACACTTGATTTTGACTTTTAAAGGTTATGTGGTCTTTATCTGCTCTATCACAACCTTACATAAAATATTTGCTTGCCTCATTATTTCTGATGCACTTTTTTGTTTATATTTCTATTGAATGTATGATGGCTCTGGAAATGTTGGATTGCACACTTCAAATGTATCCCAAAATAAACTTTCCCTGTTTAAAGCTCTCTCATTTGCAGCATGTTGGTGACAGTGGGAGCACTCACTCAGCCTCATGGCAAAGACAAAGCCAGAACACTGCCTGTAGTAGGGCTTTACACATTTGGACCATGGGCTTCTTTATGCTGTCATTTCACCTTCCCCACATTCAATTTGCTTTCCCTCCATATCCCAAAGAATGTGCAACTAAAGAGATTGCTGGTTAAGTGATGGTGCCACATTGTATAAACCTTAAAGAGCTTCTGCGTATAACACTAAATTGTAAATACATTTGTCGATTTGAGTCAGTGCGATTGACAAAAATCTGCACATGCTCAGATACTTCAGGACTCGATGGTGAACGGTCTTACTATGGCAACACACAGATAATAACATTTATTTGAACATGTAGATTTAAATAGCTATTAAACGTCAACATTCAGATCTGTGCAGAGAGCCTCTCATGGAAAATGTTTGCCACTCTTAATAAATGCTGCAAAACTGTGAAACCGTGCTTGCTCATTATAAATTGCTAAAGCCAAACATGAAATAAGGAATCTATAGGATTTTTTATGGCGATTATATTTTATTTAATATTAATTTTAACTTCAGTTCTTTAACTTTTCTGAACCCATATTTTAACAATGTTTAATTTCTTCCATGATGTACCAACTAATTATTTTTGCTCTATAACTGAAGCAAGATCTCACCATTAAAATATTTCTGCAAGTTCAAGTTAGGTAACAAGACATTTGGACAAACCACAGACAAGGAAAAATCTGACACAGTTTAAGAGCCAATCAGACGGCTGTCAAGTGTCATGTGATGTTTATGTGCACGGTTTAAATCGACCAGGACACATATAGGAAAAGAGGGAGGAGATGATACAGGGTCAGTGGGCCTGGTTCCAGTGGCTTAGTACAGCAAATCCTGTGTAATCCTCCAACTACGTAGCAGCAGCCAGTTTACTGTGTGTAGGTAAATCTAACAAACACAGACCAGACTCGCACCTTCAAAAGGCAATTTACGTCCAACTGCGACTGTGAATTGGTCATGGCTAACCTCTGTTCTCAAGATGTTTATCCTCCTAAGACTGGAGATTATGATTGTTACAAGGGGGATAACAGCTTTGGATTCTGACAAAAAAAGATGGAAAGAAACAAAACAAAGAAGCAGCTTATTGCTCAAAAAAAAATTGTATACATTGGAATGGTGAAGGTTTAGCTGTGCATTAAGGCAAAAGGTAGTCAACTTTACTCAGTTACCTTTAATTCTCAGGGTTTTTGAATAAATATACTTCAAAGGCAACAGTTGATGGATCAAATCAGAAAGGAACGAACAAGTCTCGTTTTCTTTTTGTGGTTGTTTCATCCCTATTTTTATCTATTTGTACATCCTTGCAGTTGTGTGGTGTGTCCCATTCCGTACAAGCTATTTATGTCTTTTTGTTCTAAATTGTGTTTTTTAATCGGATACTTTTATATTAAGGTTAAGGTACACTTTGTTCCCATAAGGAAATTTGAGCCATGGTTCATTGCCTCTGGGGCAACCCGTCAGGAGCAGTGGGCGCCACAGTGCAGTGCTCTGGGACCCATCCCCATGATCTTGCACTATAAGCTCGGTCAGGACTATCTTAGCTGGAGGATTTTACCATTTGTGCATATTTTCAGTTTACGGAAGTGTCCACAGGAAACCACTCAAACATAGGGAGAAACATGCAGCCAGAGCATCTCATAATGTTAGAACTTTAATTCCTGCCAAACACTTCAGTAGTTACTTGCAGAATAAATAACAGTAACAACACATTTTGATATATATATATTGTATTAAGTTAAGGGGAAAAAAAACAACTACACTGGTACCTGTTAATATTTAGTATCAGCAGATACTTAAACGCAAATATCAATATTGATATCGAATTCAAAAAAGTGGGATCGGTGCATCCCCGCTTCTATGCAAGACTATACTATATACTATATTTTTGTCCTTGCAGACAAACGTACCAATATTATGAATAATTTAACTAAAGGTTTGGAGAATTGTGAGTAGCAAATGAAGCACTACAGCCACAGGTGTTCACACAAGCAGCTTTTTAAAGGCCAACTTCTACACTCAAGTGATCCTCTGTTCATTGAGCTCAGATAGGTGGAATATTTACTGTGTCAGCCTAACACTGCATAATGACACTTTCCACATAGCCTTGTTACTATGGAAGAAACCCGCTCCATGGGCCATGGGCTCTGCTCATCAATTCTTTTTCTTCAAACATTCTGCTCCAAAATCACTTAAAGTTTTAATATTTGTTCATGTTTCTATGACCATTGTTATTTCCCATAAGAAAATACATTTGACTGTTCTCAGCATTTTCTCCCTGATCCCTATGTGACTGACATTTATTTGGTATATGAGGCTTTATGTTGGATGCCCTTCCTACAACTACTCCCTGACTTGCATACCCTTAGATCTAGCAGAACAAATGTAATCATGCATGGATGATGCACAACAGTAATATCAGTTGCTGTAGTTTAAATCCAAGAGTCTTGTATAACAATCATTTAGCAATAATTATGCATTAAACACATCAATATTCACTTGCATGTTTCCAAAAAAAAAAAAAAAAAAAAAAAACATCTTAACATAGCTACCAATCAAATTTGCTTCCCAACATGTATGCATACATTTCTAGTAAATCAAATATAGTCCAGTTTTATTGACACAGATCCCAATGTAAAATCAATTGGTAACAGCGAGCATTGGCTGCTGATGTCAGAGTAAAGGTTTAGTCAAGAGCAGCCAGAGCATGCATAATTTCATCATGAAAGTCATCATTCAAAGTGTCCGTGACTGTACCATCTCTCACAGCCTGACAGCAACCAGCGTCCATCTTGTTTATGTCGATGCAATATGACATTTTATCAACAAGTGATTATGTAATGAGGATGGTAAACTCAAAATAAGACTAGTATCGAATATAGAAAAAAACAATATACAAAGAATTTGAGTAATAGCAACTCAAAAATATAGATGACCATTTGTAAGAGCTAGTTTATTTAACAACCAAAGGTTAAATTACATTGCTAAGGAAGGCAGCATAAAGTGCATTTTTGTAAATTTTGTGCTACATGAAGTGTGTAATTTTAAATAATATACATTAGGATGATCTCAAAAGCCTCATTGTGTATACATTATGAAATTGTAATTGCTAAAGTCCATAAGAGAGCCTTTGTGTGCAAATGAAATGTCTCCTTGGAGAATCCAGCTTGCTTTGCATAAGGAAGCAGACAACCTACTCAGCAGAGCACAGAGTCTCTGGACATGTCCTCCTTCCTGAGCTGGATACCCAAACATGCTGACCACCTCTGTACTGCTACCTTTTATTAGGAAGTGTAATAAGAGATTAGTCTGTGGACAATACGCAGCCTCACCATGTTAGCCCTAAGGGAGTCTTATTGGGCACCTTATGGAGAGCAGCTATAACTTATTCCATTATGCAATACAGTTAATAGGCTTAGCTGCACGAGACTCAGCAGGGGGCATGTTTGGGCTGTACTCTGGTGACTCTACTCCTGTAGCACTTCTTTTGTCAAAGAAGTTTTCCCTTTTGCTTGAGATTGAACTTAATATAGAAAAAAAAAAAAATTGAAAATGAATTCTCATACCACTATAGATATGACATGTAAACATCACAAAGACACTAAATACATACTAAATAATAATACTGATCCCTAAATAATAAACTTCTATGCTATGATGCAGTATAGTGTAATAATAGGTAGGATAATCCATAATTTTATCTTAATTTCTGGTTAATTAATATTGTTTGCCAGGATTTCCTTTACAGTGTGTTACAGTAATGTATATTGTGTGGCTGAATAAGTCATAAGTGCAGTTAACTAACTTGTTAACCAACTTCTGAGTGACATAACCAACTTTTTAGTCATAAACCTTATTACTGTCCTACTTTGCTCCATACAAACATCATAATGCATAATTCACCTGATAAGCCAGAGGCACAATTACGCATCAACACACTGTTTCCTACAGTCTCCAAAATACACATGCACAAGTTCCGTTTGAGTATGAACACATCACCATGTCAGTACCAAAATAGCTCCCAGCTGTGTTTAAAGAGGCTTCACGGGCACCCTCGCCTCCCACCATCATCCCACTCGCATCCACTGGAAACGACAGCATCCTCCTATGAGAGTGGTTCAAAATATCCCGGACGCGTGAGCTGCAGCGACTCAATGGAAACACAACACTTTGCAAACATTAAATCTTAATAGGAAAAGGACTTCTCCGGCCAGTAACAAAATATCAGCTCCGATGGGGGTTTGGGGGATGCAAAATGACAGAATAGCAGTGGGTTACTTACTTTCACAGAGACATTCCACTTCAAACCTTGGTCACAGTCAAATCTGAAGTGGATACGCGCTGGAGTTGTTTCTTCATGAGCCGTGCACCATAGCGGGATGTTGTACACAGAAGCAGACATGCGGAGTCATTTGACCTTCTCCCAATAGAAACTACCATTCACGAGACGTAGGACGGGGAGGAGCGGACCGTACCAAATCCGAGAGCCGGCCAGGCGGTAGGGGTGGGCAGGAGGAGGAGTCATCCCGACGTAAAGCGTGGAGTCAGCGATACAGTGACACATAAGATGCACTATACATTGAAAAAGTTAAAATCAGCAAATTATCTTTTTATTTAACATTTATATGGTTTTGCCTTTTAATTGGCGAATCCCAGTGCTGCTGCTACCCCTGCCGTCGGAGCAGACACAGTGCAACACAGGATTAATTCATCGTTGTTGTGCTTTCATAAAGTCAGGTACATAGTTTAATGAATTTTTTTGTTCTGTTTTTTATATTCCAATTTCCCTTTGAAGTCAATAACAAATAGGCCTAAAGACCACATCATTTATTTTTGCTTTATTTTCTTGTGTAATAAGCCAATAAATACAGGCTAGTACAGACATGTCAGACTCAGGCCCACGGACCAAATTTGGCCTTTGATATAGTTATATTTGGCCGGCGAAATCAAATCAAATATGTATTAGAGCTGGCTCGCCGACCGCCACACCAGTATAATACTACGAATCCCAGAATGCTTTGCAAATATGTTGGCACCAGCCCCTACTACTTCTGTTGACACTCATTAGCATCTGCTTCCTATGGCCTCACTCAAATTTAAAACACCTCTTTTAAAAAACATGTAGCTGTTGGGGAAATTTTTCAATTGGTATTTAGTTTGGCCCGTGACTTAGTCACAGTTTTTAATTTTGGCCTCTAGGAATTTGAGTTTGACACCCCTGGGCTAGTACGATCATACTAAAAACTAAATTAAAAAATAAACAATTTTGTAGGATAATCATACATTTTATACCCCTCTGATAAATATCACCTTTAATTTAATCATAAAAGATATTTAAAGATATTTTTTACTTACCGGAATCTCCACATGGTCCAGATAAAGATGGAGGTGCCCTAGGTCGGCCATTTTTAAAAGCTTGGGAGTGGCCGTGGGTTGAACCATGTGGAGGGGAGAATTGAGTTAAGTTCTTTTTCTTTTTGTTTTAATGTCTTTTTGTATTTTGTAATGTTTAAGTGTTTCTAGTTGTATTTTAAACACCTTGTGAGGTAAACGGATTCAGGCCCTAATCAGTAAAGCAGTATAGTCTGACATCCTGCTAAAGTTGTACCTACCATACCTCAGAAGTAAATGGCGTTTACCTGGGGGAGGTGCATCTGGGTATAAAAGCAGGTCTTTCACAGAGACCATCAGTGTAGGTGTTTCCGCAGTTGCTTAATTTCTGTTGCTTTTTTTGCTTATGGTTTTTTTTTTTGGGTAAATATGTATTATTGTTTTCCATGCATTACCACGATGTGCTGTAATAAATTTCATTAATTGGGAATTTTTCTGAGTCTGCCTCCTACTTTGACCTAGTGATGGTGAAACCGAAACCTCATGAAACATTGAACCACTTTGACACAACTGCACCGAAAATGACACACTGCTTTGAATTATTTGACACAGTCAGAATAGCGACATCTGCTGGATTTGTCTGTGTAATGCATTTGTGTGGATGTGACATAAAGCTTTTGTGAACCTCGCTTACCCCCTTCCTCTAACCTCCACTCTCCTTTTCTGTGACTTTTATCTTGATGAATTTTATTTCTTCTTCTTCCACTTCTATTTTATTTTTATTCTCTTATAACTTATTCTTCTGTTTATTATGAAATTGTTTTACCTTATTTTGTGTGAACTTAAAATAAAATAAAATATTTACTTTTCAAACTGGTGTCTTTGTGTCCTATACTTATATGTATGTATTAGTTGTGTTGCTGCTGTATGTCAGCTCTTGAGCACAAATCAAACACTTAACTTTATTCGGGCTTATTAAGTCAAAGTGCTCCCATGCATATGACCGTGCTCTTTTTGGTGGCAATAGTTGTCCCTCCATATCTCTTCCTTACTGTCTCACTCACACTTTCGTTCAACCACTCAAACTCACTCTCAAGACTTACCTACCACTTACTTAAAACTATGACTATGTGTATTATATAGGCCTCGGTTTGACTGGTCACGTGATTTTTGACGTGGTGAAGCGCGTATCGAAACAATGCTCGGCAACACTTCCATAGGGTCGGTACAGTGTCGAGCTGAGAGGCTCGAGCGTAACATCTCTACTTTGACCACATTGGCCAGCTTCCCCACAATCTCTTTGATTGCTTCCTATTTTCGTGAAAGTTTTATCATTCATTCATGCAAGTCGGATGAAACACTCACTCACTCACATTGTCTCACTAATCTGACATAGGGTATTGATCATTGTTCTGCTAATTTACATTTTCCACATGGACAAAACAAAACAAAAACAAAACACTAACAACATGTTGACCAAATCTGTACTTACAACTTACTACTATACTGAGTGCCCTCACTGGTGTGTGCTGGTCAAGAGGAGATGCACAATCATGCATTAGTTGATGGTCAGATAAGTTTCAAGGCCAAAGGAAGGACTCGACCCACACTAACACTGGCTGCATTCATAACACCAGGACTGTGTGCCCACTGAGCTGGAAAGTGCATTTCTCAAGTCTAAATGAAGACTTGTTACTGTATTGATTGATGGTGCACTTCAGCAGAGAGGGGCTGAAATCGATGAGCATCGCATGGAGGCAGGAGACGAAGGAGCGATGCCTTTACCCCACTGAACGCCCCACAGCTCTCCCATAAATAAATGAAGAGAGGTATTTCCAGAGATGTAGCCTTTATTAATCAAAAAAGGTGTGGCTCTGAATTTCCATTTAAATGTAGTAGGAAATCATGAGGTTACAGGAAGGTGCAGTCTAGACCCAAGCCCAAGTATGGAAAGGTCTTCATCTAATGAAAATAGTGCCAAATCAATATGCAAATCACAACACATGCAGGAAACAGAGGCTAGACCCCTAAGGGGAAAAGCTATGAACAATCATGTTTGACTGTTATATTCTGTAATGTTATTGTTATTTTTTTTTTTTCATCAAACAACAAATCAATCCAACAAATCAACAAATCATCCATGTGCTCATGGATGTATGTTTAAATAAATACATCAATAAATTTACAGACTGGTATGCTGAGTTCCGCAAGCTTGATTCCAGTAATGCTGGAGGAGTAATATTCTACAGTGACATTATGTAACTTTTAGGGTACATATTCAAGTTTTCTGCATGTTCCTATTGTGTTGTTATGCATTTTTATTGGATTATACTGGAATATGGAACATCAGAGCGGAAAGAAAAACGTGTCAGTTCTGTTGAAATAATATGAGATAACGTGAATATATGTGACATGCTTTACATTAAAGGCTCACACCAGCACTCACTTATGTGGATTTAATAAAGCCACACCAACATGTGCGGAGATATGAGTGCCCTGGCGACATTTGGTGATGGCCTTGGAGATACGGGCAGCCCTGTGTGGCGTGTCACAGTTAACCTGCTGCTTTATGTGACAATGGAGATAAAACCAATAGAACATGTCTTTATTCAACTGCTATCTCAATTACAGTGCAATTTCTCTGACAGGTGGCTGTGTAGCTCAAACAATAAGAGGAAGAAGACAAGTGCACATAGATAGACCGGTCGAGCTGTTGATAAATGAATAAATGGCAGCAACTACGACAACTATATCACAAAACTATACTTACTATCAGTACTTTCACTACTTACTATCAGTTAGTGGCTATTGCAGCAACTGCTTATATTCCTTCAAGACTTTTACTTTAATTTTACAAGTAATTTATTGCCATATAAGCTTTTATTTATTTTATCTTGAGGAACACCTCCAGTAAGAAGTTTCAAAATAACAGCATATTATTTTCACTCAACCTGTGCACATTTTTTAATCCATGTCCTATTCATTTTGAGAGGAAAAAGGGCCTGCAACATCTGTGGTGGAGATGGATTGTGGCTCTGCTGAACGCCAGGGCTGGAGCGACAAAGCAACACCTTAAATGTCTACTGCCTCCGGACATGGCACACATGGCACAAATGGTGTCAAGGTGACCTGGCATTAAGACAGTGACTTTTCCTGCTGGGCGTATGTAAGAGGTCACTCATGGCCTAAGGGAGTGATAAATACATATGTGCTGATTATACACTGATAGAGAATTTTGCTTTCTTATTTGATCATTATTTTTGGATCATGGAATAATGTGTTTTCACTACTGTTGTGGAATTTCCAATAGTAAAAACCCTAAAAATATAAAATCTGCAGAGAAGTTTTCTTGAGTCTGTTTTATTAAATCAATTGTGCACACAATTGTCAAAGAGCTGTTGTCCAGAGTGTCATCTCACCCTCAGATGACAAATGAAAATACGTACAGTGTATTTATACCATCAAAACAATCGTACTGGTTTAGTCTAGTCCAAGTGGCTCAAGGCCACTGCAGCAAACAAGAGATACACCTGTGCATAACAACAGATGGTATTACGAAGGTCAAGTTTGACGCCAGCAGACGTCTCTATGAATAAACATTTAAGGTAAAGAGATCCATAAAAATACAAGTAAAGATTTAGGGTAAAGAAGGCCATAACACTACTTAACTTTGTCTGGCAGACTGTACCATCTGGTGGTAACTGTTACTTGGTTTGCACATTTCTGTTTTTGTTGTTTGCAAATTTTTTGTTGTTTGGCACATTTAATATGTTTGCACTGAGGTGGGAGAGGACAGCAATTTCATCTGTGCTATATATCTTGTATGTATATGCACATGTGACAATAAAGAGAAATTGAATTGAACTGAATTGTAATCAAGTCTGGGTTTAGCTAATCAAACTGAACTCCAAGAAACTGTGGTTAATCGAAAGTGCCACAAAATAATTTACATAACAACTGCATTTTATGATTACTTGTGATGTCTTTGTAAAATGTTAAAATAGTTTTAATTATTTGAAATATTGAATGCAAAAAGAAAAAACAAAAAACCCAAAGAAACTAAAAACAAGACCAAGTCAAGCCTTAACAGTCCTGTTTAGATGGCAGGTGAATGGTGGCTTGAGCCAAGTGGGGAATTCATTGCAGTAATTAAAAAGGCAGCTGTTCCAAAATGATGAATGTCAGGTATTGACTCACCATCAGCCTGTGCATATGTGGGTGGAGGTTTGTGTGTTTGTTTTTGTTTCAGTCTAACTTTGATTAAACCTAATGATGCAGGGCCCTGTCAGCCCTCTGCTTTTGTGCCCACTCCACAAAGATATTATAATCAGGAAAAAATGTTGCCACAATGCATGGTCAGAGCCATTGAACTGTCACCTCATCGTAAATCATCAAACAATATTGCACCCAAAGTACAATTTCAGAAGAACAACACGGCTTTAAAACCAGACATTATGCTTAGTGGTAGAACTGCAAAGCTTATCCAGAGCTACTTGGAGGCTTCATTATGAGTTTGAGTCCAACAATTTGCACGATGTTTGTCTCCACTGAGTTGTTTAAAATAATGAAATAGTAGGACAAACTTCATCTTGGTTCAAGTAAGGACTTTAGGCCATATAACTGCAACTCCAAAACAAGAATATAGACAAAAAAAAAAAAAAAAAAAAAAAAAAAATGCAAGGGGCTAATTTATCTGAGAGATTTAGATATAGCCAAGCAGGAGATACAAAAGCTCTGATGTCCTGGTTTATATTCACACATTGATTCTTTGGATTACGAGCAGAGGTTCGCAACTGTTTGTTGACATAGCTTTATATTATCAAACTAGGGATTTTACCAGCATTCTTGTATGACAGGCTATTTGTAAAACATATTGCTTTTTTGTTGCAGCATGACAATAATATAAAAGCTGTTTGTTTGCTGATCTAAGAAAGAAGATGAATGGATAACCTTAAGCATAAGCTAATTTATATAGAATTCTTTCGTAATTTTATGTTTAATATTTGCAATATAAAATCCAAGCAATCTAGTAATCAAAAGTAAAGGAATGGCATTTTCCCAGTATGCTGCAAATACAATATATTACTAAAATATTGGAGTCTATTGGAGTAGAGTCTAATTTACAATTTCATCTGTTTATCTTGTCATTTGCAGTGGCTATTGATTGAAGCCTGTTGGTGACTTCAACCAGTAGACTTGTAGTCTCCTTCTTTGGCAAAATTCAGAACACTTCAAGAATTTTTGATGCACAGTTAAAAGCGTTGCACAAAGCTTTTCCTTTACCGGCTTCCGTACAGCCACCAGGAAGTTGTTCACGTTCATTCATTCTGCAAAGAGTATTTTCTAAATGTTAACCTAAGTGCCTCTACGCTTCAAGCATCCCATTATGCGCAGACGCCCGGATACTCAGACGATAAACAAGGATCATGTCAGTAGTGACAAAAAGGTAATTAATGGCACACAATGAGCAGCTAATTGCTATATGTGATAGCCTTTGCTAACCCGATCTGAACACCTAGCTTCACCCATATGTTTATAAGTTTAAAAGACATTTCGACACCTTAAACTTTCCTAATGTTACGCATACATTTCAAACCTACTGTGTTGATCTAGACTATTAAGTTAGACTACTGTAGCCTACTCACTGATTTATTCTTGACACATTCTTATATGCCTGTTTTGAATTTTGACATGTTCAACCTGAACCAGAATAACGAAGAGCGACCCCCAGCCAATAGTCCAGATGAGGTCAAAGCCAGAGTCTCTTGTAGTTCAATGATAATCAACATTGGGAAATGTCTTCTTTTAATCATTATTGTTCCTCCATTCCTCAACTATGCATCACTTCAGAGAGAGGGCCAGATGCTCCTTCCAAAAGGTATTGTTTATGCAATTTGATACCCTGATATTTTTGTGTTGTATTATTAAAAAAAAAAAAAAAAAAGACTTCCAGATTTCAAGTATGTAATAGTTTCCACTCCTTCCAGATGGACAGATTGTTGATGTTGGTTTGGGTCAGAAGATGCATCTCTTGTGCAAAGGAGATGGGAAACCGGTTGGTAAGAACATATATTTATTATAAATATCAACACTGCTTTTTCTGCTTTTTTATTTTATGTACTTATTTTGTAGTAATATTAGATGCTCCAACTGGGATGTCTTCAGATGTCTGGTTTCATATTCAAGAAGATCTCTCCTTGCTTACTAAGGTAAGAGTGTAACTTTAGACCCTATATAACAGAAATGTGCATGAAAAGTCAGGTTTAAGATGGAATCCCTTCTGTGTTCATATTATTTATTAGGTGCGTGTGAACGCCTCACAGTAAGCAGCCACACGAATGCTACCTTGTTGTTTGTTGTCAGTGGCCCATAGGGACACTTGTTCCAGTAACCCTGCCACATCCTCTCTCCTCAACAACGGGGCAGCGTAGCAGAAAGTTGGGCCTGACAGCCTGCCCCTCGTTGTTTGTCTGAAACGTGACCCAAATGAGGTCACAAACTAGCCCAGGATAGCCTTGCTGAGACACAACTAAATTACAACTGCATGCACTATAAGTCAGCCTCCCTATAAAACACATAATACAGGACTGTTTTTTTTGTCATTAACGCTCAGATTGATTATTCATTTTAGAATGTACTTTGTTTGGTTTTTATTTTGTGTTTCAATGTTTAGGTTTGTACATATGACAGAATGGGTCTGGGCTTCAGCAAACGTCAGATGCAGAACGAAACCACAGGAACAGAAAGGACCTGGGGAGTGTCCACTACAGGACGGTAAGCTGAAAACAGTTATGACACTGATAGTCTTTATTCAGTCATAATCACTTGTTCCTCATTTATTTTACATTATAAAACTGATTAAAAGGAAATCATGAGTGGATTTGTTGCTTGGATACACAATAACTAAATCAGATGACTGGTTATAAAAAAAAATAAAAAAAATAGCTATCTCAATTTACTGCAGACAAACACAGTAGATATATAACTCCTGTTTGAGCTGGGTCATTGAAATGATGAGCACAGTGTGCTTAGGCTTCCTTCATTACAGCAGGAAGACAAGTAAAATTGTCAGGTTTTTAAGGAGTTAGGCCTTTGTCTTTGTGTTTTGTCTGTAGAATTGTTTTTTGCACAAACCAAACCTTTAATATAATTATTTAAACTGGCTTCTTAAACACCCAATTCCCTTTTAATATTTTGTAAAATTATATAACTTATAATATATCAATATTAATAATAAAATTGAATTGAAATTGAAATAGAAATATATTGTTTATTTTAACTCACTTCTCAACCAGGTTACTTTTAATATGCCTGGTTATATAAAGTTAAATAAAATAAATAAAAAATATCTTCGATCCCTGTAGTAGTCATGGTTGTGCTGAACTGTAATCTTCCTCACCATACCTTAAACTGCAGCAGGATGGGAATATAATCTTCCAGTCTTTGAAATTGTTATGCTATACTTTGCTCTTTAAATCTGCCTAAGGGGTGAGCCGACATGCAGGTCAGCAGTACTCCAGTTTGCCTTGGCACCTGGCCTGGAAAGCACATTGTAGATGCTTGCAATCACTTTTCTCAATACAGTAACTCATGTAGTGATTACTTGCTTACCTTAACCCTGCAAGTGTTAGAATCTCTTAATTTCCATGTGCCACACTGCTGTTGATTTATAAGCACAACAAACCCAGGACAAATGACTCTATAAACAGGGGCCACTGTGGCATATCCTGTGATGGTGCTTCCTCTGATATAAGTTAACTGGTGAGTGTTCTCCTGTTTTGTTTGCAGTGAATAAAAGCTAGCCATGAACCTTTTAATGGTTTTTGTTGGATGATTTTGGACTCCCAAAGTTCAATATTATGATTATGTATACTTTCAATGTATGTATAGTAGTACTTACTTTTGAATACTTTAAATGTATTAATCTATGATTGCTGTTTCACTGCCATGGAAAGTTATGATGTTAGATTGATTATTTATACTGGGGACTATTCTTTTCTAGTGTGAGATGAATAATATAACTGACCTTAACATTGGATACAATCATTCTGGATACAAATATTTGCCCTGCCCATCTTGAGGACTCCTGATGAACTGATGCATGGGCCCTTAAGAACCCAGTAATGAAGAAATTACAAATTAATGAGATGAATGGTGCCATGCTGTACTCATCTTTCATGTCACCAGTCTTGGGGCCTGGTGGCTGAATAAATAAACCTCCTTGTGGCCTCGTTTGCAGCTCGTCCCGGTTAGCGCTGTGACAGATGAGGTTGTTGTCTTGCAGGATGGTGGATGATCTTTACAGACTCCTTCAGGCAACCGAAATAACCAAACCCTTCATCCTGGTGGGATCGGAGCTGGGAGCCCTCAATGCAAGGTTCTACAGCCACATTCATGATGTGTAAGTTTAAGCAAGATACTTCACTTTTATTGTGGAGAACCATATTGTTACACATTTAGTTTGCTCATTTATGTGATTTCACAATGCATTTAAAGAAGGTCTCAACAATATTGCAAACAGAAATGGCCTAATATGCCTTTAGGGCCATGCAATTAACTAGCAGTTGTGACTACTCTGCCTTGAGCATAAAACAGCTCAAATAGATTGCAGTGCCTTGTAGTATGTTGAATTAATTCAGAATTGATTAAATAAACTTTACTTTACTGATCCGCAAAAATAATATTGCTTGCATGTAAGGTATAAGATGCATTTTACAAAGTAAATACATCTGTAATCTTTTTATTTATTTTTATTTGTTTTCATTTAGTCCACATCTCTTCATTTAATCATGGAGAGATACAGATGAGTAACTACCGGTAGCTTTTATTTACACATATCCCAAGCATGATGTAGGCAGACTATGTTTTCTTAAATTCTTACTTGTTTCCACCTTGTTTTTTTTCTTAATTTCTTAATTTTTGTAGATCTGTTTTGCATTATTTGTATACTTTTAATTCCACCATTGCACCAGCTATAATATGAGAAAGATATATTCCCATGCTTATTTCCATCATCACCCATAACTCGACTATCTCCGAGACAACAGTGTGATAAATGTGACAAGGAGCCGTACCAGGGATGAAAGATTTAGTATTTAATCAGGACTGATGTCACTGTCGTTAAATGCAGAAAATTAAGTGGTGGTGAGTGGGTGACACCTATCCCAATAGAAATATCGCCCTTGGATCTACTGAAAGCATAGGTGATTCAACCAGAGACAGATGGAGATGATGGCAGCCAGCTAACAGTCATTACACCCAGGCTAGGAGGGTAAAGTGGTCAGGCCTAAGTCAATGAGTCTTTGCTCATCTGAAAATGTGGTGTGTCCTCTGTCCTTCAGACAAGTGTCCCACCTGGTCATGATTGATCCCATCCCAGAGGACATCTTTGAGGACGACCTGTGGAAAGAGTACTGGTGAGTTTGCATCAAGATTACAGGGGGGAGAACTGAGATGAGAGGGTGATGAAACAGACAAGGTCAAGATCAGCAACAGCAAGTAGCTAGCAAAAGAGTGAAACTCTTGATATTATAATTGTTGCAACCTGATATCAGTTCAACCTAAGTACCGCTTCACCACATCAAAATGTTTATTTGCAAGTTAACCTGTTGAGGTATTTGGTGTATGTAACATAAACTATCACAGTATCTGAGAATACTAAAAATACTTAAACTTGTGATCTGGCTGTTGTTTTACTTTTTGTACTACAAGTTCTGATTGAATACCATTTCAGTTCTATATCTCTGAAACTGGTTTAAGAAGTCAGTTTACATGGAAATAAATTTACTTGGAAAAAATGTTAAAATGTTAAGCTCCCTAAAAAATGTGACAAAGAGCCATGGAGAGCACATTGAAGAGAAGAATCTAAAATGTTGTTTCACAAATCAGTGTCTAAATTCTCAGTATTGGTTTCTACAGCAAGAATCCAGTCACACTTGATTATCTGTGCTGGGTGGGACTCATTAGCCTGATTAATTGGAGGCCAAGGAAGCTCATTAGCCATTCATAATCTTGTAGCATGAAACAGACGTGGACGAGAGCAGGGCGCTGTGATGATGGTTGGTCCTGACTGACAGAAAGTCTAATAACACAGCTTTAATCCTCCGGGAGAGATACTGTCTTTGTCAAGTGGTAGTCATTGTCATAGAATATATCTCATTATGCATTAATGATTCTGTGAAAGGGGACTGGCGAATGATAATGAAGAAAACGTCATGAAGGAGGTATGTTGGTAAAAGTGACAATTACGAAATGGTACTTCAATGCTACTTTTTTTTTTTTTTTTTTTTTTAAGCTGTAGGCTAATGACAATGATTCATATTTTTTATGTTTTGGATGGGAAATGATTATTGTTTGGTGACTGACTAAGATGGTTTGGACAGGGCTTATGACCTCAGGACCCGCCAGAAGGTCTGTAGCAGAGTCCATAGATAAGACTTATGTATAGTGTATGAAAGAGAACACTGTTAATTACGTGTGAGAAAAGCATGCATTGAGACACACCAAGGCAGCAGCTGAAAGGAATAATAATAATAATGGTAATAATACATTTTATTAGTACATGAAAACATTATCTTAAACTGTCCCTAATTTTACAGCATCACCTAAGTCTAAAATTGGGTGCAGAAGGGTATGCTAAAATGGCTTTTCTGGTGTGGCTTAGTTTCATGGCTTTTGTAGTTCTGTCCAACAGCGTGAGCTCATAGGTTATGTAAGCATCAGTCAAGGCAGATAAGAAATGGTTCCCTGAAAATGGCCAATTTGTACGTGACTCAAAGTGCAGCAGCACCATCTATCAGGGCTATGTGTCCTATTACCCGCTGATTAATAGACATTCATTTCAGCGTATGACGGTACTACCACAATTCTATTATTCTATATGACAGAAACGAAACAAGGGCTCTCTCTCAGAAAACTATTTGATTATCTCATCTTTCCTGAATTATCTCATCTTTTCTGAACGGAGTAAAATTAGAACCAAACAATCCTAACCGTACAAATATTATTATCAGTCTATATGCCTCCTTTAAACAAAACTTAAAAATATAAATAATTGTAATACAGTAGTCCTGATTCCTGCCACAAATGTACTTGGGCTTCTTCCAAGTACCAGAAAGAGAACCCAATGTAAAAACTATGCATGTAAATGCACACATTATTTTCAACAGAGATCACAAATAGGAAGAGATGAAAGAAGTGATTTGTAATTGTAATAAAATATGCAGTTCCAATAAATATATTATGATTCCTATGTCAATAGTGCTGTGTATTCAACCATACATAGCGGTAACAAGTGTTATCTTTAAATACACATTACTCATACATTATTTTAATACACTATATACAGTTAAGTGAAATCTGTCTGTGTATGAACCTTGTGATGGATGTTTTAGAGAGTTGCTAATCTCCACATTACTATGGTAGACTATCAGCTTTTTGCCTGAGATTTCCACATTCAAGACCTTCTCATTAACAAAAGCTCATTCTAAATAAAAATTCTGTAATGTCCTGCTAATTGACTTGCCACCATCACTTATGTATATTTCTGTGTGCAATGAAAGTAGGCTTTCTGTTTTTTTTGAGTTACATATTGGGGTCAGCTGTAGTGCTATGGATATCTTTTGCAGTCTTTGTGACCGTTGTCTCATTTTCCTGGGTTTTGGTTAATGCTTTCTGATGGAAATCCAAGCATTTGGTCATGCTACAGGGGATTAGGAGAAGCCCTGGCATAAGTGTGGGCAAATTCCATTCAGAAGAACAGCCAGTGTTTCACTAACGCGGCTACCGCTCTTTGTTTTTTGAGCTGCATTGAAAGCAGTGTGCGTCATCACACAGAGATGAATCTTGTTGTTATTTCAACAATAATATGGATTTAAATTCAGCAGACAGCACTGTGCAAATGCACTTTATTTTTATGTGTATATGTTCAGTACAAATTTGTTTTGGAATATTTATGAGATATGAACTGGAACCAGGTATTGTAACTTCCTTCTTCCTTTAAAAAAGAACAAATTATTTTTTTCTGAGTTTTGTGGCACAGTAAGTGTCTGTGTGTTTGGTGGTAGTTGAAGACGTTAATTGAAGTTAATACAATGGATAGTAAAAGCCAAAAGTAAAATCTGTCACTCGGACAAAAAGTTATTGGAGTGAAGACATTTCGTTGCTCATCCAAGCTGCTTCTTTAGTTCTGGTCAGATTGCTGGATGACACTACCTTATATCTACCTGAAGGGAGATGCTAACTACACTGAAACTGTAAACTGCTTTTGTTTACTGTTTCTGTATGTAGGCTAGGTCTGTTGAGCTAAATTAAGTATGCAGTGTGCCTGAGACATACTTAACATATTCATACATCCGTTAATGGTTAATGTTCTTCACACCTGTTGGCTACCTAGCTAGCTCAAGTGTTCTTTTTTTTTTCTCCTTTGTTTGCTTTGGGTCTGAGGAAGGAGTTATAGATGGGGAAGAGATTATGTCTCAGGTCCCCATTCCTGTTCAAGGAAGGATTGTCTTTCCAAACAAAAATGACTTCTTTAAATCCCCTCTCAAACCATTTCTTGTCTCTGGCTAAGATTTGTACCTCACTATCTTCAAAGGAGTGGTTAGTGGCTTTGAGATAGAGATGTACAGCAGACTGAGGTCCAGAGGAGCTCTCACGCCGGTGTTGGTACATTCTCTTATGGAGTGGCTGTTTTGTTTCTTCATTGTAACTCTCACTGCACTCTTCACTACACTGAATGAAGTAAACCACATCACTTTGTTTATGGCTCGGGGCCTTGTCCTTTGGGTGAACCAGTTTCTGTCTTAAAGCGTTTGAAATAGACTGGAATTTCATACTGTCTGAAAGCTTTTCAGACACACCCGCTGTGTAAGGAATAGTTATGCCTTTCCTTCTATATTCAGATTCCCTGTTGTCCTGTTTTTTTTTTATCACTCTTAGATCTATTGAAGCCCTATTTTAGATATCCACAAGCCAAGAGGGCTTTCTCCATGTAATGTCCCTCCTTCACTTTTCAGTCTGTGTTTGTGGGCACCACTTGAGCTCTGTGTTGTAGTGTATGGATAACTCCGAATTTGCAGTGGATGGTGTGAATCAAACTGCAGGTATTGTGTCAGTGTGTTTGGGTTTCCTGAAGACTTCTACCTGTAGTCCCCGGTCCTCTCCTATAGATACTGCACAATCTAAGAAGGCCAGTCTGTTCTCCTTGGCTTCTTCCCTCTTCTTCTTAATACAATGGACTAATCATATAATTGGAAAATTATTTTTTTTTTTTTTAATCTCAAAACTATTTACATATTTTATTATTTGTTATTAATGTGTATGCTTGAACTAGAACAGAACATCAGTGTGTTTGATTTCTGACTTCTGGCACTATATCTTTTGGAGTGCTTCTACTTAAAAAAAAAACAAACAAAAAAACAGTAATTATTATTTGTGCTGATATTTAGATCCAGTTTATATCCCTTACTCTCACACATATGCAGACAGTCCCACATACACCTTTTTCCAGTAATATTGGCTTTAATAAGCTGCTGAACCAGGGCTTGCTCCTCTGGGCATATACTACTCAATTTTAGCATTGGGCTGGAAGGATATGCTCTCATTTAGCCACCAGGAAAATGAAATTGGATGGTAATGTTGCGAGATACTCTGATTGTTCAAAATTCACTGTCAAGACTTCTACCACTTGACAATTTTAAATTGGTTCAAATACATGTAGGTACTTACCAAGAGCTGGTCAATCATAGCTTGGTGTTGGTAAAAAAGTGAGCTCCTGTATTTACCCATCATCTTTTACTGTTGGTATTGTTGCTTGTTCACTTTGTCTCATATTTTTATGCCATATGTTGAATGTTCATTAATAAAGTTTGGTGACACATCACATCAGACCCCACCTTGACTAAATGTTCAGAATGGCTGAGGGCTGTGTGTGTATAGTATGGCAAGTATTAGTATACCAATCACTGAGTTGACCACAGAAACACATAAGACAGTTCCTATGAAAATGATCCCATTGCTTTTTCTGCATGTCCTCCTCCAATTTTTTTACATGGTTTAGATGCTTGGTGCTTCACTCCTATATTGGGAAAAAGTGAACGAAGTCAGAAATTGAACTAGCACTTGGCAAAGGACTGTGAGAGAATGTCTTCAGCGTGGGCTGCACAGCTGTGGCACCAGGCCCTGGGTGGATCCCTGATTGAGTTATGAGGCTCAAAATGAAAATGACACCCAGCGTCCCATTCATCATCCCAGCGGTCATTAATATGCCCATCGTGCCGCCACATGCCCTCACATAAACATGTACACTGTATCTATGCACCCCACACACATCACCAGACTGTCCCTATGCGGAGCAGATAGTCCTGGTTTGTGTTCCACCTGGCTCCTGTACTGTCTGACATTCAGCGTATGCCATTTTGACTGACGACTGCTCACACTCAACTGCTTCTTTTAGGTTGATTTATGAGCGAGACAGGGTTTAACACAGGGGACAACAGGGGTGTTTTTATTCATCCACACAGTTCTTTGTTAGTGGACAGATTTACAGACATAATATAATCTCTCCCCCTCACTACTGAGTCCTGGTTTACACTCCTTTTCTTTCCAGTGGTATCAGCTTAGAAATACATAAATATAAACTAGAGGCATATTAAGATGGAAGCACAAAATGGAAAGAGTTCATATTTAGTCAGTTTTAGTCATTATAGTCAAGTCAGTATATTTGACTGATGCTGGTACTATTTTCAGACCAATTAGTCAAATCCTGCTACCAAAGTTTGTCTGTGCTTTCTGATTCAAAACTTACTTTTTGGGGATCAGTGGCCTGCTTAAATTACATTTTATCAATTGGGGACACTTTTCTAAAAAGGTTGTAGCTAATGCACAGTATTTGACATATTTAATAATAAAGTGATTAATTTGTGTTTATGATATGTATTAAATCATTTTGCAACAATAAACAGCATTATTTTTTCAGTTCAGTAGCTGTTGTTCACAGTTTTCAGTGTGGTGTTTGTAAATTCAGTCGTGAAGGTTCTGTGGTGTGGTGTGGATTCGCTGATCGTTTTCTATTCCAATTTTCTACTTAAGACTTGTTAATGTTTTTACTTCTTGTAAATATATAGCTGTCTCCATCTGCATTTAAAATTAAAACGCTTGAGTGGATCACTAATTGTAGTTTATGAAATTTGTGCTAATTTAATTGAGCATTTTGCAATATTATGATTCTGTCAGTAACATTGAGCCTGGCAAACTAAATTCAGTATTAATGGATTCACAAACTGAATATGGACTACTTTTCTATACATACCAATGGGATGTAATTCAACGTTCTTTAATAGCTCCCAAAGTCTCCTCATAGTTTTCTCTGACTCAGCTCTCTCCCTTCCCCTATTGCTCCTCCTCATTCAGAGAACTTCGGACCAGTCAGGAATGCCAATTAATTGTAATTAGAACCACTGTAAGCGTAACTATTGTTGTACGCTTCACTAATGAAGCAGGGCTGCCGTGGCCCCAGTGTGCTTACCCCAGTGTAATCTATAGTATTGATGCAATGAGGAAGAAGCCTCAGCAGAAAGAAAACCTCTACAGCTGTGGCGCAAGAATGACACCTTGTGGTAGTTGAGTGTATTACATGCTGATTTCCAACGCTCTACATTTGGCTGCAATTGGGCAAAAACATTTCTAATGCGTGGAGATTGTACTTTTAGTAATTTTGACAGAAATTTAATTATACATGTGTGTAAGGGGATCATACACATTATATGTGGAGTTCAAATAGTGTAATCCCAAATTACTAATATGGTATTTGAAATTCATCACCATGTCATATTAGTAATGTTTCTAAATACATGTATTTTTAATTGATTATTTACTTCATATAACATAAAATTGTATAATTTGAGTTTTTGCCAAATAACTTCCCTCTTTGTCTTTAGGGGTGGACAAACAGCTCGTGTTGGGGGCAGGCAAAGTCAGAATTTCCACATTGATCAGGTCGGGACAGGTACAGAGGAG
Source organism: Periophthalmus modestus (assembly GCA_019594935.1). NCBI lineage: Eukaryota > Metazoa > Chordata > Actinopteri > Gobiiformes > Gobiidae > Periophthalmus > Periophthalmus modestus. The sequence goes on along the minus strand of JAIEZT010000124.1, from coordinate 15,011,502 downwards.
AATTTGTAAATCTTAAAAGGGGCCTATAATGTTTGCTTTGTTGTGGTGGATAAAACCATTGCAACATGTAAACCCCCATAGAAAAGCCCCACCCACTCTGGGAATCAAATCCATGTTTTTGCCACAAGATGAGAATCCTAACTATTAAATCAGAGGTTCCCAAAGTGCGGGTTACGAGGTACTGAGCTGGCAGATTACTTGTAAAACTTAATTTTTAAATGTAAAAAAAACCAAAACAATGCTGTGTATTTTAGAAGATGTCTGTGTAATCCCTCAGTTGCCCAGGTCTGATCCATAGTAAAAGTTAAAAGTAAAATCTGTCAACCGGACAAAAAGTTGTAGGAGTGAAGATATTTCACTCAGTCAGGTCAGGGGAGAACTGAAGAAGCGGCTTGGATGAGCAGCAAAACGTCCTCACTTCAATTTGTCCAGTTGACAAACTTTACTTTTGGCTTTTACTGTATATTTTAGGGAAATTTGGCCAAATAACACAATGAACTCCTCAAATAAACAATGAACAATCAGATTTGAAATGTTTTGCTGACTGTTACAAATGTCAATTTTATTTCTCAGCAGGGGTCTCGGCCTGAAAAGTTTGGGAACCCCTGCCAAAAATCTCTATGCCATCCAAAAATGTAGGTTATGTGAGAGAACAGGATTATGGTTTTCATGTTAAAAAAAAAAAAAAAAAAAAGCAAAAAAAAAAAGCTAAGCAACTTTATATGTCATTGCAGGTACATGGAAAATATATGTGTCTATTGCATTGCATCAGCTCTGTCAGTGCTGTAAAGCTGATCAATGAAGTAGTTCAGCTTTGTACATCTCTACCCATTCACTTAAGTACTGAATGAGTAGTGATGTAGCCTACAAAGGGAGCTTATATCTTAGTAGTAGTATTTTCCCACAAATCAAAGCGCATATTGGTGGCAAATATTAGTTTAAAATGGCCAAAAACTGTCTCTTCCTGTGTCTTTGCTGTATAGATCTCATTATTATCATTATGATCTACCGCCCACACCTACATACATATTCTGTTATGTGCTTATAGCTGGCTTTTGCTTGAACAAGTGTTTAAAAGCGTCTGCAGCTGTAAGAGTTGGGTGAGCCCCATGTAATATCCAGTGTTTAAGCGTCCCTCGTTCGTTGTAATAGTCGGCAGGAGCTCGTGTAATGGCGCCTGCTTTGTGTGTGAGCGGCCTCTCAGGTAACCGCGGCCCTGCATGTGGAATGACATGGAAATGAGGAGGGAGGGAGGAGGAGGAAGTCTTATCAGCGCCGGGCCAAATTCCGACAGTGAATTGCGCAGTTGTAACAAAAGTAACAGAGCGTCCATTCAGCCTGCACTAATCCAGATGGGAAAGTCAAACAGCAGAAAGTCCACGGCACAAACTCATTTCATCACTTTATTAATTTAGATATTGCCTGGGCGCTCCTGTGGGGGGGAGAAAAAAAAAAAAAGAACCCCTTCAGAAATGACCAACATCGGTGAGGCATTTTGCTCTACATGTCCCTCCACCAACACACACGCACACACATGCACACTCCATCGTCTCTTTCTGTTATCTGTTTAATTCATCCCCGCCAATCTGGGCTGTCTTTACCCACTAAATTTCCCTTTGACACGCATGCCTTGCTTCGCATAATCCTCACTCCGGGGCAGAATTAAAAATGGAAAAAGGGAATAGGACAGGTGGCTGGAGAATCCTTGAAATAATGTGCAGTGCCAGACCTAGGAGTGATTTGACCAGATTCGGACTGGCGGGCTGATAAGTAGCAACTTTATTTATTAAATTTTTGTTGCTATTATTTTTTAAATCAAGCTATAAGAAAAGTTTGACAGGTAAAAACTGCAAAGAGAAGTTGTCACCTAAGAGGCAGGTTGAAAAGGTATAGCTCTAAATGAGAGTGCCAAGAAGACTTCAGGGGAAAACTGTAGCAGGAAGATGAAAATGTCAAAATGTCACTTTATGGGGGTCTGACTTAAAAAGTTCCAACAAAAATTATCTTGGTTATTGCCTTTGGTCTGGTTTAATTCTGGTTTAGTCCAGATTAAGTGTTGATGTTGACTTGTATAGTTCAGGCTGGACAATTGATTTTGAATCAGGATCGAGATTCAACCATTTGCAATTGCCCAAGATATTCTTGTGCCTTTTTAATTGAGATGTCCTTAGCCAATCCTCTGCCAGTAAAGCTTGCAGCAGAGTTCAGACTTTGGAGGAATAAATTAACCAGTTTTTGTTGTCTGTATTGTCTATTGAAATTAAAATTGAACTGTTTAGCCATAATGAGCATTGTTACGTTTGGAGGAAAAAGGGGGAAGAAGGAAGGCGGTGGCAGCATCATGTTGAGGGGTTGCTTTGCTGCAGGAGGGACTGGTGCACTTCACAAAATAGATGGCATCATGAGGAAAGAACATTATGTGGGAATACTTGGGCATAAATGGGTATTTCAAATGAACAATGACCCGAAGCATACTGCCAAACTGGTTACTAAGTGACTTAAGGATAACAAACTCAGCATTTTGGAGTGGCAATCACAAAGCCCTGATCTCAATCATTAGAAAATTTATGGTCAGACCTGAAAAGGCATGTGCGAGCAAGGTGGCCTACAAACTTACCTCCGGTACACTAGTTCTGTCAAGAGGAATGGACTAAAATTTCTGCCAACTAGTATGAGAAGCTTGTGGAAGGATATCCAAAATGTTTGACCCAAGTCATGCAGTTTAAAGGCAATGGTACCAAATTATATTGAAATGTATGTAAACATCTGACTTTGAAGAAAATAATGAAAAAATCCTTCTCATTATTCTGACATTTAGCAAATAGATCTAATTTTGGTAATTCTAATTGACCTAAAACAGGAAACATTTAGTCTGTCAGTGAGGGGAAAAAAGGCTATGTGTCTATATAGTGTATGTAAACATCTGATTTCAACTGTATAAATTACTGACCTGCTGGAGTCTTAACTTGTACATGAATATGCTTGATATGTTATCTATGCACAGCCATTTGTAGGAGATGAAAAACCCTGTCTGTGTGCGTTCTATCGACCTTATCGTTTCAATCAAAATGCATTTTGAAGCAGGAGCTCATGGTAGAGACATGTCATATCAACAACAGGTGAAACAGGTTATTTTTGCACACGAAAATACATGTTTAGAATGGCAGCCTGATAGCACAGCAGCACAATATACGATGTGAAGTCAGTGGAGCAAAGCATAGTCTCAGTATTTAGAGTGCACAGAAATGCATTCTGTCTGTGTAGTGAGTAGGAATGGCACAAGATCACATCCTGCAAGATCTCCACAAGATTGTGCCCACATGTGGAACACGATCTTGTGATTGATACACACACGCACACAGACACACACTCTGTTGTTTAATCAACACCACACTGTCCTGGTTGATCCATCACCATCCTGTCAGTCTGTATCTGGAAGTCTCACAAGAATTTGGCTTGGTCATTTTCCTCTACCTTTGGAGGTGTTTCCCACCTTGACCTTGGGGTCTCCAGTATGCACTCTGCCCGCCACTTGGTTATGCCGCTCCATGTATGCTTTCCCTGCCAGCATCTTACACTCAGTTATGTGCTGGATTGTCCTCCTATGATGAAATGACTTGCTGGAGTGCATAAAGAGGTTTTTATAAATGACAGTGTGTTTTCACATATGTAAAATTTGGGTTTTCTTACTATGTACTTTTAGATACAGTTCCGCATACTGTTTTATATCTGTGTAAGCCCTCAGTTGTCCAGGTCTGATCCATAGTAAAAGCCAAAGTTAAATCTGTCAACTGGACAAAAAGTTGTAGGAGTGAAGACGTATATCTATCTGCAGGGAGGAGCTAACTACACTGAAACTGTAAACAACTATTTTTTTTACAGTTTCAGCCTAAATGAGCCTGCATTCAGTCTTAGTCTACATTCAGTGTAGTTAGCTCCTCCCTACACATAGATCTAAGGCAGTGTCCACCTGCAATCTGACCAGAACTGAAGAAGCGGCTTGGATGAGCAGCGAAACGTCTTCACTCCTACAACTTTTTGTCCAGTTGACAGATTTAACTTTAGCTTTTACTGTACTGTTTTGTAAAAGAGACCCCCCAGATCTTGACAGACCTTTGGCATTTCCCAAAATATGGAACATACCCCTGAATATCAGAGCTGCACTATCTATTCACCCTGAGCTTTTGTACAGCATTTTGACGTTGATTTTATTTTGTTTATATCAATACTTATAATTTTCTTGTGCATTTTGAAGTGGCTATATATAAATTAAACCCTGGCATTAAACATATTAACACCTGTGGAACTGCCCACTTTACCTCTGACATTTAAGTTTTACCAAGCTTTTCTGCCCTTACATTAAACAGTGATATTGAATATTGTGTGTATGTTTTTTCTATGTGGTTCAGATCAGCACAGGACAGGAGTCGCTGTCGCAGATCTACTGCATGTTGGGAAGACAGCGCTGCATCGTCATGGCGGCAGCAGGCACATTGCACTATTGATTGGGCTCCACAGGCTGAGACCAGGCAATTCAGAGCACCAGTGAGCCGAGACCGATTGGGCCTCCTGGGTTACAAAATCCCACTGCTCTTCTTCTGTCATCTGCCAAAAAAAGAGCATTTCTCATTCCCTAGGCAAATGTTTGCAAGAGAGAAACTTTAAGATTTTGTGTCGCAAAAGAGCTGACCAAATATTCATAGTGTAGTAGCTTTCATAGTCCTAGCTGGAATAATTTATTTCGTATGGCAAGGCTGTACGGGGTATCAAATTATGAAACATGTGGCAGCAAGAATTACATCTAAGAAGCTGTACAAATTATCAAGCATACATACTTTTTGCCATATTTGACAAACTCAGAATGCAATAGCTATTTGAGTCAGAACATTTCCAAAACTGCAGCTGGTCTCCACTTTATAATAAGTACACCTTAATTAGTCATGAACAAAAACTTGATTCATAATGAACAAAAACTTGATTCATAATGAACAAAACGTTAAGTTGAGAATGATTTAGGCTTAGTACCTACTTAATTAAGGAATTACTAGGTTAAGTGGTTACTAAGACTGAATCATTCATAATAAAGTATTTGTTCAGTATGAATGGTCTTTTAAGGCTATTTAAAGATGATACATACTGGATGATTGCCAAACATGTAGCAAACTGTTAGAATTGAAAGTGCTGCGAAGGTGACTTGAATAGAAATGTGTTTGACAATGCGTTAAAGTTTTGTAGTGGAAAGTGGTTAAAGCAAGAACATTATATCCACATATGGTGATGCACATGGCTGTAACGTTTAACTTTACTGAAACTCACTGTATTCATTAGCGCATGGAGTGACAAGTCTTAATGTCTTGACTCACTTATGGCACTATGGCAGTGTTTTTCTGTACACAAACTGTCACTGACTTTCCTTCCAACATTAGCAGGTGGCAATCCTCAGGGACAAAAATTGGAAAATGTGACAACTGTGATAGTTAGCTATAACATCATTTGGAATAGGCTTCAAAGAAAATTAAAAGCACTAGTAGTTTTGGCCCAACTTCTTTATTTCTACTAATGTTGCATCACTAAATAACTTGAGTGTCACGTCTTCCATTATCCTGGTATTATCAAGGGTATATAGCTAATCTAATTGCCATATGGCTACAAGGCTGAAGTGCCCGTTGCCAAAGTTTAATGAGTTTTGTTATTTCGTCTGTTTGTGTTTATTGAGGTATGGGAAGCTGGTGCCATCACTCCAAGCCAAGCAGTTCTGCGCAGCCACGGGCCTGAGCCGCATGTTGATCATCCTGGGGGCTTTGGAACCAACTGTGAGAGGCCAGAATGTGTCCGAGGAGGTCATTCAGCGGCAGGTGAGCGACACAACCAAACCTCATCTAATATGTTTAACTTTTCTGGTGGTGAGTCTGCCACCTGTTGGTTTCCATTGAGATGTTATTGCTTTTCCTATAATGTTCCACAATATGGTAACAGACAAATTTTTATTACAAAAAACGAATGCATTTTTACTGTGAGTAAGGTCGTCTCTCTACAGACCTGTGAAGATAGACAAGGCAAAAAAACAATAACAAGATGGAGATATTTCTGAATTTGCAACGCTCATTGTACCACTAAACCTATTACTACTGGTGCTATTACAGTAAATATTATTATTTACATGTTACTAGTAACTTCTTGTAAAAAGTGTGTTTTTACAATAAAAGCATTACTCGTCCATAGTGTGTGCAGACATCCCAATATTGAATGACATGCAGGAATGCTCAGTAGTGTTCACCGGTAACATTTGTAATTCAAAAATCCCATTTGAAATGTTTTTTACTTTTTAAATGTGTGATGTATTTAAAAAAATGCATAGAATATATTTAGTTAGAAGTGTTTAGCTGCATTTGTGTCATGGTTCTAATCTGGCCACAGGATGGTGCTAGTGTGAGAGTAATGACTGGAGATGGGAGTGGATGATGGTTTGTTTTCATTTTGAAAGAGGCTGAATTTGGCATGATATGACAGCAGACACATTTCCTTTTTAAATAAATGAAAACTGTTACACTGACAAGACACAGTAAGTGCATTGTATCTCCTGATCCTTGTTGTATTGTAAATGCAGCCCTCTGACAGGCCATGAGGTTCGAGTGGAATAAACTGTTAATATAACCTACAAGCATTTCAAACACCCATTTGAGATGAGATTTCATTTTTTTGGTGGTTATATTGGTTATGGTTATTTTCTTATGTTTATCAAATTGATCCCCAACTATCCATATGTTTTGAAAAAAATTTTTGCTGAAACTTCAGTTGGACTTTCATTTTCTTTCATTTTCTCTATTAACTCTACCTATACTTTGTAAAGTCCCTTAAAAAAATAAAAATATCTTGTGCAATCCACCTCAGGGGATATATTTAGGGGATAACAATTAAATTCTAGTTATATTATATTACCAAGTCATAACACATACTATGAAATTACCATTAATGACACAAACTAAGGCATGCAAGTTCACCAAAATTATGAAAATGTATTAATTTTTTTTTTACCAAGTCTACCTTACAGACTTGATAAGTACTGACTCAAAAAGTGCTATGGTTCCATTCTTGTTTTATTCGATTTATTTTACTTGTTTGTCCACGGACATGCCACTTCATTAATTTGAGTGTGAATCAGAGTAAGCATTTTGAGTACCCATAAATTTAGCAAATCTTTCACTCGTCACTATGAGGAAGAGCATAGTGTACCTCAGAATATTTTTCTATACTGGAGCCATACATTCAGTCATCAACATCTGTTCTTATGATCCAGTATTAAATTAAAACAGGAACAGCCTTGTCTGCTGCTGCCAGCCACCCACATGTGATGGCACAAGTGATGTCAGTCCTAGCTTTTCAAGTATTACAGTTGCCAAGGAGATGAGGACATCATTGTGCTTGAAATCTCCAAGGACAGAGTGAGGTTTGGATAGAAAGGCTTCTGAAGGTTCGAATAATATACACACGCTCACATACTGGAAAAAAAACACCAAAAGTCAACAGAGCATGAAGTCCTATTCTCAAGGGTATGTTCTTTTAACCTGTATATAATTGAGAAAAGTCCAAAATGGGTTCATTCTGTGGCTTTAAAGAAAAATGGTTCATCTCTATACATTCAAGTTAGTATATTTCACAATGTGAACTAAGGTAAAAATTGTATTTGGCGAATGTAAGTTCTGTGCAATATGCACATACAGAGAGTTGTTTTAATGAGTGAATCTCTTTCTTCCTCTTAGAAATACCTGTTGTGTAATCCTGCCCATCAGAGCAGTGCTGTGGATGAGCATTACTTTTTGAATGAAAGCGCAGCTCAAATAAAGTATGGAAAAGTAAAATTTTCTGTTGCCTTTTAGAAAATATTAACTCTGATAATTTTAATGAAACACATATTTTTGCATTTCTTTTTTCTAGAGACATTTCGGAGTTTAAGCCTCTCTCCAGTAGGACATCTGTGACTGTGATCACTGGAGATCACTTTGACCGAGAAATACCAAAACAGCTCAACCAGGTGAGCCTCTTCAAAATGGAGTCTAGTACGGTTTAGTAGACATTCGCTCTCTGGATATGTGGTAATAATGGTCTATAACCAACTCTTTCCTGCACCAGATGGTGGCTAAGCTTCAAAAGAAGTTTCTGGAGGTTTCATACCCATCAGCCAATCACATTCACATAAAAGGAGCTGACCGACGAATGATCTACAAGGAGCCATCTGCCATCAGCCAACACCTGAGGAAGCTAGTCAACCAGAGACAAGCCAACCACTTCAGTGCATAGATTCTGCCAAAGCGTCAATATAATATCTGATAAATATCTGTTGGAATATTGTTTTTAAGAATTATGATTAAAAAATCATTTTTAAAAATGTAGTTTTGTAATTTTTTTTAAATGTAGGAGGTATTATAGTTAAGAAGCTAAGATGTACATTTGGAAATTAGTCAACAACGGAATAACTGTTGGGTGTTTTTATTCACTAGTTGTAAGATAAGCCAACAGTATCTTAATATTTACAAAAGGTAAAATAAACTTTCTTGGGTTGTTGGAAGACCGATAAATCATTCCACATCTGATCCGATAAAAAATAAAAAAGACCACTGAGATGTGTTTATCCTGAGGATTTAAGTTTAATTATGACACCACATCAAAATAAAAATTTCCAACAGATCTGGAATTTAATTCCATCCATATACATGCATAGCAACAACGTTTTAAGAAACATTTTCTCCCACAGTCAGGACATTGGAATGATCATTTTACATCAGTATCCCCACTGACCTCCCACCCGTCCACCAGCAATAAACTTAAATTCTTTTTTCCCTTTGGGGTTACAAATAATTATATGCACAGTCCCCATCATAATACTGCTTTCAGTAATGTTCCCTCATTTACAGAGTATTGCATTGAGAGCAAAATTCAAAAAGGGAGACCAAAGTGTATCATCAAACAGAAATACAAGTACTATACAAGAATGCTGCCATCCTCATGAAAACATCCACATCTGAGTTGAAGAAAAAAGACAGGGACAAACAGCCACAGATGTATGCAAAGCCAAGTGTATGTGCCCCAAGTCATCTGCAGGGTAGTGCCTGATCACCCTCAAACTGATATTGAAGGCTAACATGTCAGTAACATGTCATTAGTAACATCTGCTAGTGACATTTTGGGCATATACAGAAAGTGGTTCAGCAAAAAAGAATATACAAGTGCCTCAGTAGCTATTTTGTGTCTAAAATGCATCTCATTTTGTATTGTCTATTGTTTCATTGAGCCTACAATACAGTGTAAACAATATGTGTGCTACACAAGAATGACTATACAATAACATTACAAACAACTCTGATATAAATTTCATTTTGAATTTAAATTAAGATCACTACTCCTATTAATACTGATTGTAAAATAAATTAATGTGAAAGTGGCACCAATATTATTCTTGATTTATTTTTCTTTCTTTTTTAACCAATGGTTTTGCATGTTTAAGTCTTAAAACAATGAAAGAAGAAGCTTCTCTTGATTGTCCACAAGCAGCAGATAGCACTGCATGATGCACTATTTCAGACACAACAGTGTACCAAAACAAAGAGGAAAAAGGAGTCAAAGTTCAAGGGAATATTAGGGCAAAGGGAGTAACAGTTTGTATTCTTCTGCATTTATTTTACATGCTCTGCCGCATGTGAAGAACAGTAAAACTTCTTATGGGTTATAAAGTTTGACAGATTGTTGAACTGGATGTCACAGAGGCGGCAGTACTTTCCACTCCCAGCTCCATTCACGCCTTTATTAACGGTGGGCGCTGCCTCCTCACTTGGGGACTTGGCGGAGGGGGACATGTTCTCGTTGGTGTTGCTCTGGTTCTCACTGGCCCACGTGGGAGAGGCACTGGGGGGCTGGCCCTCCGGCTGAGGCTGGTTCTCCTGTTGTGGAGGAGCCGTGTCTGTACAGTCCTCTGGCTTGTGTCCCCCGTTGACAATGACCATGCTGCGGTTTTTGGGCATCAGAGGAAGGGGCTCTTTGCCAGGGTGGGGGCAGCCGTTGGAGGCAGGTTGCTGGGGAGTTGTTCCCGTGTCCCCTCCAACAGTAGCACTGCCCCCATTCACACTCTGCTCCTGTTCCATGAGCTCCCCCTGACCTGCTCCCCCTGCAGACCCATAATCAGTAGGCTTTATTCCAAAATAAGGGGATATTTGTTCCGGACCTTTAACCTTTTTTATTGCCCCAGGATAAAGGCAGTGGGGCAGAAACACATTCTTGTTCTCGTCCTTTGAAGGGATGAGCTGGGGTTCAGCAAAAGGCTTGAGTCCTGGGACAGGTCCCAGGTGAGGGGGGAACATGCCTCCATTCTGCACAAGCACCTTCCCATTGCCATTCTTCTCACATTTGCCTGGGCTTTTATCAAATATGTCATCCGGATTGTTATTGGTTTCACTCTTCACTTCTGTAAATACAGTTGTGTCAAGGCTGCCAGTCTCATTGTGTGCTTGTGGCTGTGGCGGTTGTGGCTGAGCTCCGGCAGGACAGAAGTTTTGTTTGTGTGCCAGGTAGTTCTCCACTTTGTTAAAACTTATCTTGCAAACCGCACATTCATGATAATCCAAGAGTCTTTTTGGGGAGATGCATGTTTTGTCAGAACCTGGTGAACACTTTTTGCTCAGATCAATTGGAGCATCGATTTCCTGCTGCTCTGTTGTACTGCATTTGGCGGGAAGAATAGGTTTAGTGACAGTCAGAGAGGCCTCCAGGTGTTTGGGGACCATGCTGGGGAACAGATCACAGCGCGGGTGGAAGCGATCAGTGATGTTGTCTACAGCCTCCTGGGATGTACAAGGGTTCATTGGAGGAACACCCAGGAAACCTGGTTGTCCAATTGGAGGTCTTGAGTGCTCCTGGTCAGGGAGACACATCTCGTACATTTTCCGGCGCTTGCGGGTCCTCATGGTCCTCTGCATGGATGGAACCTTGTTAGCAGACATACGTTTCATGGGGGGGTCATGACGTGTTGCACAATAGTACTGCTTATGGACCATGAAGGTCTCGTGGCGACTGAAAGTGATATTGCAGGCTTCGCAAGTCGTCTTGTTTGGGTCATTGTCGCTTTCTACTAAACCTGTACTGGGACTTTTCCCCTCCAATGGTTTGCCATTGAGCCTGTCTTCTGTCCCTGTCGGAGTGGAAACCTTCTTCACCTGTCCAGTGAGATCCTTATCTGCTCCTTTCCCTGCATTGATCATGTCCAGCACATTGGAGTTTAGACAGGCAGACTGCATCAGATGGCTGTCAGTTTCTGTTGGGTGGCAGCCTGCTAACATGCTAACAGAACTGTGTCCACTGTTGGGGCTCACTGCCTCAGGGATCTTATCAGACAAGGCAGAAAAGTCTGGAGACTTTGTCATGTGCTGCCAGCGGCTATTACAGTAGTGCTTTTTGTGAACCAAATAGTTGTCCAGGTTACTGAAAGTGATATTGCATTCGAAACAGGTGGCCCCTTTGGGCATAAGAGGGCTATAGATGACAGGGGGGTAACTGTTCCCTCCGTGGCGCAGTCTCCGGTGAACTAGCTCTGACATTTTTGCCAGAATTTCAGAAGCCTGTGGGACTACTGAAATATCTTGGGAGAAAGCAAACTGAGACAAGAATGGACCCATGGGAAATGTAGGCATGTTATGCTGCACAGGGGAGGAGGCCAGTCGGGGGCTGGAGGGCTCAGATTTGATCCGAGTGTAAGAAAAACTGGCCTTGCTGCCTGGGTGGGCCTCTCCCTTCTGAGCAGAGAGCATAGGCTTCTTCTCAGCTTTGTCAGCCTCCCCTTCTGTACTGGGCTCCTTGGTGAGGGCCCCTTTGGGACTCCCCAGCAGAGCGTCCTTCCTGCTCAGATCAGCTCGGGCCTGCTGCAGGCTCTCCTCCGGCCCCCTGGGGGACAGCTCCGTGCCATCGCCCTCTCTGTGAAGTTTGCTGCCATGCCCGTGTAAGTCCTGATGCTGTAAGAGTTCCCTGTGGCTCTGGAAGCTGATATGGCAGTGATTGCATCTGAAGGCCGCCTGTGACAGGTGAGACATGATGTGATGCTGGAATGTAATAAGAGAATCTGCCGTGTAGTTACAGATTGTGCATTTCAAGCTGGTGCCAGGAGGGAGGCTCTCTTCCATTTTGACACCTGCGAAGAAGATAAAAGGGAGAAATGCTCAAAATCTTGCCTCCCACTTCTGCTTTACAGTGAACTATGGAAGAATCACATGCTCATGCATTATGCCAAGACTATTTGCGTCAATGCATTATTCTGAGTCTGACTAATGTATGTCAGCTTTATTTGCTGGCAGACACATATGTTAATTATATGACAATAGTATTCAAATAAGAATATGTCTTCACAATGCATGTTACCAAACTGTCACATACATGAACACAATTTGTGTGGTTATTTTCTTGTTCACTCACCACTGTGTGCAGTACTCAAGTGTATTTCCAGTGCGCGGGCTCCAGAGAAGCTCTTGTTGCACTGAGGAAAAGGACAGGTGCTGGGAGTCTGGTGTGGCCCTGTGTCACTGTCCTCCACCACTGTCTCTGGCTCCCTCTGCCGCCCGCTGCAGTAGTACATCAAATGGGCCTGTAGGTTCCTCTCACTCCGAAACCAGATTCCACAGGCTTTACAGGGGAAGATGTCCTCTGAGAGGACAGAGAGGACAAAGAGGTTGTGATATCAGAATCTATCCCATACTTTCATATTCTAACATGTACAGATAAAGACTGCACACAGACACATACAGACACTTCCTACAGTTAAAAAGCTTTCCCTCCAAATCCTCAGCCCCTGCATATCTTGCTTGCTACAACTGGCTTGGTGCTCTTTCTCAAGGGCAAACAAGAACACTGGACCATCTGCTTACAGAAGCCTCCCTGTTGTGCTGAACCCAGATAGCCTTTGCTAAGTAAACACGCACTATTTGCATGAGGCCTGTATTTTGCAATTAACATGTTAGTTTGAGCTCCAATCTGTTTGTGTGAACCCAAAACTTGAAGGTCGATAGCTCTTATCTTCTGCACAGGGACTCATCTGGGTTAATCTAGGCCCGGCGGAGACGGTGCTTCTTGTTAAGCAGGTGACTGAATGCAGGCTGTGTCGGTGTGTGAGAGGAAAGACACAAGAGCGATTGTGTGTCCCTAAACAAAAGCTCGCCTGGTTCCAGCAGTGTGCATGCTGCTGCGTGTACACTCACTGTTGACGATGGCAGTGGGCAGGATGGAGGCCATGGCAGCCTGCTGTGGCAGGAGCTGGATACTGTCCAAAAGCCGCGCTGGGTACATGCCCTCGCTCAGAGACATGTGATTCACAGCCTGCAGACGAGAGTCAAAGTCCACTGCAAATGCCACCAGCTCCTCATCCTCCATCATGTTCTTAGTGGTGGTGCACCACAGCTGACCACCTGACAAAACACAGAGATAAGGATTTTTAAAGACAGCTGGCCTTTAATGTAAGGTATGGTAGAAAGGTGTTTGGGTAATGATAGTTTATATTGTTATATGTTCCACATGTTAATGTTCTGAAAAGTGTTAAAGGGTAAAGAAAAACAGACTTAAGTTAAAACATTGTAAATGTTATTTAAGTACAATACATACTCTCCTAAAGTCCTAAAGTAAAACACATTTTACCATAATTTGCAATTGACATTGAAAACACATTCGATAAGCGGCACCATTGTCAGTTGGTATACAGGTCCTCTGTGCCATTAGATTGTTATGTTTTGGGATTAAGCATTGCTCTGAAATCTTCTGAACATATTCATTAAGTGAGAGAGGGGAGGGCTGTGAGGAGGGAGGGGAGAGGCAGAGAGTGAAGGTTTTAGCTTTAGATAATATTTATCTCTGCACATGACAGGCTTTTCAGCTGCACTTCATTTTCCATTGAAGAGATTAAAGTTTTTAATATGACTATTTACAGAAATCTGGCTGGGGAGATAACAACAAACTATGATACGCTCCCACTAAATGGCAGAATTAGGACATTGTTTCTGAGGAAAGCTGGACAATTAATTAAAGCACGCTGTTAGCTTTCAAAGATGTGCAAACATACCGACGGAGTGTCAGGCTGAGAGGGGACATGTGATGTGCGCCCTGGCTGCTGCGAGACAAAGAGACTTCTGAGGAGAGCTACAGAGGCTGAGGACAAGAGGAGACAGAGCCACACGTGTGCAGCACTGATTACTCCTGTTTACACACAACCTCAACTCACCAGGATTTAACCAGCTCAGCTCAGCCACCAAATAACATAGGCCTCAATTCTCTTTAACTACACGCTTTTTCAGCATATTCATTAATTGCATTTCAGTGCCTGATTTTAAAAAAGCTATTGTTTAAACTGTTATTGCTAGGTGCCAAACCATAGCTCAGTGCCAGAGCAAAAGTTCCTCTGACAGGCTGTTCTATAAGCCACTAAAGCCAGCATTTGACCTGAACAGAGGGTACGTTTTTAGCCTAAATTAAAGGAAACTTACTAGCTGCAGAGGTATGGCTTGAACCAGCACAAAGATGTCATAAGAAGTAAATACTTTTAAAATATGGTATCTTTTTGAATGGCATTTGTGTGCATGGCTGAGAGCATGCACGTCATTGCCACTTTAAAGAGCAGCTTCTATCTGTCGGACAATCTGCTGTGACGCTACGCACACTTCAGGCCTGCCGCACTTCATCTTTCTGATTCTGTCATACCACACACTGCCTGGAGAGCCCCTTTGAATTTTTATCTTCTAATTAAAATAACAAAACTCCTCTCCACTGTCTGCCCAAGTTACCATCAAGGTAGATACAAACTGCCACCCAACAATGGCAGGGAATATATCGCAGCCACAAAAAAAGTCTCTCCTCTCCTGTGTGAAGTAGCGCTTAGTTCAGAAACACTTGGCTTACAAAGAGAATTATGAACCGGAGAAGATGCTAAGATAGGCTTCAATGTTTTTGGATCAATCTAAATCAAAGGAGTTGAATGCTCTACTCAGCGGAAATAAAGTAGATTATGTAGCTGGATGAAAATGTTCTATTGCAGTTTGAAAGCATTGAATATACAGTGTGACAGCATTCCTTTAGCCAAGACTGCTACACATCCATCTGTTGTGTGTGCGTAAGTGAGAAGAGAGTTTGAGGATTGAGGATGTCCCACTTTCTCAGAGCAGCACCAAACACTGAGGCAGCATTCTGGTAAAGTTACCCAGCCAAGAGGACCAAGGTGATGCTGCAGAACTCAACTGTCATCACTATATTGTCCTCACGATTACCTTTGTGATAACACCAGTATGCACACAAGCTTACAATTTCTCATGCATAAAATATAGCATTTCACTCTTCTAGGCAGTGAATGTAAAAATAGAAGTTAATGCAGAGTGACATATGGACTTGTCGATTGTACTTTTCCCCTAAACATGCCTTCCAATTGAGATTAACAGCAAACACAAAATTGCCAAAGAGTGACCTTTCTTGTAGCCATTTAATTTGTTCCTTTATGATATTTGATTTAAAGAAAAATAAATAGAGAGAAAGCTTGAACAGACAAAGGTACCCAAAACATGAATTCAACCAGAACATACGCTTAGAAATGTGAGTTATGAAAGCATCCCTTATCTGAATATTTTTGTTGTAATTTGGTGCGGTACTGGGTGATATTTTGGCTAGTGCTGAAGCCACAGCTGAAATCATACAGAATCACTTTACATTCTACAGTTTTAGTTATACTGCACCTATATTATGACAATTTCTTGACCCTGCAACGTCTTTGTAAATACAGGTGTCAAGAGTGGGTCAAATGTCAGAGCCAGAGGCCAAAGTGTGAGTCAGAAAACTGGAGGAGAGGCTGCAGAAGAGTAGTGGTGATTTGCACTTGTTTGCCGGCTAACTGTCTGCAGTGAGCCGCCTTTGTGCAGTGGCCAATGCAGTTGGAATGAA
This sequence comes from Periophthalmus modestus, assembly GCA_019594935.1. Classification (NCBI taxonomy): domain Eukaryota; kingdom Metazoa; phylum Chordata; class Actinopteri; order Gobiiformes; family Gobiidae; genus Periophthalmus; species Periophthalmus modestus. The sequence goes on along the minus strand of JAIEZT010000124.1, from coordinate 14,995,554 downwards.
GGCTATTGTCTAAATCCTCCTGCAGAGCACCTGATAAAAGAATAAAGAACTATGACATATTCTAAAAACAATGGAGGAATTAAGGGGAGACAATAAGCCAGCTGCCTCATTAAAACAATCAAAAACGGCATCCTGTACGTCGTCCAGATAATTAAAAACCACTGCTTCTACAGCCGGCCCACAACTCTGGCTGGATTGGCTCCATGCCCTCACCCTGCACTTTCTTTGATTAATGCTCCATTTGAACATACCATTGAAGAGGAACATATGAAGGAATCCATAAAACACATTATAATGCAAACCCTTTCCCCTCTAAGTGCTCCTAAACCAATCAAAGGTCTACCAATGAATCACAGGGTGCTGTGTCTCCGCCCCTTTTGCCTAAAGCCCTGAGAGATTTCAAAGTGCAGGCATCACGGGGCATTTCTTTAATTTTCTGACTTTAAATGACTTTATAAGAAAATGGATGCACGCATTATCTTTATATGTATGGGGGTGCATTGCAGGGGAGAATAGAGCAAAGATACTTGAGCACAAACAAATTTTTCCGCACCCTGCAAACCGCTACCAGAACCATATCTTAATGAAGCTGCAAACAAATCTCTCATGCCTGGTGCAAAGCTCAGAGACAACAAAGCGGCGGGAATAACAGAAGGGCCGGGATAATTAAACTGGCCTGAAGACAGGTATTCAAATGCTGGTGTGTAAACAGCGCAACTCTTTAATAGTTTAGCTGTAAAATGCGTAGTTAAGCACCGCATCAGCACTTGCCTCGCCCATCTGTCCAAACACATTACCATTGCAGTGGCCATTACGGCATTGGAGTACAGTCCTATCCACATATGAGGGAGGGAGGGGCTTAACGGGCATTTGGGGAAAACTAACATTAGACCTATGGCACCATCTGATCATGTATCAAAACACCCATGGGGAGGGGGAAGTTAGAGTATTGTTGATTCACTCAACACACAACCAAAAGTAATTAGTAAACCAAATATATAGTAGTAGTTGTAAACTTCCAAATATACCAGTTAAGAAGTAATAGTAGGTAGATGTAATCAAGTATACAATAATACAAACATAGCACACAAATTTGGTAACAGTGGTCATTGGTATGGTGGTAGTTAGTGGTAGTAAATGGGGGAAAATGGTTCAAGGCTAAATACTTTACTAGGCCTACTACTAGGCCATACGAACAAGGGCATTAATACGTATAAACTAACAGCCAGCCTATTTACTCAATATGCCTTTTACTACTTAACAATTAATATGTGGTACTTAAACTTAAGTGATACAGATAAATACATAAATCATTTTTAGATGTGTTGTAGGTGTGTAGCGTGTATAGTGAAAATTATTGTCACAAATAAGTAAAAGTTAAAATGCATATTCAAGTAAACTCTTCTAATAAATGTAGCAGAGACCCACATTTTAGCCACCTCTGCTTTGACTGGGAGAAAAAAAAAAGCATGTGAAGATATGTCAATTTAAATGCATGGCCCAGTTAAAACAAATTAAAGCGCTCCCATCTACATTACTGGAGAAAGAGGCTTACATTTTTCTTTGTTGTTGATGTGAAACTTCCTTTTCTTCCCTTGCTCCTGCCTGTGTCTATTGGCTGCACACTAACTACTGGTCTTAATTGTGAAGTGGGGCCAGTGATGCCTGAAGCCAAAAGACAGGCGCGTAATTAAAGACCTCTACTCTAGCTTGTCTCCCAATCAGCTCCAGACCCTCCTGGTCAAATAGGAACATGCTCGCCAACACCTACGAATATCAAGTAGCTGCATGTCATCACCTTTTCTTTATTTTACATCCACTAGAACCCATTACAAAACTGCAAACTAATACACCCAATTGTGATTTTATGGAAATGACTATCTTGTCTGTATAATGAGCATATCAGCGCTGACAAACACTAAACAAAATCTACCTCATGAATGCTGGTAAATATTTGGATTGTTTCGAGATCATCAGACGTGTTAGAATGACTGTCAAGCTATTTTTACAACCGAATTAGAAAGGAAAACGCTGAGTTGGAACAGAATTCAAACAAGCTTACTATTATTAATGCTACGCTAAACTACAATTAGCTGACACTACTATTCTTTCACTTGACACACTTTGGCAGCACCTCTCTCTCCAATTCAGCCCGCTCCTATTGTGTTTCCTCTATCACCCACTAGGAGGCACTCTTCTCATGCTCAAGCCTCAGAGGCCCACGTTTTGTTGTGGAGTCTGCTCAGGCTCAAGTCAGGACCCCTTATACATGGCATAGCAGCACACCAGGGTCTGTCCAAGTTACTTCTTACTTTCCTGTGAAATAACTTATGATAATGATGTGTATTTTTGTTTGCATTTTTACATTTTTAATGAGACAGAGCTGTGCTTTCAATCATGTTAAAATAAAGATTGTACCACAATTAATGTTGTATAATGTTTTTTTGTTTTAGTATAATCACAGTTTCCTTAAAATGATGGCATTGTATAATAAAACTGGATCATTTTTCAAATGATTGCTATAAACAAAGAACCACACTGAAAAATCATTGAAGAATCCTTTGCTCTGCAGTGTGTGATCAGACTAATTTTAGCATCAAGTGTTTTTTGCAGATCCAGCCAGTACCAGAGCTCATGGATGGCCTTGAGTGAATGGCATGTGGGTCAGAATCCACAAATTAAAAAGTCCTCCCGGGAGAGCCCCATACACAACCTCCACACACAGTGTATGTGCACATAACAAAGACATGGGGCAGACCTGTCATTTAACAGTCACCTAACAGTGTTTTAGAGACAAAACACTGCAGTAATGATTTAACACATCTTGTAGTCAGTTAGAATCTGTCTGACTTTTCTGTGGGAAGTTGAGTGGCATTTTCACAATACAAACATGAATAAGACAGTAACTGCTTTCTGCAAGAACTGAAATGAACAGCTGTTTTACTTTAAATGAACTAACATTTATAAAGCTCAACAATTTTCATCTTATTTGCTCAAAATTAATTACATCTGCACACCTGTGTTTAATTGAGTTGGAAATGATCGTACAGGATTTGTCATATTAAAAATATGTAATTTTGAAAAGGAAAAAGAAACATGAGCAGCAAAGGAAAACTGCAAAGATACTGGAGTTTCTATAAGAGGCGGTGGGCTGTGGGGCTGTCAGTGAGACAATAATGGTGCAGTACAAAGCTCCTCCTCATTAGCTGCCACACTCTGGAGTGTCCTGTCCACTCTCACTGGAGGAGACTATTAAAGCTCTGACTGGCTCCTCTCCTCTTTATTCTTTATTTGGACAGGTTTGTCCATGGAGCTCTCTATTAGCGCGCCGGCTCTGCGGGTAGGGCGGTATGGGCCGGTTGTGGCCGGTCGACATGTGTTTACTGCGGCCCCCGCTGAGGAGGCCGGCTGCTCAGGGGCCCGTCCGGACCAGGCCCTGCTAATGGGACTGGGAGACCCCTCGCACCAGAGCAGAGCTCACCTCCCTCCCCTCCAGCTGTGGCCCCATGGCCCATGTCCTCCTTCCCATCATGCCTCAGCGGGAGCAGGTGAGCGGCCGAGGGCCAGTGCAGAGAGCCTCAGTGCCTGCTCCAACATGGCTGCACCCCGCACCACATGGGCTGGCCACGCTGACTGTGAGGGGGAGTGTGCTGCATGCCAGGCCTAATGCAAATGCTCGCTGTTTAAAAAATGGGAACTCTCTCCTCCTCTGTCTCTCCTTTTTGGAAAAAGGTCTATTCTGGCCTTCTGGTGTTGGCAATTCTTTTCTATCCACAGAAAAACAGAGCCAGAGAAAGGCACCTGCCATCCATTTTGGAAATCAAAATGACTGATCTGGTTATAAGAAAATGTTATTACTATTTTAAAAATGTAATACAGTATTTTGGCCTGGTATTCATTCTTCTGTAAATCGTTTTACTCCACTTAATGCATCCACACTCCCAACATGCCCTCTGTCTCTGCTCACATGATCTTATATTGCAAAAGTATGTGCTAATTAAATGTAGTGTGGGTTTGCAGCAGAGATAAATAATCTTTGGCTTAAAGGTCTAATTGTGTGTGTCATATTGTGTCTGGTGCATCGGGAGCTGCCCTTGCTCATTGCCATTCTGTGGTCCTGGCAAGCCCCGCGATGCCCCAGGTATCACCACGCGGCCATCTGGAGCCGACATCTGTCTCTCTATTGATCACAAGGGTTTAGCACTTGATCAAACAGACTGCGACAGGAAATTGCTCTTTTCCCCACAAGGGCCAATCGCCCGCATGCGGGTAATAGAGTGGAACTGAGAGGCAGCACCATGGTGCAAGGCGGGCATCGAACAGGCACCGGCCGCTGTGGAGGTGGCACAGAAAAGCCCTCTGCCATGTTAGCAGCCAGGACGAGCATGTCCGTAACCTCTGTGTTAATAGAGCAGCAGGACTTCTATACCATACAAATGTCCAAATGATCTTGTACAGCATCATTCTGCATATAGGCAGACTTACTTTTGATTGAAAGAAGCAATTTATTGAGCAGACATTTGTTTTCATAATTTTAATTTCACAAACAGCTGTCTAAAATTGCAAAAAATCTGGATGCAAGTGAAAAATGTGACATGATAAGTAGACCAGATGGTGCCAAATTAATGTACGTCTTCAACTGAAATGCATTAATTGAAGAGTGCTTTCATTAAATTCACAAAACTCTTCAAAATAAAGTTTATTTGGTCCAAGTTTGGCGGATGTTCACAGAGCGGTGTAATGTTGCACTGGTGGGAAATCCCTGACAAGGCTGCAGTTGTTTCTGTTGGCTTGTATCCCCAGTGGAGTTCAGCACACTATTAGCGCCTGAGGATCACCAGCTCCTCTACACTCTACACTGTGTTAGCTGATGCTGCTTAAATAAATAAATAAAACCCAAGATTGCACTGCCCAGGCATGCTTTCCAGGCACTCTCTGTAACACCATGTTTAGCAACTATGGACAATTTGATACTGAAGGTGACATTTCTACAGCATTGTGGGTAATATTTAATTGTTGCTGCACAGAGTGAGATATGTTCCCCCTTGCCTACAGTGCCGGGGTCGTCCTCTCGAATGCGATGCAAATTTGGGATGAAGCAACTAATTCTTCCCTTACACCCCATCCTCCCCCAGACATGCCGATCGCGATTAGTCCTATGACCGCCCTCCGTTTGGCATTTTGCACCATCTCACGGCACTGCGGTGAGAGAGAGGTGGTGAGGTATTTCGTGCCACTTTTTGGCAAGAGCTGAAAAGACGTTGCCCAAGGAAGAACAAGTCGAAAGTATGAGGGAGGAAAAAAATATGACCAGGGGACGTGATAAAAAATTATCAGCCAGTGTGTTTTCCTGTTTGGTTTTAATCTACATTTAATTAAATTCTTATCTGCTGTGTGCTTATGGCTGCATTTGAATGGCGCGGCTGCCTTCATTATGAATGGTAAAATTGAACTCAGTACATTGTGTGTGGCCCAATAAAGAAACAAGACTCTTATTGCAGTGCATGCAAGCTCCAACAGGCATGCGGAAAAAATAAGTCAATTAAGATCAGTCTTTAAATTACTGCTGTATCAAAACAAGGGGCGGGCGCATGCTCCGTAATAGAGTCCTGACAGGGCTGTATACAGTGACGCCTGTTAATATACAGCCAATTGTACTAGCCTGTTTATAGTGGAGATGATGCATGCCAGATTTACTAGTGTGCCATGATAGTTTATAATCGACAGCACATTAAAACGACAACAACTTAGAGGTCAAGTGAAAGTATGTGACTATAGCTACAGAGTTTCTCGTTAAATTAAATAAATAGGAAATAGGGAAAATAAATAGGCTGATCAAGTACAATTTTTGACCCCACTTTCTGAAACAAATGTTTACATGACGAAATCTTTTTTATAACAGCAGCAGAAGTGATATTAGTATTTATTTCAAAGATAGACATAACTGCAATTGGGGGCTTGAAAATGATAATACAACTGGCAAAAGACTTGACATATAATAAGCAGTTGCCTCTTCAAAAGCTGGGAACAAATATCCCATAGACAGAACCCCGGAAATCACAGTAAGCACATAATATAGAGTTGAGCTCTGGCGAAATCCCTAAATCTTCCCATTTGCCTTTTTCAGAAGACAGAGGGGGAGAGGGATGCCCTGCAGTCTGTCCATGTGGGTGGGGGCATTTACTGTATGGGGACCACAGCAAAACAATTCAACCAAATAACAAATATTAATGTTTTTTTTTACACAAATCTTAAGCAGAATGTTATTAGATTAGCTGTAGAACAGACTGGACAAGAGCCTCCTATAATGGCATAAAGGGAAAGCAAACTTGTGTGCTGAGTTTAACCTTGGGAGGCTCGTGTACAGGGATAATGAATCTGACCTGAGACATCAGTGAAAGGCGCTTGGTCGAGACAAACAGCAAATCTCCTTAAGTGTATTTAAACACAGACGCACACATCCACACAGACAGAGAATACAGGGTAACATAAATTCCAATATCATAAATACTGCTATCACACAAACAGAGTAGTCATAAAGTATGGCTCCCTGTGTCTGGGCCCATAAACCTCTGGCGTTACTCATAGGGAATAAACACACATGCACAATTTACTGCATGAGATTCCCCTTTGTTTATCTTTTAAATAAGCACACTTTATCACCTGCCTGCATAAGCAAATTGCATGCAATGTGTGTTGTTTTAACATTTGATATGCTGTCCGGAAGATTCATTTCTCCCTACAAATTCAATTGTCTTTGCAATAGCCCGGCTGCCATAGGCATCAGGCCCCATCACCTGTTCGTTATCGCTGGCCGTCCTCTTTGGGAGCTCTTGAATTGGTGCCATGGCATTGACTCCCAGTTAACAGCAGGTCTGTGAACTTCTCACGCTTGATGGCGGAGGCTGGAAATTACGCTAACAACTAATTAACATCATAAAGAGCGTTTAAATGGACCACCGACACCTGCAACCTTCATTTGCACAAGCGCTCGCCGAATTACCTGTGTTTTTATTTTTGCAGATAACACATGCATTTTTTAACACCTTTTAGAATATTCATTTTCTGAGTCTGACTTTAGAATTGGCACCACTGTCATTTTGACGAGGTACTGTAAAAAGCCAGCAGGCCAAAATAATAATTGTCAAAGCGGAGTGCTGGCAGAGCTCCCTCAGAATTACACCAGTCTGTGCAGCCTTTACAAAGTGCCACATTCCCCAAAATAACACAATCCATTTCTAATTTCTATTTGAATATAAATTTTCCAGGCGGCAGACGTGGTCCTCAGTTACTGGTCCGAATAACGCTCTGCTGCTGCCTGTCACACAGACACTTTGCTGGCTGGCTGAGCTAAGCTGGTTTAGACTGACACTTCTCCTGAGCAGGGCCGGCCTCAGGAGTCCTCCCTCTCCCCTCGTGCCGCTGACAATGAATGCAATACATTTGAGTGTGCTGTTCTCTCAACCGCTCACTCCCTTTTCTTTTAAAGGTCTGAAAAACTTCAACTTCGGCGGGCTGGTAATGCACTCACACCTCATTACAGAGCCACATTACAGACTACAGCAGTATTACGGCTATAATCTGCTCCAAATCATTATAAATGTCAAGCGGGGGCCAGGGACTTCCCAGTCTACTGCACCAATGGCTTAGCCGCCTTTCCCCTCTTTTCCGTATTAGCCACAGCAAAAGAATTACGCTTGGTGCCAGATCCCTTGAAACTTTCAACTCTTTTGTTCCAACATTCAATGCACCGTCAACATGTGCTTTCAAACTCAGCCCGCCCCCCAAAATGCCCTAAACAGCTAAATATGAACACAGTTGATATGCCCCTACCCAGCTACATGCTCTGCCTGCTCCCTCCCCCTGCTATTGCTCCTAATAAGAGCTACATCCCTGTCTCTCTACTGAAGAATCCAGACTTTGTGTGTGATAGAGGGACCGCGGCTGTTTATTAATAATGAATTTGGATGTTTGCGCGTGGAAGCGTTATCAGCGAGCACACAAACCCACCAATAGTTTGCCCTGATGGGGTATAGCTGGGTTCCTCATTAGCAGAACATATTTAATCCAGAAGTTTCTTATCAAATGTCACACCTGCATCTCTAAATGGCATTTTCACATTCATTCGCCTGTATTTGGGAGATGAGGCTCCAAGGTGCTTTGCGGAGATTAAGACGGAGAGAGAGAGTGCAAGCTTATTTTATCATTTAGTGGGTCTGGAAGGAATCCAAGGAGTTTTTGTCTTGTTGTTGTAATTAGGAAGCCTTTTAAGTGATAACGCCTGCATAGGAATATGAATATGTAGCGATCAGGCTACCCCTCCCCCGCCTGTCTCCCTCCTCACTCTCTCCCCCCTTCCCTCTCTCCCTTTTCCTTCTGCCTTTAAATTGTTGAATGCTGAGTTTTTGTTCTGTGTACAGCAAGGATTAACTCAACGCCTCAGAAGTTTAATGAAAGACTTGAAAGTGCGCACTTTTCCTTGTTTCTGGCTGCCTCTGTTTCCTCCACCAGAGCGGACATGACATGATTTTCTCCTTAAAGCATAAAGGAGAGGACTTAAGAGCACATTCCAGCTGGAGAATATAAGTAGAGCAATTCTATGGTAATAAAACTACAACCATTATATCCCAAATAATTGTTAATGTTATAGTGTAATGTAATATTACAGCGCTCCCACAAATGTAACCACAATGCAGAGCTGATCGCTGTATTATTATACTTTACCTGATTTTTACTGTCATGAAACGTGCAAAACATAAAAAACAGAACTAGTTCATTTAAACAACTAAAACTAGCATGATAACAGTATGCTTCCTGATTATTGGACAATAGAACACTTTATAATCAAATGCAGACAGTACATAGCTGACATATTTTGACCCCAGAAACTGTTTATACAAACTGCACAAACTGTAAACAAAATTAAAATATGGTCCATGTATTGGCAAACAGTAAAAGATATGAACGAGGCAAGAGCACAGGATCAAGGTTTGTGTGTTACACTTTAAGATCTATCATCAGTAAGTGTATAAGAGTATTTATAAGTGTATTTATGTGGTACTTCAGGAAAATCGTTTTACACTTAACAGAACATCTTAAACTCTACTTGTTCCAAAAGGACTCAAACCAATATTTCTCACCTGTGCCCCAGAAACAAGGAAGTATCCAGTCTTTAGTGGCATTTACTTCCCATATACCCAGAGAAGCGTCGGCTAACCACAGAGCACCAGATAAGTCCAAACTGAGGAGTATTGATCCAGTAATAGTGGAGCACGCTGTGACTCTGACACCTGAACCCTGCAGACATAATGTCATAGCCTCTTATCCTTCCTCTCAACACGAGCCGCCTATCTGCCAGCGGCTGTCACCTGCAGTAATACGCTGCTCAAAGCTGCAACCCTAAATCACTGAAATCACTGCACTTTCACACATTATTTATTTTCCACCTCTTCAAAGTGAGACCTGATTTACAGCTGGTAAAAGGTTGGGCTGTTTCCATCCTACAAGCTCAGAATCTACAGTTTTCCACAGAGACATATTCTCGCTTAGATGGAGGAACATACTTTTATTCGGAAGAGTTGTCAAAATTTGAAAGCACATATATTTATACTTACATATATACACACACACTTACACGCACACACACACAGACACACTACAACTTAATTAGCCTTGCATCACAAAGAAAAGCAATTTATTGCTCTTTTTATATCTCAAAAATGGTCTAGGCACTCAAAGCACTTCAGAAGGAATCACCCATTCACACACACATTCATACACTAGTGTACACTGGGAGCGAGTGGGTTAAGTGTTTTGCCCAAAGGCACAATAACAGTATTTATCTGAGGGAGCTAGAATTGCATCATGTGGGTCTGTGGATCTGACTGCTCTACCAATGATGTTTATGTCGCCAGTGGGATCCAAACCACCAACCTTTGGATCAGTGGACAAACACTCTGAAACTGAAACTCCAACTGAGTTACTGTCAGAAAAACAATATATAATAAAAATAACATATATTCTTACTGTGAATGGCTTGCCTTGCTATAGAATCTGACCTGATGTAACTGGGTATGTAGTGTCACCTGCTTGTTTCCATAAAGTTATAGATTTAATGGGGTACTGCGGAAGCATCTTCATGAAGAGGCAGGTGGCAGACCCATCCACTAGAACAGTTGCATAGTGCATCTTTAAGAAATGTAATTTCTACCAGCAAACACAACTCATTGCTATCAGCTCTACAGACTGGTTTTTCCAGCCCACTGTAAGGTGCTGCTCAGTATCAGTGGCTGAGTTAGCTTTAGCTGTGTGTAATTGTGTTGGCGCATGCCGCATGACAAACGCAGGCGCGACCCCGCACACTGATCCCTGATGAACACTGCTTTAGACATTTCCATTAATTGAAAGAGTCACTGTGTAGCACTACGCGGCTCCACTCTGGCAGGTATGAATGAAGTCTAATACAGCTTAATTACTCCACAGCTAAATATGTATTGTAGGAATCCCTTAAGAGGGCCTTTTTATCTGTTACAAATCACAGGTTGTAATCACTGGAGGGTGAAGGCTAATTAGTTTTTGGTTAAGGATTTGAGCATCCAGAATCCAAATAGTAAAATAGTCAGCTGGAACAAATATCTTACATACAAAGGCATTTAATGATCAGATGGCATGTCTTTTCTTCCAATATGTTGTGTCTCAAATCAAATGAATAATTAAACAAGCATCAGGTGCAGAGGTATTATATTTAACAAAATATATATTCAGTGGAGAAGTATGAGAAAATAGAAAGTCATTGTGGCGCGGGTACAGTTCTTTTTTAAAATTTGAAAGTGCTTGAAAACTGAAGCTGATCACATGACAAACAATTGACTATACATAAGGCTGGGTGACATAACAAAAAATATCCTCCTATTGATTTTTGATTAAAGTGGTTTACAGTATTCATTTCCTCAACATAGGCAACATTTGTAACTATTGGAACCAGGATTAAACTGGGACTGAGGAGGACCAAAATGGGTATCAGTACAACAATTTAGTGTACGATGTCTGACATTATATGCAAATGGTGTTTATAATGTAGCAGGCAGCACAGATCTTGCCATGGTCGCGCCAGAGCAGCCCACAGCAACATCCGAGCAGGGTTTATGCACAAGGGCTTGTAATTAGCTCTCGAAGGGCCACAGTTAGCCGCGCACTTTCACAACAGCCGATGGGAAGTTAGCGCTAACTTGGAGGGCTCCATATGTTGCCCAGGAGGCGGAGAGGCAGACTGATCCCATCACATCGGGACACACTGATCACTCCTGAGAGCACCATGGAGAAGTAATGAGCGAACGCCAAGATTTGGTTCATCATTATTAATGTGTTTTTGGACCTGCTTCTAACATTCTTGCACAAACTAAAAAAAGAAGAAATCTGGCTATCAAAAGTAAAAAGTTCAATCTTAAATGTTGCAAAATTTCGTTTGATTTGATTAGGGGGCATGGTGGGTAGAGCCGTCGCAGCAGCTATAGGTTTAGGGTAGATGGCATTCTGTCTCACACTGATTCTATAGGGACAGTATTCTCCTTACACATGCATGCAAAGTGTTCAGTGTTCATTCTAAAACTTGATAGTGAGGAAAAAGCTCAGTACCAATTTTAATAACATGATGAAAAGTGTTGATTAGAATCTGAGTCTGTTTTGAGAGCCCTGACTAACTACTCTGCTACAATACACAAGTTTTAATGACCTACACATAATTACACTATGTACATACAAAAGGAATATTTGTTAATAATTTGTCGACACAATCAGTACTTTTAGTTTCATTCGCGTTACACCTGACTGAATCCACACTGGCTTGCACAGATGAGTTACCTCGTTCCCCCACATCTCCGCTGACTGAGTCTCTGTTTCAAATGCTTTCATGATCTCATATCACCTTCAAAGCACTTTTTGGCACCTTCTCTTTCCAGTCCCATTCCTTGAACTGCCATCTCAGCCGTATTCCCCTCACTCTCAATCAGCAAGTATTTCTGACCCTGGCACCGCTGCAGAACAGAGCAGGGGGAGGCTAGACGGCGTGCCTCATTAACTCAACTGCATCACACAGGCTTTTTTCAGCTTATTGTCTCGTGCACCTTATCTGGCCCTTCATCTTAAACTTGGAATAAATTAGGCCGATAATGATCACGCACTTGCCATTAGTCACAAATGAAGTGGTTAATGCAAAAAGAGGGGCGGAGATAAGCGCCAGATCTGATGCCGATTCATAAAAGGGGAGACAGATTGTGCTAAAATGGCAGCTAGAGCGTTGCAAATTGGGCACTGACAACATGGGGCCATGCTAATAGCGAATTAGCTTCTGCGGTTTTCTTGCTTGTAACACTGGAATAAAAATGTTGGAAAGCAGTGCAAATTATAAGGAAAACTTGATTTAAAATTTGGATATTTTGTTTGTTTTAAAGTGTCCGGTGTCATTTTGATTAACCATAGTAATATAAATTGTATATGTAATTGCATGATATAGAAGTTAGTGTAAAAAAAAGGCAATACTATTTGTATGGTTGAAAGATATATTTGCTTTTCATACTTGTATTTGATTGTGACATTTTAAACAATTTCTCTATTCCGCCACAATGCATTATGGGCCAAATGAAGTACTGGGTAAACACAGTACAGAATGAATAAGGATGTATTGATAAGAACATAGTGTTTGTTCAAGCATGCTCTAGGTGTTGGCTTCTGTCTCTTCTTGTAGTAATGGTTTAACTAGAGTAGTATTCAAGTCATTTTACATTAAATCTATAGAATTAAAATAAGTTTAAAGTTAGTAGTATGTACACGTGATTGTGTATGTTATGTATATTAATCCTAGTGCCATGTTCTGCTACTGCTGCTACTATTCTGCAGCAGTAATGGGTTACAATTTCCATTACAAAGACTGGCTTTATTTATTTATTGATATTTTATATTTTTGCTTATGTTAAATTTGACTGAATTTATTCCTTTAAGACTAGTAAGATTCAGTTGAACCTTTACTCCATATGTTGTTTTATAAATTGTTCTCTGTCTCTGTGCAGCGTGTTTGAAGCTGCCTGATATAAAATGTGCTATATAAATTAAGTGAGTCGGATTTGGATAGCTGCAACAAACTAAGTATAAAGGTGACACAGAGGCTATAATCAGTGCAAAGAGGAAGTCGCATCAGTCCCTTCTGAAGACGACAAACTGGTGGATTGGAGCTCTCTTGAACACAGCCTGTCACTGGGGGCTGGGGGAGCTCTTGTAATGTGCGGAGCTGGATCCACCGCGTGGCCATAAGGGAATAAGTTGGACGAGGAAGAAGACAGAGAACAAACCTGGCAGGCACGTTGAGGCCATGCCAGTCCTGCCTGCGCCACGCGGTGTGGCAGGCCGGCACTGCCAGGAAATGTGGCAAGAGGAGGAAAGATCAAACAACAAGGGCTGCAGATCTCCACCAATCTGCTCTGTATTAATGTGGGAGCCAAGGAGCAGCTGAACCACACGCACCCGGCAACGTGCGACAGGGATATGTGTGTGTGGCTACTGTATGAGGATGGACTGTATGGCCACTGCTACTAATCTAACTTTTTTTTTTAAAGTTGGCTTGAAAACTGTACATGCGTGTTTTTAATATTACATTGTCAAATACAAAATCTCCTCAGACTGTGCGGTATTTTTTTGTTAATGGGAAATTTTATTGTGGGTTAATCCTGAATGTTGTTTTGTTACAGCAGCTTTTTTTTTTTTTTTAATCAAGTATCATTTGTAGGAATATATTTTAAATCTAGTGCTCACTTTTTCTCAGCAAAGACAACTAAGAGATTTTCAGCTGGTTTGGCAGTTCAGCTCACTTTATCTAGCTTCAGTCAAGAAATATATAATAATATTTTTTCCCTTCTTTCTTCAAAATTACAGATAACGGACCAACACCATTACAATATCACTCAATATAATACAACACAAAACACTGACAACTGTATTTGAGTACACCCTTCCACTTGTCATTGAAATTCTTCATATATCATTCATTCAGGTGTTGGCAGGTGCTTTGAAGTTTACTTTTGCTGTTTCCATGTCAGACAAAGATGATAGATTGGGGGGCTCCTGATGCCTGTATTGACACTCCTCCCAGCTCCAGTGGGCTGCACACCCAGCCCCGCATCCTGCTCCAAAAACTTGTTCTGTATCGCTGCAATAAAGCAAGCAGACGGCAAATGAGCTCCACGCTGCCATCGCTCCCTCCCGGACAGATGGCAAAATTAGACAATATGCTTTCCAAAATTATACCGAAATCACATGGCCACGTGTCTGTCTGCCTCCTTGTCTGTCTCCCAATACCCAGGCTACGTCCATCTCCTTTAGGCAGCAGGGTGTGGCTGTGCCCGGGCAAAGAGAGGCTACTGCAGGCACGTTGTTGCTGTTGTTTTTCGGGCACGATGCGGAGGCCCAAGCCAACCTCATTGCCGTTGATTGATATGGAAGCTCTATTATGGGATGTAGGGCCAGCAGGAGAGAGAGGGGGGGTAAGGTTGTATAGCTGGGCACTGTTCTATGACAATGCATGATAAACAGCCTGCTATTTGGAGTGCATGCGATGAGCCAGTTTGTAGGTCCCCCGAGAGATGTGGGAGGAGAGCAAATGTTTGAGGAGACTCGACTCTGCAACTGCGAAAACTCCCAGCGCACAGGGTATTTTGGGAGAACGTCTTATGACAACATTTAGCCTTGTCTTGTCTGTTTTTGAATACAATCTTGAACCAGACACTGATAATGGTATCGCCTTACTGATGTGGGAGTGAGAGGAGCTGCGGACTGGGAATGGGCTCTCCTCCGTTTTAGAGGAATCTCACTTGGAAATCTTGTCAAAGGGAAATGATGTTGTTCGCCTGCGCCATGAGATAGAATAAAGGAAGTTGGCAGCTTGACTATCTTGTCATAAATAACAGAGGGGCTATACTTCAAAATTGCCTTCAAAACGAACTTACCCCTTTAACTATAAAACACAGAACTTATCGCTTAATTTGGAAGAATACGTGAAGGCTTCATGAAGGATTTTTTTTTTGTACAGACAGATAAGATAATATATTACAACTGATCCCAGCTCATTTGACCAATGGAAGTGAGTACTGTCTGGCATTAACACAAACAAGTTGAAGATAACTAATTACGCTACATTGATCTTTCTCATAAATGTGTTGCTTTTACAGTTACTGGAGTATTAAAACTATAATAGTAGTAGAAGTAGTGTGTTCAAGTACTTCTAGAAGTGATATGTGCTATTTCAGTAAAAGTACTTGGATTTGTTGTTGTAATACTAGAATCAGCAATAGCAGGAGACTTAGGAAATGTTCCAAGTGTGTACTATTAAAAACAGTATCATTAGTATTAGATGCAGTAATAGTTGCAATTGGTTATGATTAGTAATGAGTGGCAATTTTGCTTACTTCTACCAATAATGTAAAAAAAGAACTGAAAAATTACAACTGGAAGTGCTAAACTAAAGTTTGATTCCAGCAATTTAAGATGGAATTAAAATGAGAAATGCCTTATAATTAACCACATGAACATAAACAGCCATAGCTGGGATAAAAGAGTAGCCGCAGATGGCAGAATAGTCCCACTCTGGACCCAACCACCAATGTAACAGCCAGACAGTGCTGGGCTCAAACAGTTGGGACTTTGTGGGAAAAAAGAATGGTATATATCCAGTAAAATGATCACAACGGCACTGCTAGCTCGCGAAGACACCTCCTTACCCCCTTTTTTCTGTCTTCTTGCCCCGTTCAAGCAATTACGCACATTTTTTCTTCTTTTTTTTTTAAATGGGGAGGGGGTGACAGGCAGTGATGATGGGATAGTGGTAGTGGAAACTACCCGGTGAAAAAGTCGGCAGTGCACTCCTCGGTTCCGGTCATGCTCTGTACCGATGCAAATTAAAACCCGCTCCTGGTATGGGCTCTATGTAAATATGCTGCTGTACTGAGCTGCGCTTTAATGAGCCATGATATGAAAGACACGGCAAAAACCAATGCGGGAAATGACTGGCCTCTTAAAAGGTGTGGTGCGTCTGACAGGTGACAGGTAGAGACAGGGGATGGAGGGGGGTACATGAGGATGAGGGGGGCTGGTATTCAAGAATAATCTAAGGGCTCGGTGCGGCAAGCCAGGGGAGGCAAACCAGTTTTTTAGCCCCCGGCATTTCAAAGAATCCCAGAGAGGGGAGGTGGGATGGTGGGATGGGGTGCTGTGTGTGTCTATTCTCATTTTTAAGGGGCTTCGGTGTTGTTAGGTGAGAAGTGAAAGGAGACAGTTACCATGTCTGCTGCCTTGAGACACAGCTCATTGTTGCCCAACTTAAAAAACATACATAATTTCTCCCCCTCTCCGCCACACTCATTCGCGCACCACTCAATCCTCTAATAACCTGTCTTCTGAAAAAATGTCACAAGGATTACCTATCTGTAAATCTGCTTGGTATGCACAATGTGATGGTGAAATGGAAATGAGCAAGGCTGTTCAAGATGGCGCCGACCAAAAAGGGAAAAAAAGAGAGAAAAATGGAAGCGCATCTCCACAAACCGATTAATCCCCAAACATTGAGAGAAGGGGATTCTCAAGTCATTTACAGTATCACAGAATCCATAATCAAGATTCAGGGCCAGAGTGGCAGTCTGCAGCGCAGAGTCAATGCCTGGTTCAATGAGGGCGGGCCAATGTATAATTTCTTGACAGATGCATGAATTCACTGGGAACACAGGGTCATTTCAGCATTCACAGGCAGAAAATACAACTTAGCCTTGAAAGGAAAAGCACACCCAATTACCAACCAGAAAGAGACATAATAACAACATGGATATGTAAAATGTTTCCTCACAGATATCATTTATAAAACGTGAATGTGTATAGCATGGAGATTTCAGAAAAAAAACTTATTTTGATCTTTTTTGCACCAGGCAGGCACAATGCATGTTGCACTTGAATGTCACCGAAATATTAAACATATTTTATATACCATACTAAAATATGGGCATTTATATGCAATAATATTTAGTCACATATATTTTAATCAAAATTACACAGATTCAGTAGGTGTATAGGAGAAAACCTCATGCTTGTTACATTTCTTTTTAGCAACACTGCATCCTATAGATGTTACTGTGCATCTCTAATTGGACAAATCCCTGTGTATGCATAACATTAATTAGGATGATTATGTTTATTTTAAAGATTACAAGCTTATTTATTAACAGGTGACTCAGTGAAGCACCAACACTTTCTTATAGACTGGAAGAACACTGCATTTAAGGCAAGAAATAAAACAAACATGGAGATTTGGGGAACAAGATCTTTTACATAGTTTGCTCATTTGAACCTTGCCAAGCCTTGCTATATCCGTGTCTTTAAAAGCATGAAGCTATAAAGGCAGTAGTCGTTGATAGACTGGGAAGGTCTGTTGTTGGGCCAACTGACAGTAGCTCACAAGGAGCAGAGAAACAGAGGAACAGGCCGGTGGGGTGCCTTATGAATTTAGACTAAGTTGAGATGCAACATTCGGACAAAAAATACTCTCTCTCTCTTGTGAACTGTCAACAAATGTAAATCAAACCACCAAGAAAAAGACTGCACCAAAATCCATTTGCTGGTGGCTCTTAGTAATCTGTCTTGAAAGGGTGTACAGTCACAACATGTGCCAAATTTGCTTATCAAGGGTTAACACATAAATGGTAAAAAAAAAAAAAAAAAAAAACATGCAGGAAAGGCTGTACTTTGACATGCTATGAACATTTCAATATTAGACATGATAAGATACTTACACAGCTCAAAGCAGCGACCATCACAAGCCGGTGCTTTTCAGAGCCATGCAGTCCCAAGCCTTGATAAATCTGGGGTAAATTACATTTCTAAATTGCACACGATAAGCTTATAATTTATTTTATGAAATTCAGAATTAACTTTAGCTCCACAAAAACAATGAGGACAAAAACTTGACTTAACACGTAAATATTCACCACCACATTCGTTCAGGTTCACTTTATCATGCAGGCGACTTGTCAACTGCACTCAAATCCTAGCTGAGGAACCTCTCTGCCACTGAATAACTTTTTTAGCAATGAGGATGTGTTTTAAGATTTTTTTGTTAATAAAATCTGGAATGAACATGCTGAGACATCTTTGCTGCTCTCTGCCTTCCTGGCCCCTTACTGATTGAAGAAACATTGTACAGGGAAGCCATAGCAACTTTGCGTGACCTTGTAATGCTGAATAAGACTGTAAAATTGATTCAGCCCCCGTAATAAAAGAGCACGAACATTATCAGCATTCTAATTATAATTAATATGGGCAGCAGCGGCATGGCCATTATTTACGATGGGGCCCATGGTTAGCAAACACAATAATAATCTGCTTCATATTTTTATTGATATGTTGATGAATGGTCCGCTTTCACACAAAACACTAACGGAACGTCTCATTGGCCGATCATACAAGTGCTGACAATTTTATAGCTTTAACCCTGCTCAGCAATGTTCCCCTCCTTCCAATTTCTTCAGGTTTTTCATCATTGTCTTTGTTTGTTTGTATCTGCTCCTGTCCGTGACTCTGGACCTTACAGAGCGCAGGGTGAGGGCATAGGGTCAGCTAGCTAATTCATATGCCTTGCGATGAGCACAGAGCAGGGATCAACATGCTAACAGTAGAATTTAGATTGGATAATAAGTGTACACTGGAACATAAACCATAGTCGTGTTAATGTCAACTTCACTACCATAAGTTATATCTTTAGACGTTCTCGGATGTCATGTTATTTTACACCACTAGATGGAGTCATGAGCCACAACATCAGATAGATATGTTGCTTTCAGGCATACCCAGCCATAGAGTGTACAGTGCGTGTATACAACATACCTTTCTAATCTACTTTTTGTCATAATTTTGGAAGCTCATTAATCTCCATTGTACATATATATTAAATGTTTCAAAGTTACAAACTTTTCAGAATATTTGATTTGAAGACTCTATGGATGGGTATGCCTGAAAGCATGATTGGAAACATGATTGGAAATTTCAAATATTTGCCTTCATGTATCTGTTGATTATCATTTGTTTGAACATAATGTAATTTATCATTAATAAAACATCCAAATAAACATATTATTATTATCTTATCTGACAATACATAAAAAGCTTTGTTACATTCTGTGGTTTGCTGTCAATAAATCAATATTTTTTCAATAAATCAAAAAAATTAAAGTTACAAAATGATGTGGATGTACATGTGTTTAAATTGGATATATTATTTTTTATTATAAGCATTCTCAAGCATGTTAAAATCTGTGCTTTGTTCTTATAACTAGTGCAATTGGGCAGAGTAAAAGACAGTATTTCTCTGTTCAATACTTTCTAAGAGATGCATCATTCCTCTATCCAGTGATCTGTTTGGTGATGCACACAAAGAGCCGCTGCCTTTCAGTCACAGTCAGTGAAATATAACGTCACCACTCTTCATATCTGGGTTATCCTTTATAATGAGGTGTCTATGTAGCTTATGCCATTTCCTCTGTTTGATAACTGTGGTCCATCCCTGCTAATTTTGCCCACAGTAAGGCAAAAATGCTTATTTATGCCTATCTTTTCCTTATTAATTCCCCTCACAAATCCTTGATTATTTTCCAATGCTTGCCTCTGATATCTGGCGCTGTTTGTCTGTTCCACTCACTCCTCCACTGCGCAGTCTGCCGTCCCTCTCAATCGCCTGTTTTGTTTCCCGTTTTAATGAACAGTTGGATTCTTTTATTTCTCTACAAGTGCTGGATTTGCCTTATCACCCCCGTCCCTTTGAGGGTTGCCAATTGGTTTTATCCATGGATGTATCATTTCTTAGGCTTCCTCTTTTTTCCTGCACAAAGAGAAAGAACCACTCCGTCAACAAGCGTCTCCGGAGCCACAGATTAAAAACCTCAACATCACCTAGCTTCCAGCACTACTCCCAACTGGTTTGTGTTCAATTAAACTTGTCCCCACAGAATTTCACATTACAGTACATTAAAAGGGAATTCTTCAAGCGTGATGACAAAGCAGAGACCTAGCTTCAGAGCTGTTATTTAGGAGCCAAAGTCTTAAGGGTTTTAGCCCTGTGTCGATGCAGAGACGCACTAAACACAAACAAAGACAAGGTTTCTTTTGACTCGGGAGAAAAAACAAACTTTTTATATTTGTTTTACAGGCGCCAGAGTGACTTTGGCTGCTTGAAGCGGAGCATGCAAACAACAAGGTCCTAGTCCATCAATTAGCTTCTTACAATGGTAAAGGGCAGCCGTTTGATGATAAAAGGTGGATTTTTCAATCGTAATGTAATGATACATGTCAACTGTGTGACGTTAGCAGGCTTTGTTAAATCCAGATGTTTGGCTTTTTTTTGTAATGGGGATTTTTGATCTCCATTTCAGCACCTTGGAAGTCGATAACAAATTATTCCCCCGCCTTCATACAATCTGTCTGAGTACAAGAGCAGTCAAGCAGAGGAACAGTGAAGGCCGATTTGTGTGTTAACTCATTCACATGTGATGATGCGCACTCCAGCTACATCTGATTGTAGCAGATGAGGCGTGTGTTAGATGTTGTCTCTATTAGGAGTTGGACTCTTTTGTAGTTTGCGTTTTCCTGTGGTGTGTAAGAAGGAGCGTGGCACTGAATGTGAAGGGTTCCCTGTGACGTGAAGAGAGAGAAAGCAGCTTGGCTTTGCTTCAGCAGGTTTGAGCTTTACAGTCAATGTGGAGATACAGGCCCTCCCCACACATCACTCTTGTGTGTGTGTGCTCTTTGTGCTGCCTGCACGGTGCACCCAAAGGTGTTCTCGTGCTGAGATGAGTGGATGAGGTGCAGTCTGTGTTTGGGGCCAAACATGCCCATCCTTTGACACTGGGTCGGCCTCTGACACACACTGGGCTATGGACCAAGAGTCCTCCCTGTAGTCTCCTCCTCCTCTCCACACACGACATGTGTCAGACACAGATCTGTGATAGTCTGGTTCAAGGTCAGGGCTGGCCCTTCAGACAGAATAGTCCTGCACCACTACAAGTTCATTTCTTAAACATTCAGCTGATTTCACGCTACTGTAATGGGAATGAAATACAGTCAAATCTGCATTAGTCAGTGATGGTCCCTCCTACACTGCTATGGATATGGCCATGTTCTTGTTGAATTTGATTTTTGCAGGGATTTAAACCCCATGTAATATTCATATTTCCTATTTCAAGGCACAATAGCTAGCGGGGAACTAAAGTGATTATACATAGCCAAAGTCAAACTCTAGGGCTGCTGCTATCCATTACAGTTTAATAAATCAACACAAGGACTGTGTGCACATTTTTGTGAGCCTATTGGGAATATTTGCTCACAAAACATGGTAAAACAATGTTGGAACAGTAGATACTGTTACATGCTAATAGTGCGCCTAGACATTTATATTCACTGGGTTGTGTCTGTTTGTTCCTGCACTGAGGTAGAACTTTAATTAACTCCAAGTTTGGCCAATGACAAAATATTATTCAGTCCAGCCGCCTTTGTGAGGTCAGGTTAGCCCAGACAAAATGGAGAAGGGGCAGCGTGTAATTATTTGGCACTTACAAAGCCCTACACTTCAGATTTCTGAGGACGGTGAGCAGAAAATCTGTTTACTATAGAGCCGGGCTCCTCATTCTTCTGTGTGGAGGAAGCCTCTGAATAATTCATGGTGAGAGCCATAGGCATATGCAGGGGAAAGTGTTGGAGAATATCACACCAAAGATGGCATCCTCTATTCAGTGCAGTGTGCCCGCGTGCCCACAGACCTCACATAATGTAATTGGAGAAAAGTCAGATGCTGCATATTGAAGAGCAACATAAGGCTGCGATATTGGGCAGAGTCGCAGCTATGTGCTAATTGTCTCCAAAGAAGATTGCATTGCTTATTGTCTTCATAAATGTATCTCTGGCACCTCATTACTTTTTGTGCAGTTACAAGAAATAAGTGGAATACATTTACTTGAAACAACTTGTGATCAAAAAGCATGACCTCACCCAAAGAGCGTGCGGAGGGGAGCAGCAGGTGCTCCTAAACGTGAATGTCATTGTGTGGCTCTGATGCAGCTGACGATGTTATTGTTTTCCTTTTACTTTTGTTGACAACTTGTCACATGAGTGCACTGTTGAGTGAATCCCTGTCACGTGTGTTTTACATATCAAACCTGCCAAGTCTTTCATTTAGAGACGCGTCATTTTTCCTGACAACATTTTATTGACAGCCAAAGCCCCTGAGATTAGACACATCATTCTAATTAGTGTCTTCCCTTCGTTATTTACCCACAAAACCACTCTGAAAGGGAAGCGCTCCTCACAAAGCCAGCAGGGACTATGATGAATGTGGTGGCCGTCTAACTTTAGAAACCAGTTGGTGGACTGGCTTGATTCTCTACATGAAATATTACCTGCATCTCTTGAAGGAGCAGCCCTGTGTGGATGGTGACAGAGATAGCATTCATCCTAGTGGTATAAAAAAACAAACAAACAAAAGCTCCTGGACCCCTGACCCGACCAAGAAAGTACAACTGATAACTGTTATGTCTGTCCTCTCCTGCTGACTCAATAGCATCTTGCTGCCTTTGGCCATGGTTTCACCTTGCTACATGGCTGCGCCCTTCTATTAAAAGGTAGTGATGGCTGACAATTTACCTCTGGGCCATCTTTTTAATATCTGTCAGTCATGAAAGAAAAGTAAGGGCGGGTATGGAAATAATAAAAATCTCCATACAGCAGTCAAAATACAGTGTGCCAAGCCTGAACAAATGTGTACCAAATGGCACTGGAAGGGCATCTGATGAAAAATCTACGGCAAATTACCCCTGACATTCTTAAGCGTAAAAATATAATGCATCTACACAGGATTCAGTCCAGTTTTCCATGTGTGCTCATCCATTCTATGCCAGCATACATAGATATCCAATTGTGTCAGATAGGACAATAACCTATGACAAAATATCTGCTGATCGGTCTATGAGTAAGCTACATTTGCTCAATACTGTATGGATATGTGCTATTGCTAATTTAAACCTAAAGATTTGAAGTCAACTTTATATAAACGGCATATATGCAAGGTCTGTATTTGCACTGGTTTCCCCGTGCTTTGCTTGTGACCCTATAACTGGCAAAAATGGGTGTCAGCTTTATTCAGTTTTTGTCACTCACAACAGACATTAGATAGATATTGTGATGAGAAACCGTACTGTAGCCAGCAAAGGGCCTCTATCTTCCAAACAAAATCCAAAACACTGCTCAGAACACTAGGAGGCTGTGGGTTTAAGCCTTGTCCGCCACGATCAAACTGGGATTTATGGAGCATCATAACTCCTGACAACATCCAGCGGCTTATTAATTTTATATATTTCTGTCCATTCGCTGAGATTCCCAGCCTTGACAGTTACTCAAGATAAGCCAAAAGCGTGCTGACAGGATGGAGTGTGTGGATTTTTCACTGTTGCCTTCATGGGTAAGTTTAACAGAAAACCTTGAGACAGCTGCAGTGTGATTTGTCTGTGCTTTTTGTCTTCACTAGCAACCTTCCTGTTCACAAGAGGCCCCTTAAATCAGGCCCCTGCACCCTCTCCGGAGGCCAGACTCAAGTGGGAGGGGAGATGAGAAGTGTGCCCTAATGTATGGAGAGGGAGGGGGAGAGGCAAGAGGTGACGGTGACATGTGGTTGGATTTTAATGGCTATGCATTTGGATCTTAGTTTGAAAATTAGTTTAAATGTCATAGTTTATGTCTTGAGAGCACAAACTGCCCTCTTGAAAATGCTTACCTTTTCTCTATTATTGATTCATGGAATGTGAAGCAGATATAGGCCACCAAAAGTATAAATAAAGTATGTGGAACTTTTCTGGTAGGGGAGTCTGTCTGTGTGGAGATGTCAAATTAAACTTGAAAAATATGAATTTTTCCTATATCGTCTATACACCCGCTCTAGTAGAATCCCCTCCTTCTCACCATGGACATAGAAAATAGATGTTGATGTTATACTGTATAATGTCTATACTTGGAGATAACCAGATTGCAGACCCTGTTGCAAAGTATGACATATCCTAACTCTACTAATACTCTACTAATGCAATATTAAAAAAAACAAAACAAAGCAAAAAAACAAGATGATATGGCTTCATTGAGGTCATGGATCTACCATAGGAAATACACTGTAGCTCTTTATATGACACACCAGTAATTTCATATCAGTGGTTACTAGAGACATGAGCAGATGAAAGAGAGGGGCTTGGTGACAGAGGAAGCTCAAACTCTCCTGGTGCCATCCCCTCACTCGCTGACAGCCAAGCACAAGCCAGGCCCCACACTGACAGGCTCGGGGCTGATAACTCCCCTAACCTCCTCAACTCTGATCCCCTTTTATGTTCCCTTAAGTAGCTTAGAAAACAAATTTACGGATAACCATATTAGAAGATACATTTTTATGCATACATCTACATTTGAATGCATATAGGTTCATGCAGCACTGATTAAAATAGCTTTGAACTTTATCATACATACTGTATGTATAGTGGTTAAATAATTTCTCTTTCAAACCATATTTTTTGGATAATGTCAAAGAGTACAAAATTAATTCAAAACATTGGATTTCATGAATTGGTCAAAGATGTGGTTCCTCTGATGCTTTGGTGCTTTCTCAACTGGTTCATCTGTGTGACGGGTAAATAAAAAAAAAAGTAATATTGTTTCTACCTACTGTGGGTCCAAAATAACTTTACTATCACAAAATCTAGCAACAGAATTCTCTCTTTACTCTCTCTTGTACAAACCTGTAAAGATACAACACAATATTTAAATATCCACTTAAAACAAAAACAAAAACAAAAAATATATAAATAAAAAAACCCAAATTCCATTCAACCTCCTTTTCCTCACATCTTCCCCTGCTGACCTAAACCTCGATTGGGTGTGCATCAGCGCCATCCGCCTGCTATTCCAGCTGCCTGCATCTGGCCTAACCTCAGCCTAGGCTAACTGGAGACAGTGGCTATCACAGCCAGCAGTGTCTGACTAAGACCCTATAGCGCATGGCTATGGCTGCCTCTGCCTCGCACAGTGACTGAAGCACGCAGAGGCAAGGAGGGAAGGCAGGAGGATGTAATCTCCAGGAGCTGTTGATACAGAGAAACACACAGGGTTTGGGTCAAAGGGATTAAAATGGTGGAGGTGCTGGCTTGTAAGAAGAAGAGGGGCTGAAGGATAGCGGCGGGAGCAGCGGGCAAGCCACCCCATAACACAGAACGCTGGAGAGATTACAGGGGAAAATGGGGGACAGGGGGAATCCTGCATGTAGAGGGGAAGACGTGACTCCAAGTGGCATTGGAACACAGCATTAGCTGGACACTATTCTACTGTATGCAGGCTTAGCAAGCTCAGGCCATGGGGGGGAGAAAGAGCAGCCATTTTGGAGAGGCTAGTCCGCTGGTCCTCTGCAAAGCAAATGTAGGTAAAAAAAATAAAATTAATAATAATAATAATACACCAATCAGGCATGGCATTATTGGCATTATGGCCTCTGACAGTTGGTAATTTTAAGGCAGCATGCATATTTGTCCTTAGGTTTATGTGTAACGATTTCAACAAAATGGACTGTATAAACAATAATGGCAAAGCAAGTGGATCAGAGAATGTCCAAAACATCAGCTCTTATAGAGTTTAGATGAGCAGATTGTAGTCCAAACAGTGGTGAACCAGCATTAAGCATACAAGACTGAAACGTAACCCTCCAGTAAACGTAACCCTTATTCCTCCAGTTTCACAACCTCAGGTGCTATGACTGTTTAGCCTGATCAACTATTATTATTATTATTATTATTATTATTATGGCAGGAATAAAATCTATAAACAGTACCAAAACACATGACATCACATAAAAACAACCTGTTACGTATTACAGAGTGAGTTTCTGGTCCTGTCCTGGTAGAGACAGCTAGTTGAGCAATGACAGATGGGTCTCCTGTGAGTGCGGGGGAGCACAACGGAAAGGCTTTGACAGTCTAAAGAAGAAGCAGTACATGTATCTGAGCTCTCCTCTCCTCCGCTGTCGCTCCTCCTCTTCTCTCCTCTCTCCTCCCTGGGGTGTGTGCAGAATGAATGGCCCTGTCTGACCCAGGCGACACTGATGTCTAGTCCTCTACACTATACAGTACCTACAGCGCGCCTGTCTCCCTCTAATATACACAGTCACACCCAGGAGTGCACACAGCAGACAGGAGCACCAGTCCCTGTCAGCCGCCACCAACAGGCAAGAATCAGGGGTCACAACAGTTCAATGACTCGACCTCTGCTGGACCTCAGGAGAACTGTGCTACTGCCATAATAAATCTTACAATACTACCACTTCATTAGTAGTAACTCAAAGATAAACAGCAGTATTCTATGTCCTCATCATCATCTTCTGTTGATTGCTACTAATCTTCAGCCCTTAAGAAGTCTATGTTTTGGTCTGTATTTTTTTTTTTAATGCCCTGATGAGCTTTTTCTTGAGGCTGGATTCCATTGCTTTTCATATAAAAAGAGTAACAGCAAATTTGTGATATATAATAACATGTAGAGTTAAGATGAATGTATTCCTATATATCAGATTATGCACGAATCATATGCGAAAATGATGACTTTCTAAATGACTGCTAATGGAGCCATAGCAAACACAGCTGCATGTTGCAATAAATGGAATAGCAAACAAAGGAAAAACTAAACAGAGGGCAAAATATAAACAAATATACGTGCATAGCTTTCGGAGTCTACTCGTGTTGAAAATTCCAAATTGTTCTCACAAGCGCTAATGTTCTCACCACAAAGAGCCACTCATCTCTTTGAAAGCACACTTAAGCACCTCATTGTTGAACCCATACCTATGGCGTCTACCTAGTATGTCCTTACCAGTGGCATTGGACTATAAGCACCGAGATTCCCTAGCAGATTGCATGATAAAGCAGCCCACAGATAAGGCAGTAGTGGTAGAGGTGGCTCGCTCCTGTGTAGCTCTATGCAATGAGAAAAGAAAAAGTGTGATATGGCACTGATACGCCGCTCTAAAGACTACGGGCCGTGTGTTTTTTCATGCAGCCGGGTGTACAATCAATAAAATGGATTAGCTGCAAAGGTATGTATAAAGGTTATCGCCCGGTTCTCCTGCATGAACACAGAGGCGACCCTGCAAAACAATTTTGTAATGTGTCAAGCTATTTCTTCTGAGGAAATCTGATTATGTTTTGCACTACCTAAAATTGATTTGTAGGGGTATTCATTATCAAAGGAAAAATAGACCCTACTTGTAGCACCTACTGTATATACTGCGGTTGTTTACGCTGTATTCTCCCAGTTATAGCCCTATCATATGTGTTTTTCTTTCACAAGTACACTGCTGTTTTTCTTCCTTTAGTATGTTCTTTTGTGCTGGAAACCTACAGAATGTGTCCCAAATTCCAATACAATTAGAGTAAAAGGAAAAAGAAGTGAGTTATGTATTAAATGCATGGCAGTAGTTTTAGTATTGTTGAATCATTATAAAAATGCAGTAAATTTTCTTGCCAAATGCAATCATTTTGTGTCTACTATTAACATTAAAATATCTAAAAGCAGTAGTTATTATGTTTAGATGAATGCTATTGTATTGTTTATATGATTTAGTTTTAAGTAGGTCTCTGTGTGTACAAGGAAATGTAAATTTATATCAGAAGATTGTGCCTCTTCGTCTGCCCCAGGCTGTGCACGGTGGAGAGCATAACTCCCAGGTTGACTCTTTACAAAACTTATTTTCCAAAAGTAACTGCTTCATTTTCAAACTCTAAAATAATCTTTCATTGAAACAGCACCACAAAAATCCAGCAAAATTGTTTGTTGCTTAAGGCCCCAGTTAACCTCTTACTCTTACTTAAAGCGGAGTCTGCAGCTTTTAGTGACATCCAGTGGCAAAGTTGCAGATCAGAATTCCATATGGAACAGTAGCTTTACACTAATGTAAGATATCATATATTTTCTCATTTATAAGCACCACACAAATGTCTTATAGTACTGTTTACTTGCTACAAATGTGTTCATTATGTATTTAAGAACATGACGAAATGGATCAAACTTGAGTATACACTTGATTTGATGATGAGAGAAATCAGAGTTGAGATTTATGTTTTGATTTTTTTCTCCACATCTCAGAATGAAACCACACTGAACCACACCAAAGGCAGGATAACTAACCAAAGTTTTACTTTTATAAAGTATTATAATTTCATCATTATTACATAGCATATCAAGCTGATACCAACATGCTTATCCCTAGTGGACACTCCTCTTGTTTTGACTTCTCTTCTCCTTGGTTGGACCTTTGCAGTCTTTTGTAAAACTTCAGACAGCCTGCTTTTCCATCACACTGATCTAAACAGCCCGCCACCTCTCCAGACGCTTCCTCCATCTCTACCTATACACACACACCTGCCACCTCCCCAGATGCTTCCTCCATCTCTACCTATAAACACACACACATATACACATACATACATACACACACACACACACACACACACACACACACACACACACACACACACACACACACACACACACACACACACACACACACACACACACACACACACACACACAAACACACACACCAGCTCTGACCCATCTACAGCCTGACAACCCCCCCACCCCTTCTCCCAAAAAGGCCCCACTTTGCAGCTCTCAGCCTTTGTCTCCCATTATCTGCACCCCTCCATGCAAAACCAAAACTGCCCCTTCATCTCTGCTGTGCATGTGGGCTCACACTCTAACCAATGGCATGCACTGGTCCGGTTTTATCCTGTAGCCAATTGACAATGCTTTTCACACCTACTTAACAGAAGCAGCAGCAGAGATGGGGGCAGGTTGGCCAGATCATATTTGGCTTAAAAGCAGTGCAGGGGATTTTAAAAGACACACAAAATGGACTCTCTAATTACTGACTCAAGATTCGGGACTAGATTAAAAAGGGGAGAAACTTATAGAAGGCTTATTTTCATTCCTCAGACGTTTTCAATGAATATAAAAGTGGTCATTGATTATGCCGTAAAGGGGAGTGAAGTTAAGTAGTGAAATATAAAGTACATATAATCACATTAACTCGTAGTGATTAATGTAATAAAATGTGATCTTTTTTCCCTACATCTGTATTGAATGTGTTCACAGTCAGGGACATGCTCCAAATGTTAAGAAGCGGTCCTCAAAATCCACTTAACCAGTTCAAAGACATCAGTGAGAGCCATACAGATAACTCATAAAACATGCTCATAGAGGGCACATATGGAGAAACTATATTAGTGCATCAGGAGATTAGAATTTATACAAATCTATGAACTCAATAGAGAATATATGCATTTGGTACAAGAATCTACACTTGTATTAAAAACTGATGAGTCAATGTGTACTCACAAACAGAGTAAAGTTATAATTTAGCAAATGTTATACTGATGAGACCATGAAATGCTTCTTGTAGAGCAAAGCGTATGCACAAATAAGGACATTTAGAGATCTACTGTGTTTATATTACACCAGTTGCTAAGTGGGCTTTAGTAGTATTTTATTCTGTAAATTGTACATATTGCCAGTGCTACTTTATAATGACTACGCCTACCTTAAATAGCCTTAATAAAGAATGACCTAATTCATAATGAACAAATAGTTTATTAAGAATGGTTCAGGCTTAGTAAAGACTTAATGAGATGTAGTTATTCTAAAGTGTTACATTGTTTTTGAATTAACACAATAATATAATCTATACTAACATTAATGTAATTCAATATTTTCACGTAGTAAACTTTACATATTCTTCACTTATACTGAAACTTGTGTATGTGTGGGCTAAATAGCTTGACTTATGCGCACATCTGCTCACATTTCTCGGCGATGGCCTCAGTCCAGACCTGCACTCAGCCTCTCAGCGTGATCAATACCAAAGCATTTTTCATCATTGATTATGCAATTATGGAGAAGTTAAGTCAGTGACAGGCCCTTCATGTCCGTGCGTTAAGCAGACAGAGTGAGAGAGGAGGAGGGAGAAGGATACACACACACGCACACTTTCCCCTTAAAAACCTAGTGCTTAAAGTGCGTTCGCTCAGTGCAGTCCAGGTACTCCACTCAGACGATTATAAAGCCACGCTGGTGCAGTACATCACTCCTATTAGCCACACCGGAGCAAAATGGTATCGTAATTAACGGTCGCAGCAGGATTGAGCGCTGCCCTGACATGGAAAAGTGGGCCTACTTAAGCTCTACAAGGCATTTAAATATGCACAACCCAAAGCCTTCTGCTCTATGGACAGCCCACTAACATTATCCGTACGCCCTGTATGAAAGTACAATGGCAACCCTAGAAACGAGTGTGAACATTACACTTCTGATCAGTAATCATTGGTTTATCAACTTTATTTATGTATTTATTTTACTTGCATTGCTAAAATGTGCAACACAGAACTACCTCAGCTAAATCACAGCTATATTTTAGGGCTATGCCAAACAACGAATGACCTTGGCCTGAACCAGAACTAAACCAGGTTTCACTAGGCATGGCAAAAAAAGACTACACTAGCGTTGTTAAAAATCCATGCTCACATACTAATCAATTAAAGCTACTGTCAAAACTAAAATACTCAAACAGGTATTGACAATGAAATAAAATCTAGCAGAAAGAATGATAATCCTAGACACCCAGAACCCCATGATAGTATTAAAGAAACGACTATTATTTTTGGCTGAAAAAAATCCACTGTATGAAGTCACTGTAGTATTAAAATCAGTACCAAGCACTTAACCTATTCCTTATGGAAATCAACATTTTTTATTGTGACAATACTAGATTAAACCCAGGATTACACCATGACTAATACAAACCAGGGAAAACAAAGAACAGAGCAAGAGGTATATTAGAAAGTAAATAAACTATGCAAAAATAGTCACGCACTATCAATATCTGAACCAGTTTTGGAGAACTTGAGGATCCCTAAACTGTTTTTTCAAAGCACGCTATCCACCATCATCACTGCCTATCACCTCTTTGTACAACCTCCTTGTTTTGTTGCATTTTGTCTGGAGCTTAGCCTGTGCAGAATACAGATGGATCCATATGTGTCAGGAATCATTATGTGCATTTTCAGTATTTTTGCTGTTTGCAGAGTGTGGTGTCTGCTGTTGTACGCTAACGTCTCGCGCAGTCTAACGGGAGAACAATGCACATAAAAGAGGAGTGTTGGAGGGAAGCGTCTCGGGATGAATGCAGCAGTGTGGAGTTAGTGTACGGCTGTGTTTCTCTACATGTCCATATGCCTCGCAGTGAGACGCAAAGAAAAAGCAGACAGAGACGCCCTTTTGAATAGAGCGGAAATAATGCATGTTGTGTTTTCGGGCCTGCAAGCTGCACAAATGCTCCTAAATGTATGTGTGGGATGGCTAAGTCCACTCAGATGGCAGATTTTGTCGTTCTTAACCCAAAATGCTCTCTCTCTCTCTCCTCCTCTTCTTCCTCCTCTTTTCTTTTTTCTTCACAAAACCCCCTTTTCAAATTCCATTCAGTAGCTAATGTGCAAGCTTTAGCTACAAGACGCGGTTACAAGCAGCCTGCCAAATGCCTAAACCAGTAACATCTCCTCCTCCACCCCTCTCACTCGCGGCCTGACTCTACTTATCATGTGGCTCACTGCAATCAATTATTGTTGCAGTGCAATCGTTAATAATTTCCTAATGAAAATGATTCTGTTGATCTCCGTTGTCTTTTAATTAAACATAATTAGTCGTCGGCTCGGAGCTGTGGCGGGGGACTCCTTTAGGGTACAATTTTGTTTTAATACACTGATAATGAAATTTTTACATTGTGTGCCGTGTTTCGTTATTATTCAGTCACACTGTTTCGCTATGTTCTCAGATAAGAGATAATAAGCCTCGCACCTACTGTCGCCACAGTCATTTTGAAAGAGCAGGGTTGAAATGAACAATTAAACTGTGAACTGCAAGACCCCTCTCGTCTCTTACTGTTTAGAGCTGCATGTGGTCTGAGACTGGAGCTGTACACATGAGCTAAACTCCAAGTATGGAAGTAGCTAAATATTTTACTTGAGTTGTTTATTTTTTGAAAAAGTTGAACAACATATAAAATTTAACAAATGCAAATGTACAAACTGATATGACATGAAGTAATCATAATGGCAGCTAATGTTATTGATACCAAAATGGGTTTAAATAAAATTGAGAAAGCCTCATATATTTATATGGAGATGATGCAAGTGCTCCCTCTGCTGATCAGGTGATTTTAAAACCGCAACAAATTTTTTATGAAATACAAAATTTCCAATTTAATAATTTGGTAACAAACTTTTACATACACACCTGCATCTATTTTAATGTTTTATAAGGAGTTATATACTTATTTGTTTTGTTTTTCTGTTTGTATTGTATTTTAAACAGGGAGCTCATGAAAAAAGAGCCCAACTGCTCTCATTGGGTTCCCCTGTATGAACTGAGATTATTTTGCAATCGCTGGATGTAGTAGTAACAACAGTAGTAGTGCTTGTAATCCTAGTAATAGTAGTGGCACTCCAAATAATCTTAAACCTTATTCAAGTAAAAACTACAGAGAAATAAAAAGTTCTGTTCCTATTCTGATACAGCCATTTCCACCCTTTAGGTCCAATTTTCTTCTCAGGCTGCATGTGTCCAGACAGGTCGTGCTAGTTCATGTTATGCCTCACAGGTCTGGAGCTGTGGACCAGTGGACAATGGCATAAAGAGAGGATCTGATTGAAGGGACTTAAAGAATATGAAATAATACAAAGAGTTGGTTAATTCTCCACTATGCTGGCTTATGTAAAACGCCCTTGTTACATTGGTCAATTTGGGCTCGAACAAAGGGCTAAGTTGCTCCAGAGACTTATTGGACATGCTGTATCGGGATGTGGTCTGGCTTAAGCCGCTTATAGTAGAAAAGTTTAGGTGACCTCTGAATAATGCTACATATAATGGTCTCGGTCGGGGACTATAGTTTCTCATATCAGGTGACATGGACCAGAACAATGTAGGCCCAAGCCAAAATGGAATGGGGTCAGATTCTGTGCTAAAAACCTAAAAATGTTCACGCCAATTGAATCTTAAGTGAATCTTTAAGACAACATATGACTTATTTAAATGGAGAATGCATTGCTTTGTTTGGAATTTTCCACTTTATCATCTTACTTGAATGTATACAATATGGTGTCATTATTTTTTATTTTTTATAGCTAGCTACTTCTCCACAAACCCGACCTGTAATTTGGCCCAATGGTGTAACCTGTTGTCTCCATGTACATATTGAAATGCCATGGTGTGGATTGTTCCAAGCAAACAAAAATATCTCAGTGGATAGAAATAGGTAGCAGACCCTCCGCCAGAAAAGTTAGTGCATCTTTATTCCGTGATACATTTAACACCGGATGGCCTTCCTCCTCCTACTGACTATATATGTCTGGGGTTGGAAGTGAAACTACATTGTATATGGCTTGTCATTTTTCTCATAGGGAGCTACTAGAATAAAAAAAAACAAAAAAACGAAAAAAACAAAAAACACAATTATTTATAATGGTGTGCCTTGTAACCTGTAGCAATAATTAACAAACCCATTCAATACCATCGCCACTGAAGTTTCCTAAAAACATACTCAAAATGCTTTTCCTATCATCAATTAGACAGAGAAGCAGATTGTTGTGGAGCCCTCCCATCAGCGCATGTTGTTGACGCTTGTATTGAAGTGACGTGACACCATGACACCCATCCCTCTCTTCTCCCACTCCTCCATCCTTATCCCAGCTGCATTGTTTATCAATCTGTTGTTTGTGTGCTCCCTGTCTGTCACTGCCTCTCTCTCTGTCTCTCCGCACGCTCGCCTCTGCATTACTGTAACATATAATTATTCCACACACTACTCTCCCTATAACTTGAGCGCTTCAAAGAGACTGTCTGTTGGAGTGTGCAGGCAGGCGGGCAGGCAGGAGCAGTGCATTGTGGGAGTTCCAGGTGGATTTGTTGATAATGAGTTAGCACAGAGCTGGAGTGGGGAGTTTGGGTAATGGCTGGATGCTGTGAGTTTAATGTAAAACAAACAGGGCCCCACTGACACACTGATACTGGCCTCTCCACCCGCACTGCAGGCTCTGAGTGCTCCCATTTCAACTGAGAAAACTCAAAGAGGAAAATATATTAATTAAGTGGCAGAAAGACAATACACAGGACTGAGATTTGTGACCTTCAAATAAAAAAATGTGATATTACAGCTTTTGGGGACATGTTAAGTTTGTTGAAGTATTTGTAAAAAAAGAAATCACATTATAAGTAAAAAAGGATCAAGTTCCAGAGAATTCTCAAACATGAAAATTAGATTAGATTAGAATCAAATAGACAATAATAAGAAAAAATATAGATTATAAATCTACAATACTATATAATATATAATATGTTAATATAAGTTTCATTTTCATTTTTGATTGTCTGAATCCCCCCTCCCCTTGTTCCACTAACTGTTCAGAGTGCTACCACAACACAATCAGCGTGCATCCAACTAATTAAACTACTACACATCTTATCAGGTTTGTCAAGTTGTTATGTACAGTTTTGTATCATGCTTTTGTATATTTATGGAGAATTGTCCATTCTCGTGTGGAAGCATTGGAAAATCTTACAGCTAACTGTCAGGACAGTTTGAATGGGGCCCGGGGGAGAACGCAAAATTACACAAACACGCATGGATGGCATCTAAAATCTCTTCGGGGATTTTTTTTGATGAGGGAACAACATTATAAAGTGGTGGAAAGCTCCAAAAAGTATATTTTGCAGAATACCCCCTTTTTAGCTAAAGCTTGTACATCCAACCCAGGTTGAGGAGGCACCTTACTTTGGCTTAGTTAAAGTTGAAAGATTAGATTTATTATGCTTGAACATATGTATTTTGTCTCTATATCTCTAAAGAGATATAGAGACAAAAACCCATAAACAAATTGTAGTTAAACTCACATTTAGAAGAACCAGCTCTTAAAATAGTCCCCGATCCAGTTAGTGATGTGTGCTGTGAGGTGAACTTGTCCCAGTGAGGAGGACCTGAGGCATCCTGCAGGCCACCACACTCACACAGGCCTCTGCAGGTTACACACCGAGCCCATGTTTAATACATAACACACAATGCAAGTCTCCCAGGAGTCACTTTACTGCTGCCATGCTCTCCTCTGCACATGCACTCAGCTCAACTTCCTGAATGACAAGTACACTGTAAAAACAGACACAAGTTCACTCGACTACATTTAACTGCATAGAGAAACAGGTTGACTCAAATGACTTGGTTGGTAATACAGGGGTACAGAATAGGCCTGGATAAAATGTATGGCAGTTAATGGAGCAAAAACAGTAGATGCTATAGTAGTAGTTGAGTTTTGTAATTTGTAATTTTATATACATTGATATTACATTATAATTTATTAAAAATATGCATATGTATTGCTAATGCGGGGACATAGTACGTGAAAATAAGCTTGCACACAAAATGCATTTCTTTATAAAATTTTACAATTACTTCACTGTGGTTAGGGGTCACATCAGTGCTTTAGACAATACTATAACAAAAAGGCCAAAAAGTAGATGTAGAAAATGTGAAATGTGTAATAAAATCAATATAGTCCACAGCACAAATTATTTCAAATTAGTTTGAACATGCACAATGGAGTTTTACAGTGCACTTCAAGGCAGAGCTGTGCAAAATGTGATGCAGAAATCATAGGTACGGACCCACTCAAACCAATCACCAGCCTGTACTTAGACACACTCCCCCATAGACACTGGCAAACTTCCAAAGCGAAGTAGTCCTATCTGCGCACAGGCAGCCATAAAGGAAGCCGGGACCAGTGAAACGTGAGCCAAAACATATTCTCCCAACATATGTGTATTTAGATATTCACAGTTTTCCATAAGTAACGCAGGGAGCAATGAACCAGCCCACAGATATACCCAGGCCTTTGCTTTTCTGGGTGGCAGAAGGAAAAGTTAGTCCAGAGCTACTTTAGTTCGCCGTTAACATGATAAACACGATTCCCCTCCAACTTTGCAGCAAAAATTCAATTTGGAATTTGACAAAGATTTGATATTTTTACAGAAAGAGGATGGACATTCAATTTCAATGTCACCTCCAGAGGGTGCACACACACGCAGATAGGAATATTTAAAAGAAGCCGGAGAGGAGAGAGTGAAAGGGGGAAATGTAGTCACACTCCGGACAGGGACGCAAGGCTCCAAGTGTTCAAAACCATCAAAAGCTCCACTACTTTCTGAAGCAAAAAGTCGGCAAGAGGGAAAAATGTGGAACAATTTTGGAGACTTGCATTCACCTAACCGGGTTATCCAAAGAAATGAAGACCTGTGGAAAGGGGCTGATGAGTACCACTGCTGGTTTCAAACGCTAAATGTTACATCAGGGGGTCCATGTTAACGCATTTAGATCAATACTATTTCCTCTATTTTACCTACAACCCACTGAAACAATCGCATAGTAAATGTAGTGATGTAATGTCATCTTATGGCACTTTAAAATATTGTTACTTTTACCCAAAAAGCTGGTAAAAGTAAGTCTTGGTTTAGATTAGCTGTAGACTCAGGTGGTAATTAAAGTTGTAGTAAGAGTACAGATCTTTTAAAATACGCTTTTCCATAATTATTTTGTTGAGTTCTTTTACTTATGATTATCGTTCATGTTCGTTTGAAGCTACAGTACTTTGATTTGAGTGAATAAAGTATATGGTATAGTTCTGGGATTGGGAGGGACTAGATTGTGTGAGGATTAATAGTTACAAACAATTAGATTAGAACCATGAATGTTCCAACAATAGTAATCTGAATGAGAGGTTTACAAGCAGCATTTAGTGTCGACTTAAATTAATTCTTTAGATTCAGAGAGCTCGGTTACATTATCTTCTCTATCAGATGATTCTTGTGGAGGATTTGCACTCATCACAAACTCGCAGCACAACAGCCCAGCTCTCGAATGTCGACGTGCGCAGAAGTTATTGTATTTAATTTAATAAGGCCTTGTAGAAAGTGCCAACAAAAGCGTGCGTCAGTGAGAGACTGTGGAGGTGATGGGGGCTGTGTGATGCTATCTGGATGATACATGTATGAAAGTAACTCAACAAAACCAGCCAAATCCGGTTATTGCTCTATTTGTGTTTCATATACTCACTCCCAGAGCCGAAAGATTAGACGATTCCAAAAGCGGAAGTGCGTAATCTGCTTTAACAGCTTATCAAAACTTTAATGATTTGGCGATAAAGAGCACAAAGTTAAGTAGCCGGTTAAGAGGATAACTCCCCAGTGCAGTGGAGTGATTAGTAGATGAGAATTGGGAGAGCGAAAATCCGGGTTCTTTTTTTTTTCTTTTTTTTTTTTTCAAATCCCCTCTCCTGCCACTTATTCACTTTCAGGCGGAGGCAGCTCAGTTTCAACTTTGGGGTATTGTCACGGGGTAATCATTTCTGAAAAGTGATAAATGCGGGAGTTTCTTTGCTTCAACCTTCAAAAACCAAAACAACATCTCTATTTAGGTGCGAGTTTGTGTGAATTCTCTGGTAATAACATGGCAAGAAAACGTGGTGAACAAACAATAGTAGTTGCTTCTTGTTAAAATAAGTAGCTAAAGGGTTAATCTGACATTGTATTGATCTTGTGTTGTAGGGTAACATAAAAGTGAATTGTCTGATGTATTCATTTTAATATTGAGAGGCAATGTACAAAAACAAGAGCTATTTGGGAGTGGCCAAGTTCTGTCATGCAAGTATGCGCCCAGACCTTGCAATACACACTAACACACTAACTAGAGCAAATTCTGCTTGATAAAAATTCAGAAATAAATAAAGTTTTAGTAAAGTTTACAACTCAAAACAATTCTGTGCCCAAACTAATAATTTATGTTCAATAGTGCGTTTTAAAAAATCCTACTTTTCACGCGGCAAGTCAGATCCAGAACTACAGGAGTTGAGCTAAAACATATGAAGCAAAATGGAGCAGGCTGCACTCATGCTGTGTGCCCTATCTGCTTTGAGATAGGGATTCACTTAGGAGAAAAAAGGGGCATTAATTACCTTGTGAAATCTAAAGACCATTAACTTAGTGTGTCAAGTGATGTTTCTCAGGTCCTAATCACACTTTTAGTGATATAAATTACTGAGTGGATGAGAACAACAGATTAGAGGAGAGGCTCTCTGTGTGCTAAGTGTGTGCGCATATGTGACTTTGAGAAGAAAAAGTTACAGAGAGAAAGAGAGAGAGAGAAAGAGGAGGACGGAGGGATGTCAGTGTCTTTGTGTTGGCGCATGATGTGGCGTCCTGCGTGCCTCTCTGATAACAGGCAGTGCAGTAGTGTATGTATGTATATGTGTGTGTGTCTATGTGTGTGTGCGTGTGTGAGAGTGCTTACCTTTGCTGTACACCACACAGTTGTTTTTGTTGTCTTCTGCTCCCTGC
Source organism: Periophthalmus modestus (assembly GCA_019594935.1). Taxonomy (NCBI): domain Eukaryota; kingdom Metazoa; phylum Chordata; class Actinopteri; order Gobiiformes; family Gobiidae; genus Periophthalmus; species Periophthalmus modestus. The sequence continues at coordinate 14,956,977 of JAIEZT010000124.1, read as the reverse complement.
CAAGTCACATCCAGCAGCCACCTGGGGCCAGCGCTCAGCACCACCGGGACCGTGCTCTTGGTCTTCTGCAGCAGGACAGATAACACACACTAATCAGGGTCTCTTTTTGGTGATTAAAGCGGCATTAATAAGACACAGTTATGCTCTGAATAACCATAAACACCATTTTCAGAAACTCTACAGCATGCCACAATCCTTTTGAAAGGATTTGAGGACGAATTCCTCTGCGCCTAATTGTTAGTGAAGTAGTGACCAGTGCAGGAGCCTATATGTGTAAGAACCACTTATCATGGAGAATTTAACCCTGAGATTACAATCTCCAGTGTCTGGGAATTGCAAAAGAAAAGAGAAAGAACAAGGTAAAAGGGCTGTGACTTTGAGAGAGAAGGAAGTGGGCGCTCAGCAGTGAACTTTGGGCACATTGTGCCTCACTATCACTATGATCTTACTATTTCCTGAAACAAGCAAGGAAGAATTTAAAGAATCAGTATCCATTTCAAAGGGCGATTGAGGTTAGAGTTTTTATAATATGCCGGAAAATTATTCTGAATGTGTAAGGTCATTTTTCTTCTTGGTCAGAGGTCAAACGTGGACTTTTATTTCTTGTGCAGAAAAAATCAGAGAGGGAGATAGAGTGCAACAACCCCCTCATTGCAGATTCACACGGCGCAGTGTCACCAGATTGGCTGGCTCTATTTATCCTCATGTGATTTTATTTTTTACACAATGCTGTTTGTTTTTAAAGGCCAGGCTGCGCTGCACTGTGAAATGGTGCTGAGGGGGTGGTAGACACATCTCGGACTGTGGCTCCACTCGCCTATTACTCAAAGGCACAATGTCAGTTTTTCAAGGCCATTACTTTTGAACCCCTGGGCCTTCCTTCATTAGACTGCTACCGAAATAGTTTAGCTCAAGGAAAATGGGCTGGGGTGCAACTCCACTCTTCATTTCTTTTTCCATCTGAGTCACAAATGGACAGGACACTGTCCATCTGCCTAATACACCAGAAAAATACCAGTCCTCTCTGCGCCTTTCACTGCGCTCTCCCCCGCAAAAGGCAACAACCTTCAAGGATAAATGCAAATGTCACTTGAGCATGTTAGAGGTCTGAATTGGCACAGATATGCACAAGAGATGAGCATGTGCACTGCCTGCCCCCTCCTCCTCTTCCTCCTCTTCCTCCTCTTTCTCCTCTGCCACCGCCATTTCTCACATGAACTCTATCTCCTCACAGGCTGCAGGACAAACTCATTTTTACAGCATTATTTAGAAACAGCAAATACATGTCTTAGAGGAGATAGGGATCTGCTGCGGATTTGTGGGCAAAATTAGGAACACAAATATATATTCTAAATAAAGACAGACTGATACATATGCCCTATATATACATGCGGGCGCGTTGGCATCGTTCCCTGCCAAAGTGATCAAACACAGACAGTAAATTGTGTCTGTTGATATTCTTATTCCTTCTGCTGGCATCGCCTTATCCCGTGCTGGCAGCACATAAGAGAGAGAAGACCTCTGTAATTTAAGTCATCCTCCATTTCACATTTCAAATTAGCCTCACAATAAAGTCTTCTATCTGGCTAACCTGGAAATCTCACAGCCCTGTCAAAGGAGCAGCACAAACTGGCCGATTGTTGCCCGGACGACTATCTGAAATGGGAATCAGATTAACCCTTTCTTAGATCTCCAGACGGGAGCCATCTCTTATTCAGCGCTATAGAGGCCTCTCCGTTGTCCCTCCGAGCCGCTGGGAATTCACCATATTCCAGATGCTCCTAATGGGGCCAACAGGGACTAAACACTGCATTAACTAGACACTTCTCCACTGTTACAAATCACTGCTTATTTGTTTCACATGCTGTTGTAACAGCATTTTAAGGTTATGACTAATATACACTACTTGCGATTTTGCAGCCAATTCCTGCCCCTTCTAAGCCTTTTCTTTTCAATGCTAACTGTGCAATAGCAACAGCCCAGCACAATGTGAGAACATAGATTTACATAATGTATCTATATTGACAATAGTGGCCTAAGTGCGTTGTAAGCATGCAGTATGTAGCAGCCATCACAAAGACAAAGCCGTGTGGAGAAGCCAGTGCACGCGACACAGAGGGGGATTAGGGCGAAGGCGCGGGCGCAGGGAGGGAGCGTCTGCTAAATGCAAATGAAAACATTTGTAGGAGCAGATCAGCTGGTCTAAGTGTCCGGGCCACAGGGAATGGAGACTGACAGCCACAAAATGACGAGTTCCATGCAGCAAGGCGACAATGTGATCAACTGGATTTACAAACACACAGTGCTACAAGGAACCAAGAGAGGAACTATAGGGGATCATGTGAGGGCTTTTAGTGCAGAAAATAACCTAAATATAATGTTTGTTTATAGGTACAGGAAGTTATAACCCAGAATCATCCTGTTTACATAACAAAATATGCTGTAATTATTCAAATCTGAGATAGCAATCAAGTTATCAAGTTTACAGCTAGAAAATGTAGTAGTGTGCATGCAAAAATCCTTTTAATACCGATGTTATTGTGACAAACAGGTGTGGTTGCTTGCCCCCAAAATACAATGATCATTATTCAGGGCAACTCTTAGCAGCACATAGCTTTTACATGATCCTTAATAAATCTGTGTCATTGTATTTCTATGTATAACTCTGATAAACTACAAGAAGACATTTACTGAAATGTTCTGTACATATTTTATAGAAGATCTATCTAGAAAAGAGGGCATATCTTTGTTACCTTCATATGGGGTATTTAGTATCAGTTACACAGTATTATCCCTGTCAGAGGCAGCACAGCCCCTGGCCCTGCTCCTGTGTAATGTGTTCTGCTTTATCCTCCCGTGCCTTCACTCCACTGGTGCAATACTAAACTACTATTTTCTCTCTCCCTCAGTTACGTTGCTGTAGCGTGTAAGAGATACAGTGACCGAAACAGTGTAGTCAGCGAGGAAGTGATTACAAACTGATGCTCCAAATTCGCCATAAAATGAAAATCAATATTTCCACAAGTTGCTGCAACATAAAAGATAACCTTCATTGATTTTTCTAGACTTAGACCTCTGTGATAAAATCTAATATAAATTTTCAGCCACACGGATTTGGATCAGAGCAGCGCAGGGGCTCAACGATAAGTGAGTGCACATCTCTCACACTTGGATTTTTTCCTCTGCCTTTTCGCTTTTCCAAGGCTGGGCTGTACTATTTATAATTGGCCCGGTGCGAGCAAAAGCTTCTATCAGGAATCTGTTCTAATTTTTATTACTGAGGAGCTAAAGCCTGTTCCAGATAATTTGGAAATTTCAGGGGAATTGTGATAGAGCTGATGGCACAGCCAGACCGACTCCAGAAAAGAGCTAACCTGTAATAGCCTCGGTGGCTGCGCTGATTAAATGTTGCCATAGATGAAAGACCTGCCATCACCGCAATAAATTAACCAATCACACAAATCCCAAGTCGCTACTAATCCCTCCTTGATACCATGATCCTCTGATCAGCTGAAGGAGGTGAAGAAGAAAGTGGCTTGTGACACTGGGCTCCGGCTAACTCCCTGCTCCTGTGTAAACAACAGCTAATGATATCACCACTGACCATTTCAGCTCCAGCAGACACTCTTAACCTGCTCGTGGTCAGCCAGGTGAGAGCTACACAAACCTGCTGCTGCCAATGAAGGTTTTCCTCTTCGATTTCCCCCCTCCCCCACCAAGGTCACTGACTGCCACTGTATCCATCCTGATCCCCAGCTGCAGGATTTAGACAACTGAGAGATCAAAACCACTCCGCCTGAATATCTCCAGACATTGGCTTTATACATGGAGCTACCAACTACCACTGCACTGTGAGGAGTTGAGCAGATGCATTACGTTTATGTGGACATACCAACAAAAGAATGGAAACTGCAGGAATTATAGGAATTAAACATTACACATTTGATTTTGTTTAGAGTTGAAGAATCTTTGTCCACAGCAAGGACCTGAAATCACACTCAAATTCAGCAGTGTTACACATTTTCTCATTTTCTCACAATTTAATTACAATACGTACAACAGAAGAAACTTTGTCAAGACCTAACAAGTGTATTATATTTGCTTGAAAATAATCAAAACTACATGCAAAACAAGTGCAGTGCAGATGTTTGTTTAGTATTTGGCTGGCCATTTTAGTCCATATTTGACCCTGTGTTTTCCCACTGAAAACAACTCTATTTAATTTCCACTGTTCTGTCAGTTCTGGCTGTCTAACAATATAGAAACAAGCTTATGTATGGGTTATGTCAAGTTTATATGTCCTCTGCTCCTAACATGGCAGTGGGGATAAAGGATTTGTACCTGTTTTACCAGTCAGTTTACAGCAGACAGCACACTCACACCTTGATAACGTCCGCTGCAATTAGTTGTTCGGTGCGATGAAACAAATTGCATGTGGTCAACTGGAAATTTCATTAAGGGAGATTTTCCTGCAGCCCTCGTTATCGCGCACCGTATTAATATTTTCTTAGCCTCAAGGATGGACGGGTTGCGCAGGGTCTTTTTGTTGAATAAATGGACCAAAGCTCACCTCATAGTCTACCACTATCCTCTGCTGGCAAAGGCTTATACTGTTAGCTGCTGCATATTTTTTCATTGAAAGAAGGTTCTCTGTCAATATTTTTGCATAAAGGAATACGACAATTTCTCAAGTCGGCTTTTGTGTCATTCTCTCCTCTAAATGGCTAGGGCGACATCAGCTCAAATGAAAAGATACCTATATATTGCTTTCATCCGCTTGGTCCTCCCCCCTCTCTACATCTCCTCCTGTCTCTAAGGCTATAGCATCTGGTATTGGGAAGGCTAAATAACAAGGAATATGCAGGAATCGCACACTAATTCCCTTTTGGAGATAGATCTTGGCTCCTGCCCTGTCATAAATCAGAGAATTTCGATATGAACTGAGGCAGGCGCTGCTCTAATCATTTCTGCATTTCAAATTGGATCACTGGCTCAATCGCTTGGCTTTTAAACTGCTTGCCTAAGAGCAAATGTGAGGTGGGAGATAATTCGGCTCGAAATCTCAGCCTGTGTGTGCCTATGTGCGTCAGTTAGTTTACTGCTTGAGTGCAAGAGAATGCTTTTTTCCTCGCCTCAGCCCAATCTTTCTCTTTTCAACTTTGTTAAATTGACTTTTCATTTTGAGAATCGATTAAACTGGGGGAGAGAGTGACTACTGTTCCCAGAATCTTTAAAGGGACACCCATCACAGTGCACACACATGCCTTTATTTGGTGGGTGCTATCATGGCAGCCGCGCTATGGGGAATAAATATTTTCTCATTTAAATCACCTTTTATCCCGCTGACTGGACTATAAGCATCAAAGTTCATGTGCTGCATTAGCTATTGCTCAAACTGAGACGCTAGCTGTGGTCACATTTGCACTCGCTGAGGGGGGTATGGCCTGATTGCTAAACATGGTTAGATGCATGTAAATAACCAAAACTGCTAGCATATGTACATTTATTGATGTACAATGCTGTCCAGAAGTCAGGCTTGTAGAAGCATCTGGGTGGGGAAAAGAGGGCTATCAGGAAAATAAAAATATGGTGCCTAGACATGGACTCTCAGTTAAGTTACTACACGTATAGTAATTTTTTGTAAAGAATTTACTTAAAAGGGGCACTATGTAACTTTACACCACCTGCTTGTTCCCAGATGCTATTTCTCTGTCTGTGTTCCACAGTAATGCATTATCCTAATCTATTTTGCATTTATTACAGGTGTTTCTATTGCTAATAGATTACCTCAAAAACGTGTTTATACTGTGAGTGGGGTACCTGCTCCACAGATCTGACCTGTAATTATTCCTGGTGGCATTGTCTGCTTGTGTTTATGGAGATAGAAAAGTTTAATGCCATAATATAGAACATTGTGCACCAATAACTCACTGTAAGTATCTCAAAATGGTGAATAAATCTAAATATGATTTGTCCTAATAAGTTTGTCCTTGGCCCTTTACTGACCTTTACTGAACAAAAATGAAAGCGTTGAAGTCACCAGCAGAGAAAGTAAAGAATAGAGAGAGGGTGGAGGGGGGTCTGTGCTCACAGCTCGGGGCACATTGAGGTGTTCCAAGTCTGAAGCCAAACAGTTTAGTGTAAGCTGTCCCTGCCCTGGAGACAAGCAGCCCATCTCTCCTCCTTCTACCTCTGATACTTCCTCCTTTTCGGCAAGAACTGTCCCGAGTCTGGCCCTGGGGATAATCACAAGTCAGCATCAAGAATTTTATGGTCACTGAGACTGCTCTGATGCTTATAATTAGAAAATTACTTGTCTTAGTTAACACTGTGGCCAAGCAAGCGTGAAATACATAAACAAATACTAGGTGATTGTGGTGAACGTCAGTCTACATATATTAGATTTCAGGTACTGTGACCACAAATATTGTTAAAACGTCATTGTGTTATTCATCAGACAGCATAATTATACATTTACACAGTCAATCACTTCTGACAAGGTTTTTGTACAGATACGTATTATTTAATTGATTTGTTTTATTTAATTGCAAGTGTGCACATCTTTGTAACTATATAAAGATTCGTATCCTAAAATAAACAATAGTTTATTTGTCCCTTGAGCAGTCTCCATAGTTTCACATCTATGTGTGTCTGGATTTATAACTTTCTATAATGTACTTGTCTTTGGGAATATTTGAAGTAGTAAACAAGTACTGCGGCAGAATATGTTAATGATTTCTTGGAGGTACAGAGTAAACTTGTTCCTCTTGTGTTTGGCTTTGGTCAGGGGACAGAAGTGCACCTCGCTTCGCTACTCACTGTTTGAATTACACAAAATTTCCTATTTGAATTCAATTGGACGACTTGTTTGATCTTTTCCATGTAAGTTAGGCTTGACTCCCCGAGCAAGAAGAAGCTGTGTGAGGGATCATAATAGCGAACCTGGAGCCGGTAATGTTCCCCTGTATGGATATTACTGCGCCCCCCGGGGGTCAGAGTGTGCAGGTGGCACATGCTCCGGACAGATCCTGCTCTTCTCCTGTCGAGAATAAACATTCGGAGGTAGAATTTCTTCAAAGGGAAGAAAGAGGGAAAACCCCATAGTCAATTTGTCAATGGGGTCATGACAAATCCACACCCTCCTAACCACAGCAGCATCAGCTGAAAGCAGCAAATATAGACAAACAATAAAATAGCAAGAGTGATGCTAGAATAAAGCCCCTGACTTAGATAAACCCATCTCACCCCTTTAGGTATTGGATTTTAATATTCTTTTGAACTCTGTGCCTTTCTCCGGTCGAGGCACACATTTCATGATGCATTAGAGAGACATCTACAGTATGGGATTTTTTATTTTTTTTTATATTTCACAACTTGCAGAGCTGTCTTCTTCTCAGCAGCCAATCATAAAGCCTTTGAGTCATATTAATATATGCGTTGATAGCAAGGAGCACATTACAAAGTAAAACATATTAGGAATAGAGAACAAAGACAAGATGCTCATCACATCTGTAACGTAAACAGTGAAACTGGACAAAGTGGGCATGATTTGCATAGCCCATAATGATCTGCATATGTGTTATGTATGATGGATTGATCCTGGTGCACTGCAGAGAAATGGGGTCTCACTAAATCCACCGTAAAAGAGCAACAATATTTACACCAAGTTAAGTAAATAAGATAAAGATGGTGAACTTGGCCCTCACTAAATGCATTAGACGTGAACTCTCTTATCAGAGTCTCAGCACATGCACTAGTAAGAGATGGGATTCCCGAGCTGGAAATGCTCTTTGTTACCCAATTAGTTTGCTGACGACCCGGAGTATAATATTGGTGCTTTGAAGGCCTCATACAAGAGTGTAAACGAGGAGAGGGAGGACTACCGTGAACTCAGCAGACACTGTCCTGACCACTATCTCCTCACACACCTATGGCTTTGAAACAATAACCTCTTCAATGATTTTATTATAATTATTATTATTTTCTTTGTCTTCACAGCTTTGCAGGTCCTATACCCAAAGACCTACAATCACAGTGTCAAGCCCAAAACACAGGACAGTCTGCACTTATCAAGCTGCACCAGCAGGGGGCCTGCCTCCAGGGGGGACTCCTGCCTATCAAGGAAAAATGTTTCAGGGTTTCCCTCATATACCAGTCAGTGCTATGAACAAAATATAAAATTAGACTGTCACTATCACAGTTTCTTCTAAACAGATCACAAGATTAACATATATGTGCCCACTTCTTGCTAAAGCATTAAATATACTTTTGGGGCTCACAAATAGAAACAATCAGGTTTTTATCTGCAGCACTTTTCAAGAAACTTGTATCAACATCTCACAGTTACGGCCTGACAGTGACAGATGGCAGAGCAGCTGGCACCACTCAACTTTGTTTCATTTTTCTTTCTATTCGCCTTGTCTGCGTCCTCCTCAAGTGCCTTTGCTGCAGTAGGTCTGTTGTGTATTGAAGTGTTGGAGAATCATTCATTTGGGAAGACATATTGCATACTGTAAAACAAGAAGATGCACGTGAAGCCAGGGAGTTGAGCTGACTATTGTCGTCTGTCACTAACTCTAAAAACTGGGTCCTATCTGCACTTATTTGTTGTAGGAATATCACCGCTAAAGGAGGATCTTACCAAATCTGCTCCGAGCAGTCATTCAAATTCATAGAACTCTGAGATAAGTGTGTGAGCGATAGCGTGTGACTTGTTTAAGTGTTTTGCTTTCCCATATGGAACAGTTGTTCATGCATCTTAATGTTGGGATCAAGCTGTTTACGTGTTTGTGACATGCAGAAGGATAGATGCAGATTGTACATGTCGCCACTGACAGCTACAGATCCACACTGTGTCAAAGCCTGGTGGAGCAGAGCAGACAGGAGCTCACAGCCCAGGGGTGGGAGGAGGCCCAGGACACGGAGCATTCTGGGATTTGGTGTCATTACTGGTTCTTTCGTAAACCCACACACAGCAGGAGGCAGTAGAAAGTGGAAGTCTCAGAAGTGCATTAAATAATCCACAATTACTGATTCTGCAATACATAGTGATACCATGTGTTAAATGGGTTCATCCTCATTTGCTACACCAGTCTAATCTTATGTCTTTTTCAAGATGTGTCACAAGCATTACTGTGTTTGTTTCTGCCAAAAAACAAAATAATATTTATGATTATAAGTATTAAAATTAAAATACATATGAATTATCGCAAATGTCAGTTACACCTTTGTAGACGGTGCTTAAAGCATTAACCAAATATCAGATGAATAAATGTGTTTGTTTTATAAAGATAATGATTTGATCCTTGGGATAGGATTAACACGTTATATTATATTAGAATGTTATCTTAATTAAAAACAGCCCTAACCATGGTTTCCCTCGCAGATAATCATGTATTTACAGATAAGAGGCCTCATGCACACACCTACTATTATTTCAATTATTTCATTCACTGGCACAACAAATATACCAGTCTATACGGAGAATGATCTTGTGCAGGGTCTGTCCTCCGCATGTTTTAGCAGAAGCTTGGAGCAGTTACAGTGAGCAGAAAGCCAACCATGAGAGAGTACTGCCTTATCTGGGGCCGCCACATCAGTTTGGGGAGTGCTGTTGTGATGTAAGGACAGTGAAATGTCAGGTTCACTTGTAGATCAACTCAACCATGCATTATCTCTCAAACAGTGGAGCCGGGCCGTGGCCATAAGAGCTGTGAGTGTAGCCCAGTGACTGAGTGCTTCATAGCGAGCACACAGGGCCGTGGGCGAGTTCAGCTACGCACCGAGAGCTAAGCACACTGACACTGAGAGAGACTGCACTGAAACAAGGGATGGAGCTTATCTAGGCCAGGGTTTGGAATCTGACTTACTGACATCTAAGGTAACAGCAAAGTATCTAATAAAATACTACATTAACCTCTCTCTAAATGCAATATTTTAGAAGAAATATATGGATAACATCGAGCATCAGAAAGCAGGCCAAGTTCTTGTAATTGCAGGCATTTGAACAGACCCACAGCCCTGATACTGGTTTGATCCCAACAAATAATTGATGCATGCAATCACAAATTGGTTCTCTGCCTAAAATCTGAGCCAATTATTTCATTAGACGAGGCCACAACATTAGTGGCAAAATTATGTGTGTCCAACACGGCAACTCAAACTCAGTTACCAATCTCTGAACTGATACTCTTGTTTAAAAAAATATAGATTTTAATACACACTGTCACGCACCACCATGTTTAGAGTGTTTGTTTGTGCAGATTTGAGGCTGTGTCCTGCCGATGCGTGTCATTTAGCGGCTATGCTACACAGAGGTCCTATCCGGGGGTGCCTTCTTGCATATGTAATTGGCTGTTACTGTAAATAATTGCCTGGGCCGGTGCCAGTGCGATGTGCAGATGATTTGTGTGTCTGCTGTGTACTGTGTATGTACTGTATGTGTCTGTCTGAGCGCATCTGCCCCATCCCTACTCCACTCTCAAGTCCCACTGATTCTCCTTTCCAGCCATGTTGAATCCTCTTTTCCTTATCAGGCCAGCCCAGGCCTGCATCAGGCTCTCCTTGCTATGACAGAGGCTACAACAATAGGCCTGCGATACCGCTGCTTAGCGCTGCGTTTCGGAGGGGAAACCTGCCACGGGCGCAGATTAACTACAACACACACACACACTAAATAGATTGCAGCCTCCAAAACAAAACATTTTTCAGAATGCCTCCTCTTGATTAATGAAGCAATGACAAGAAGAAAAATATAATTTCTGAAACAGAAAAATCTGCCACCACTTGTTAAAGTTTAGGGGTAGCTAACGACAAACATGTTGGAGAGAGAGGTGGGCACAAGGTGGAGATAAATGGCTTGAGTGAAGGGCTGAATAATTTCTGGAGCAGTTTTGGAGCATGGTCCATATTCCTCTCACCCTTGTACTAAACACACAATAATCAGAGTCCATCGCTGACAGCCAGTGCCTCCCTGTCCCAGGTGAAAAGGAGGACAGTATCGGGACATTTCTCTCTCCAGTCGTCTACAAAAAAACAGCAGTCAGCATACACACAGGAACACGCTCAGATGCCCTCCCACACAGGAATGAAACAAACATACTCCATAAAGATTATTCTATATATAGCAGTAACATGAGAGCAAAAGGGCTTACTGCATGAAAGAAGCATCACACCTGCTGTATCTAACCACTATTCTTTAGGTCATCAGCTAAATAGTTAAATTATTTTGGCACTAAATAAATAATATACGTCATCACTGTTCAGCATCCATAATCTCATCCTTTGTGTTTTTGCTTTTCAGACATACAAAAGTACAAAATATTATGAAAGTGCAGTATGATCATTATATCTGATGGCTATGGCATATCTGTTATTAAAATAAATAAGATAAAAGATTAGATGAAAAGCGGATAGTAGATAGTAATCTGGATTACACAAATCTATATTTCAATTAGCCTGTAATTTGCACTAAAAGGTCCTGCAGACACATAAAATCCACCATTGTATTGAATGTGTCTCATTACAGTGCACCTTGACTAAGCCCTAGTAATTAGCATTGGTAAGGCATTGTACAAGAGGCGGCTACACCCTCATCAACACATTTACAACACAGCCCTAAATCTGCTGCTCATTAATAGGCTGCCTCCCAATCAATTATTAACACCTACAATGAGGTGCTCCCAGGGCCAGGCTTTTTACTGGAGGCACAACACGGGATAGTCCTGCTCCAGTCCCGCTTCAGTCCTGCCCCAACCCCGCTCCAGGCCCGCTCCAGGCCTGCTCCAGCCCTGCTCCAGCCCCGCTCCAGCCCCGCTCCAGCCCAACTCCTGCCCTGTTCCATCCCTGCTCCAGCCCTGCCCCTGCTCCAGCCCTGCTTTTGCCCTGCCCCTGCCCCTGCCTCAGCCCTGCCCTGCTCCATCCCTCCCCTTGAACCAACCCTGCCCCAGTCCTGCTCCTAAAACTTAGATAAAAAGATATTTGTAGATAGTAATCTGGATTACACAAGTCTATATTTCAATTAGCCTGTAATTTCCACTAAAAGGTCCTGCAGACACATAAAATCCAGTATTGTATTGAATGTGTCTCATTACAGTGCACCTTGATTAAGCCCTAGTAATTAGCATTGGTAAGACATTGTACACCCTCATCAACACATTTACAACACAGCCCTAAATCTGCTGCTCATTAATAGGCTGCCTCCCAATCAATTATTAACACCTACAATGAGGTGCTCCCAGGGCCAGGCCTTTTACTGGAGGCAGACCATGGACCAGCCCTGCTTCAGCCCTGCTCCATCTCTGTCCCTGCTCCAACTCCGCTCCAGCCATGCTCCAGCCCCGCTCTATCCCTGCCCCTGCTCCAGCCCATGCTCCTGCCCCTGTTCTAGCCCCTGCTCCAGCCCTGCCGCATCCTTGCGCCCCCTACCCCACCTCTGCCACTGCTCCAGCACTGCCTCTGCTCTGCTCCTGCCCCTGCCCCTGCTCCAGCCCCTGCTCCAGCCTCTGCTCCAGCCCTGCTCCTGCCTTGATCCAGCCCTGATCCAGCCCTGCACATCCCTGCTCTAGCTCCGGCCCAGCATAGGTAATTAGGCCCTTTAAAGACACCTGCTACTCAATAGGTTCGACCCAGACTGTTCATTTAGCCCCGATTGCACACATTTATGTCTGAGTGTCACTATTAATTTGCGTTAATTTGGGGAATGTGAGGAGCAGGCGGAGGCGTGTGTCTCACCTGCACCGGGCCGCTGTAATGGGACTCTAATGGTCTGATTGATCAGAGACGAGTGAGGGATGGGAGTGTGCGCTGGCAGCTCAATCACTCTCACACACACACACACTCTCACACACACAAGCACACAGAGGAGCAGGGAGAGAAGCACCACAAATACTTACAATGTTTGGGCTTTTTGTTTATTACTTACAAATAGCAAACTTCTATATCGCCTTTATCTGGGGTAAAGCAACATTAAATGGCCCCAAGTCTCTGAATCATGTTTATATTACTAAATTGATTAAATATATTTATAGGGAGTTCAACAGTGGAGGGGAGTAGAACTATCCTGCAATGCGTGCAACTTGAGGGTTCTGTTTTGACTTGACGAGAATGAGGGTCTGTAGACAGGGTCTGGGGCAAAGTTGGTTGCATTCATGACCACTGGACATAAACCATTTGTTGATCTGTTGAAAGGATTTATTAGTGTGCTACACATTGGTACACCGGGTTTAGTATCTTAGAGGCCACAGAAAAAGGGAGGGAATGCGGCTGTGTTTGCCTGTCAGAACATCTATCTGCATGTTATATAACTGTATTTAATATACTGATACTGTGATAAAGGAGAGGAAAATAGCCCAGTGAGCCCTGCATATGATAGTGCCATATGATTGTGTTAACAGGTCTGCAAAAGTAATAACTCTAACTGTGGTGCGGATGCCAAGCCGAGCCCCTGGGGTCCACAAACCTTTGCGCACCGCCCCATCAGCTGTGAAATCTGCTTCCCTCTTTGATAAACGCTGGAGATGTGACCCTATCTCAGTCCTGCAGATGCCCAGATTTCCTGTCATGCTTTTTCCCTTGTTTTTCTTCTCGCTGCTATCTGACTGTCTCGTTTTCAAGCGCGATGCCTCTCTGTGCTGTGGCTGTGTGTAATGCTCCGCTCACTGTCCAGTCTCTGCATCATCCGTCACTTCTTTCTGCTCCTGAGGCCTGTCGGTCACCAGCTGAAATGTTCCTCTAACACTGCACAAAAGGGGGCCTCACATCAGGGCAGGCGCGATCAAAGTGTACACCAAGAACACAGCCAAATTTGCTTACCTCAGACTATAATAGAAGGGATTTCTAAGGTATTTCTAAGCTAAGTTAAGGTAAGATAAAGAATTTCTACAATGTTTTGTCTATTTTCATTTGTGTTGGTAAAAATATATTGAACTTAGCAAGGAATAAAATGACTAGAACTATTTATTTATTGATATTGTTGCAGAATATGTTGCTTTGAAAGAGTGAAATGTGAGTGTGTAAAATTTTGATATTTGATTCTCTAGACAAATTCACAATATTTATTGCTTTTTCTACAAATAATCCCACAGATTTTTTGTGAAATTTGAATAGTTTTGAAAGCCCTTCCAGGGAGTAGTGTTGTGAATTAGCCTAGGCTATAAACACTGTGATACCTGCCTCAGATAACTGAACTGTTAATCTATGTTGTATTTATCCCTATTCAAATACAAAATGCAATCGCGCTGCATTCATCTGGTTCTCGAGAATTTGGGATGCGAGATGAGGTGCGGAGTTCTGACTTGTTTGCGTTCATGGGCCTTTATTTCAGAAAGTCTGGATTTTGAGATGTGTTGCTGTTAGCCTTCTCAAAACTAAATATTATTTGTAACTAATGTGACATTGGTAATCAATTACAGTTGTAGTTGTAGCCTCGGGTCTTTCATGTGCTGATTTGTGGCTCTTTTGATGTGGATAACTGACCACTAGTTAACCCCTAAATGTAGTATTTTTTTTAGTCAAAGAACCAAAATAGATAAATTGACAAATCAGCTGATTTTCATTCATTGCACAGAGCAGGTGACGTGCTCTTGGGTGGATGGTTTTGGCCCGAGCTCCTCAGTTGTTTTTTTCCGAACTGTACGATTGTCTCTGTGCATGTTTCAGCTCGGAAAAACATTTATCTGAGTTCCCGAGGTCCACATGAACGCAGCATAGGACTCGGTGGACACAAAGTAGTCCACATACTCCCATGGGTCAAAGGTCAGCTCATGTTCAGTAGTCTCACCCTAAATCTCTCCCACTCTCCTCATTATTTACTGTAGAAGCTACTTTGCGTTGGTCATTACACTTAGTCCTGTCTGGGCTCCATGCCAAAGACAGGGAAACAGCTATGAGCTTGTGGGCCTGTGCAAAAATAGCTTGACCTTAGTTAAGTCGGAGCTGATTGATGCTTTTAAATGAATGAATAAAACTTGTATCGACGTCTATAACTCACCAGCGGCTTATGGGTTTGAATAAAGAGACAAAGGCCTTACAAAATCCTATCCTATTCTTGTAGATTCTTTGTCAACTGTGGTTCACATCTGATTCTATGATAGTTGAGAGATAAAGACAAATACAAATACTTTGGGGGTTTTTTTGTATTATTTTAACAATTGTTTTGTTTGTTGTCATTTGTTCAGTGTTCTGATGAGAGCTGTTTTTATGTTAACGTGGAAATTGTGAGCAAATTATAAACCAGAATTTCACCCCAACAAGGACATCGTATCAACACTTGTATGACCACTACGGAAAGCATTTCATGGCATATGTCTTTACTACAGAATTCCACACAATGCAGCTTTAATCTGAATGACTGAGAGTAGGTCCACACTTTGTTCTCTGCTTCAATACATCTCCCATTGTTCTACACTCCCTCTGCTGCTTTGCCTAGCCTCCCATACGTCTACATTAGCCTGTTTTCACTCCCCCTCAGTCTCCAGGTAAGGCTAGCATCGGACCTTTAGCCGTCTTTGTATCAGCGCTTTAAGATTTACACAACTCCCTCGCCTCCCACCAAAATAACTGAGATAAATGCAACGCCATATTAGGGATGTTGCCAACGGCTGCATGTTTGGCAACCCAATGAGATTTGAGCTGGAGAAAGAAATAAGATATACAACTATGCACCTTCAGACATGTAGATTCCCCTGTGATGGTCCGAAATGCTGTTCTATTTTAGTCCAAAAACAACGTAAAAAACTAAAACAAAACCACTGCAATGACCTAGCCTTTAATGATAGTAAGAGAAAACCTGTTAATGCCCTTTTGGTGAGATGGGACTTAGGCGAGCAGAGAAAGCAGTTAAGCATTTTAAAAGGATTCCCGTGAGATAAGACACACATGAGATGCTTTGAGGCATGATGGCAGCTCTCTTTTCCTCTATTTTAATTGCGGGGTGGTTTGGCAGTCTCGCTGACCCCTCCATAGCCCCATTACAGGTGATGGCCAACACCTGCACACATTGTAGAGATAGAGAGGGAAACTTGGACTGCACGGAGAGCACTTAGTCCGGTCATCAGCAGTTCTGTGATTGGTTTGATAGGTTTAAGGGCAGAGTTTTGAAATTTGTTCACCTTCAGAGTGATAAATCAGCAAGATGTTTTTGTAAAGATGGTTTCGATCGTGAGATGTAGAACAGTTCATTGTAGGATATTGGTGAAAAAAGCTGAAATTAAAGTTGGGAGTTAGAGGTCGTATATGAATGCGGTCAGAGGGGTTGCAGGCACAAATTGTCAGCCTTGTTTCGCATCACTCCCGTGGCTATACACCAGTAGTAAGTGAGAAATGAAAGAATGCAAAAAATATTTAAGGATTCCAAAATGTGAAATGAAATTCGTGATCGTTGCTTCTTTTGCAGACTTGACTGTATTTAAGTCTTATGAGATGTATATAGTAATGACCAACAATAATAGGTTCCTATAATAAATGGTTTATTTGGCCTAGGGCTGGGCAACATCACAAGGATTTTTTTCCCCCTCATATTGATCAACTCAATATTCATGTCCTACACAGAAAGTACATATAAAAAAATATATATACTGACATTTTTTCCTCCAAAATCTCAACTATGCTCTAAACCACATGATTTTTGACAGAAAACTCACTGTGGACCCATGCTAATCATTGACAATTAGAAATGACTGAATCTTGATTTCAATTCAGATTAGATTAATTGCCCAACCCCCTTTCAATGTAAAGAAAAAAAGTCCTTTATTTGGTATCAGCACACATCTTGGACCATCCTGCTTGATGGGAAGATGCTAAAGGTTGTTGGAGAAACAGAGACAGAAATATATGGACCGCATTACTTCAGAAGGCAAGCCGAGGTGTTGCTCTGTCAAATCACTTTTCCGCCCAAGGATAACTGACTCCGGCCCGAGAGAAGACATATTTCACGGCTATAATATGGGTTCAGTTATTTAAAGCAACTGATGACTTCAAAACCATGAGAGGAGCTTAGAAAACAGTTGAGAATGATTGAATAAAAAGTTGAGAGATCTGGCTGTACCGGGTGAATAGCTTTAGTATTGAAAATCCTCATGGACTTTTTCATATGTTTTTAACCGGATGAACATTCGACTGGTTACAATACTAATAGGAATTTCTTAATTAATCCAAAAGTATCAAATCCACAGAGGGCTAGTCACTCCACCAGAGCAGTGGGTCAACAGCAGCCTGGGGAGGTTTCAAAGAGGAGATAGAGAGCTGGAGGGTAGGGGACATGAAAAAGACTGGACCTTATTCAGAGCATGGACCCAGCGTCAAATCCACCAATTAAAAGGTTTTGTCATACAATATAAGGCTTAAAATGTTAAAATAGATGCACTTCAAAAGCTTTTGTGAGTTGGTGTTGAGAGACATGGGAGTCAATGGTAATAGATTCTTTCAATGGGCAGAGTCGCTTTCTTGAAATATGATTTATATAGAGAAATATTCCAAGTAGCATAATTACCCGTAATAATTAGTGAATGAGCTCAGAATATGCCTACAGATGTTGCTTTAGTTATTTGTTTAATTTGCTTCGTGGAGAGAGGCAGGGTCCCATAGGAGCAACTAAAGCAAAGATGTAACAAAAATGCATAAATTCATATATTTACTTACCTTCTGAAAAGGGCTTCATTCAATTGTAAGGAACCCTGTTGAAAATGTCAACTATAGGCCTTAGGGAAATGTACCCTGACCAATTGAGAGTTCATGTTACAAGGTTTTCTGTACTAAAATAATGTATCTGACAATAAAGTTCAATGATGCTGAATTAAGAAATGACTGCATTAATAAAAAATATATATTGTGAAAGACAGACACTGGACATTAGCCAGTGCGCCAAGGCACAGACTGAAAAAACGAACACCCATGCACTTAATTCACAAGGAACAATGTAGTTTCATAAATTAGCATGCATGTCACTATTTGTTGGACCACACCATAAACACAAGGAAGACATGAAGATGGATGCACATACCAGTGCATTGGTGTCCGTGTTCATCTCTATCTTGCCCTCGAATGGCCCCCACGTTGTGCCCACAGGGAGCTGCTGCCTGCTGTGGATCCTCCGTTCTCCTTCTTTCAGAAACACGTCTAACTCTCCTAAAAAAGCAGAGAAAAAAAAATCAGAAATCAGCCATATTCCTGCGTACAACAAGGTCCACACGACATCACAGTGAGTACATGAGCAGATATACAGCACTGCATCTGAGCTCAGCGATAAACAGCAGAGGTTACAGCCACGCACTTTCAAAATGGATAAGCAAATCAAGTGAGCACCCATCTGATGGTGTTCCTCACACACGCGGCACGCTAACCTTACTTGAAAGGTGTCTTGTGTGCAGATAATCTGGGTGAGACTGTGCAGGCTCGCTGGCTGGCAGGAGCAGCTCGTGGCAGGCCTATTTCGGTTGTTCCAGGAAGCCGAGCCCTTGTTACAGCTACAGTTCATTAATAGTGAAAGTGGATAACAGTGTTAGTACTATATACCCCACCAGGCTTATCACTTAGACTTACTGGACTTTGGTAGATGGTGATTAATAACATGGTTATCATAGGCTGCATGACAAATGGGAATCAGTGTTGATTTCGTACACTAAAATACTTTTGGCATAATTTGTCAATGTCATATTTTTGTAATCAAAAACTATTGGACTAAGTAGGGACTGAGTAGAAACTAAATCCAAGTTCCCCTTTCAGTCCCAAAACCCACACAAGGATCTTAAACTCAACTAAGACTAAAATTCAACTTGTCAAAACACTGATAGGAATAAGTGAGCTAGGCTAAGCAAAAGAGTTTACATTTACTGGATAATACTTTATATCTTAACTTGAATAATGTCTTTCTTTTTTTGACATTTAAAGGAGTCAACCCATTTGTGAAAAATTATAATGGAAATGTGTGCTTTCTGATCCATACTCTATCGCTTTCCCGGACTTGTAAAATCACTTAACCATTAGCATTTTCTCTTGTCGAACCATTTTTTTTTTTTCTTACAATGTGCTTCCTACTTGATTACTTTATTATGATTCCTTTTTAACCAAATCATTTTCTTTTAACATTTCATTTCTTCTAGTAGGCCAAATATTACTTTCATAAACTTAGCAAATCAAGGACTAGTACTGATCAAAAACAAACACAACATTTGATTTGCATTTACAAGCAGTTTCCTTGGTGACGGTGAGAACTGTCCTGGTGGAAGTTGATGAATCAGATATTTGTAACAAGTGCTATCAGGTTTTATCAACACTCGGACACAAAATGTTCCACTGCCAAAAGACTTTTCTCAGCTGTGAGTCATGTCTGAAAACGGCCTCTTTATGTAACTGTTTCTTCACTGGACTGGCCCCATGTCAGAGGTCGGGGTCGAACATAAATAAAGTGGTTTGTTCACATTATGTGTTAAAAACGTTCATTAAAAGTGTCTGGCACTAGAATGTCACATGTGAATGTGTGTATTTACACACAGTGACAGTTTATGGAGTTGCTCCATTGCACTTTTGTTTGCTTTTTTTACTCATTGCCTTGGCTAATGCATCTCTATGGACCTTTTGCATGCTGGCTTCACACATAGTTTCCATGGTAAAGGTTGTTTTTTTTACGTTCCCAAGCTCTATTCAACACAATGATTAAACAAAATATTAAGACGTCATTAAGCAAAATTTACTAGGCTAGAAATCATTATAATGATACTAGTAGTAACGTCATTCCAATAGTAATTAAAATGCAATTGAACCAAGTGGACTGGGAAGAGCTTACTGACCGTACATTCTTTTTTTTTTCTCAAATGAGAACAATCCCCTCTGGTAAACAATTATTGTCATGGCCCAAACTCCACACAGGTTGTTAACATTGTTTCTTTGAACCGGTGTCCGCACGAGTTGCTAATAGTCACACAGGGCACGAGGTTGACGCTGAATGGACTGCGGTGATTATTGAACTTTCTGATGCGTCGTGCTATAATGACCTCCCCTGCCCTGTTCTCCGCTCCAAATATCAACTGTGTATCTGTGGCACGCCTTTGTGTCCGGCCCCTTGTGCTGCTATGGAAATGTGTGCGCATGTGCTCTCTCGCATGCATAAACATAATGGGTCTTGTGCCATTGCGTGCTGCAAATAACACCTCGCTGCTGGTACATTCGTTAACAATCAAAGTGAAAATGTCACTGGCAAAAATATTCTTTGATAAATATTTGAGTGGTGGTTTAAATACATCACAGAAAATTATTTGATTTTGACTGACTAAAATGGGCCCAAAGAACAACACTGGCAGGACAAAAACATAAATGAAGACATAAGGACAATGAACATACATTCAACCAGGGGTCAACCAAAAAATGCAGGGCCTAACCAAGTGTGAGCCCGGATTAAACCAGAACTAAAATAAAGCAGATTCAGTAAACACTAACTATGTGTCTCTTCAAAAATCAAGATTCTAACAACTATAAACAAATATGCTAACATCTCTTTTTAGCTTTGGACTTTGCTACCATATAATAGACAAAAACAAAATGCGAGGGAATGGGAGAGGGCATTACATTGAGCCAAAAATTGAAAACCCACTATTTAACTTTATTTTAATGTTCACAAAATGAAATGTTCCTGTGACTTCAGAGTACTACTATTACGACCCTTCATACCATCAGTCTTGTCCACAGTTTGAGAACCATTATTAGTGCGAACATTCAACGTTTTGGACTTGTGCCAAAAGTTAAGATAATCAGCCTTATCTCTGCCTCTTCTTCTCCTCTCCCTCAGTGCTCCCTGCGCTGTCTTCCTGGAGCTGCAGAGGAAGGTGGGTAAGCTCATTACAGAGAAATAATTAAACATGGGAGCACAGCTGGTCGTCATCACTGCGAGCCACAGCCACTGCTTGATGCATTCTGTTTGTCCTCAGATAAGACCCGCGGCCTTTACCCGCCTGGATGCAAGTTCCCTTTTAGCCCCGCTTGACTCGCGGTTCCAAGCAGCCCACTAGCCAAACCATTCACACATTTTTGGGGGTAAAAATAATGAGGTGACTAGTGTAGGTGCAAGAACGGGAGAGAAAAGGGGGTCTTATTGAATTTGCGCATCGCGGCGGCCACCATGTTTTGGGTGCCAGTTGTGCGCAGCTCACACCAAATGTTGCCTGAGGACCTTGGCTGGCAGATGGCTTGTCACATCTGTTGCAGACACTAGTAGAAAATCTCCACACAAAATAAGTCCCGTGCATGAATAATGAGGCTCCCCTCCACACTGTCTGCTGAAGTAAGCATGCATAAGTTTGCAAACAACAGAAAGATTTGGGCAGATGTGTCCAGGTGTCAGACAGATAAGTGACAATTATTCTAATTAGGTTAATACTTAATACGACAGTACCATACTCAACACAGATTCAGTTCCAAGCTGTGATAAAAGGAAGTGACATTGGGAAAGGAAAGATATAGCCAAATTCTATATACAAAAGTATTATACACTCTTAGTTATCTAGGTTCTGTGTTTTTTGGTTTGGTTTGTTTTTTTTTCAGGGGAAGCCAAAATTTCTGATGAAAATACACAACTTATTGAAAAACATGTACTTTAGATAAGGAACAATGTATTAGCTTTAAATGCTAACCAATCAGTATGCCCATAAATGTAATTGAGAATGAATATGGAATGTGCAGGTCATCAGATTTAACCAAGAAGACATTTCAAAATGGCTGACCCAACCTAGCACCTGTGTTCTGCCCTCAGCACTGTTCCTCTGAAATACCACACACTTGGCAAAAGGAGCCCCAGGATGTATCTGAAGAGCCCCTGCTGCCCCCTCCCAAAGCAGGCCCCCACACCTCCCTCCCCCCTGATAAGATCATCATCTGTCGCTACAGTCCCGGCTCTGTTCTGCACTCTACAGACACTTGGCAGACCACTGAATGTCCCTTTGTCCTCAGAGATCCTCGTCAGATAGGACCCAGGATGCTCCTTGCTGGCATCTGCTTGTATTTTTCACTCTTTTGTGTATATCCCTGTCCTGCCTGTGGGTTATGGTGCAATGGGACATGGAACCTCATCACTAGCTTCAGTGGTATAAGTGTGATAATAGGTTTGACAGTGGCACGGTGCCAGTGTGGTGGTGTGGGTTAAAAATATGAGCAGCATAAATGTGTGGGCTTATAAGAGAGAAAGAAATAAAGGTGCAATATCTAACTTTTCTAGTAAAGGGTCCACCACATGCTTGTCTTCATGGAGATGCTATTGCTTTGAACTATTCCACAGTATGGCACCTGCTAGTCGATCTATAGAGATAAGCAGGTGACGCAACTAGGCTAAGGTTACAGGCCAGATGTGTGGAGACGGAGCCCTGCTCACTGTTTCTCAGGGTATTTTGGAGAAATAAAAACACCCATAATGAAATAAGCACTTTACGTTTGATGCCATACTGTGGAACATTGCAGGAAAAGCATTAACATCTTCAAGTGATGTAACCACCACCATAAAAGTTACATAGTGCACATTTTAATAATTTGCATATGCAGTTGTTTCAATGCATTTTTTTCCTCTTTCTTTCCTTTCATTCTTGTTTTCTTGGTGATACCAATCAATTTTCAAGACAAACTATAGAGGATGCTTTTATTTCCCAGTGCTGCAGCTTCAATGCAGTTTCATATTGGTGTGCATTCTTTGTGCACTTTATCAACTTATATAGTTGGCCATAAAACCCTATGCTTATGGAGTCCCATTAATAGTAAGAATACATTTCCTTAATACAGTTTCACGCCTGGAATGAGCCCTCTGCTCCGGGACAGATATGACAAATTACATCATGAACTAACTCTCCATTGCTAAGATTTGAGATATTTTGAACGACAATATGAATATAATAGAGAAAAAATGTTTTATGTATGTTTTATTGTGTTTTCAAGCTTTTAAAACCATACACCACCTAAAATAATGGAGAGAATTTCAATCAACCCTAGAAAACTGGATAGTAAACCTGCTCTAAACAATACTGAGCCAGACCAAAATCAAGTCCACATACCCCCAGTGGCCCCTATCCTAGTTTGAGAACCATAAATGTAAGGTATACTCATGATTTGAGCAATGCACTGTTCAAAGTTCAATAACCTGTGAGAGGCAATTCAGATATGTCCCCTCAATCTTCTGAATAGTCGCTCTTATGGTGGTGGCAAATGGGCAATAAATTAATATACCATAGGAGAGGCATATGGGGTGAGATGGAGCGCTCAGTATCAGTTCAACAAAAGGTGGCCAATCTTTGAAGGCGATGTGTGATATGAAATTTAACAGCAGAAGCAGAAATGTCACAGGGCTTTGATAAGACAGGCATGAACTTTCTTCTCTCCTTCGTCCAAACTGTTACTATCAGGTCGTGCTGAGTAAAATGCATCATTTATAATCCCTCACTATTATCTCAGTGAGAGCTTGTTTTAAAAGACACCAGCACTCGTACTCAGTCATTTCTGCAGTAACCAAAATGTGTAGTGTTGTTAGAGCGACAATCAGATCAACAGTTCGTTATTGTCTAATATCCAACTGTATTATGTATTAAGTTAAAGGTGCCCAATGTAACTTTTAAGGAGGAGGGCACATCTGCTTGTTTCCATTGAACTGTTATTGGTCTGTCTGGAACGTTCAGTAGGCATTCATTTGATCTCGCATCAATTGCATTACACATGTTTTTATTGCTAATTAAATACCTTAATAAACTTACATTCTTACTCCGACATGTTAGTGCCAAACAAACCATCTTGCAATTTGAGGACCTCAGCGACCAGCCTCCTGCCTGTGCCCAGAGTCAGGACAAAACATGGGGAATCAGCATTTCAATTTCATGTAGCTAAAACCTGGAAGAATCTTCCTGAAGATGTAAAACAGGCCTCTGCTTTGACCAAGTTTAAATTCATGGTCCAAATGGTTCTGTTTAGCTGTGCATACGACTGAAAGGTTTTTATTCTGCACTCTCCTCTTTTAATGTTAATTTTATGATGATTATTTATGTTTTGATTTGTTTGTATTGTTATTTTAATGTATTTCTTATTCCGCAAAGCACTTTGAAAATTGTGCTATAGAAATAAACTTGCCTTGCCTTGCTCACTTCTCCTCAGATATGACCTGTAATTTGTCCGTGGAGATAGATGTTTAATTGCCATACAGTGGAACATATGAGGAAAAGTTACACTGTGCACCTTTAAAGATGGTGTGATTAAAAAAAACACTATGTCAGTGTTAAATTATGTATGGGCTATTAATAACTGACAGCACAGGAAAATGGGTGAAGTCATTTGGCAGAGACTAGAGTTGAAGTCAAAATATTAAAGCAGGCCAATTAGGTGCATATGGATAAAAGCTCTACCACTGAGCCACACAGCAATAAGCCAAAAAGGAACTCTTCATTTTAGAGAAACAGAGTATTACTTTCCCACAAACATATATATTAACAGATGCTCCAAAAAAATTAAATGAAAAGTCCATGTTACTAGTCACTCTGGCATTCCTGTAGAATACAAAATGAGTTCAAGTGAGATGACCGTAAGATTACCAGTTAAATGAAAACGGCATAAAACCAAAAAGCACACATGTATATTCATGGAGCTAATTGAAATGCATGTTATTTAACTGCATGTTTCAAAATTACCTCTTAACATATGACCTATTATTTTTATTATTATTACGGGACTGTAAAATGTCTAGCTTCAAAATGAAAAGAATAGCATGGCAATAGGACGTCACTGCATGTCTCTCCCACTCAAAGTTAGTCCGGCAGTACATTATCAACCCAGAGCTGCTGTTAGGTGTCATTGAACAATTGAAATATATGCTCTGTCAGAAGCACCATTTCATCACCAGCCCAGCCAAGTCAGAGGCAGACGCCGCAGACAACAATCTCCCAGGCATCCATCTTTCCAGAAGCACTGCAATTTCTATTGATAGCATGTAAAAGAAGACAGCAAAACTTAAAGAATGACTGTCCCCCCGCCAAGATATCTCCGTATCGCTGACAACATCTAGAGGACACACGAGACTCTCTCTGGCAGGAAATCAAGATTGTTTTAAACGCTTTTCTTAAAATTTCAAAAGCGTCAAAAGGACATTATTCCACCTGAAAGTGTCAGCGTGGATGAGTAATTGATGGTGTGCTCACTGGAAAAGTATGTGTTTGGGACAAAGGCAGAAAAGCACTGCAGAAAATGGTTGTTTTGTCAGTCCACAAAAAGTAATATTTAGTGAAAGGTATGGGCATTCTGTTTGATGTAATTATAGGATTGTACTTGAAAGATAGATGAACAAAAATATGAATTAATGTCGCAAAATAAATTAAAAACGAAGAGAAAAGTAGAGGCCACGTTGAAGGTACTATTTTGCAAAGGTTCACATAATCATTTGCCTGCTAAACTTCAGAGGTAAATAAAAACTAGCTTATTGGAAAATTGGTGGACTCATTCCCACTTTCTACATTTCACACTTCCACTGTGTCCTTGGGCAAGACCCTTCACCCACCTCGTCTATTTGTGTGGGTTGGCAATAAACAATTATTTAACAAAGAAAAAGTAAACATTGCAACATCCTAGGTAATTTAGGAGCAGACTATTTTAAGTACTCCTGAATCTCCTCCCAAGTTAATTACCGAGGAGCCTCTTGGTAACACGGGAATGCTTTTTTTTTTTTTTTTTTTTTTTCCTGGGTGACCTAGTTGTCTTTTGTGAGTAGGTTTTAGCCAGAGCAGTTTGACAGTCAACAGATAAGATGGATTAAGCTCTCCTTTTTTCATCCAGTTTTTGATGTGAACAGCGTAAAAGCGGGTTAAAGCGTTGAGTTTCAGGAGTATTTTTAAACGCCTGGAGATAGCGCGATAAAGCGACTAAACCTAAAAGTCCAGAGCACCGCGAGCAAGGTCAAGGTTGCGGCTCGGGGTGGCAGCTAACCGAAAACTGGGCCCGACCTCTCTCTTTACGCCAAAATATAGATACATGCAAGAAGAACCAATCACGTGTGGAGAGGTGTGCGCCGATGCCCCCTCTTCTTGTGTGGGAGAGTGAGCTTGTGAGGGGAAGGGGGGCGCGTCTGCCTACCATGCATGAATGAAACGCTTATATGTGTGTGCAAAATATCTCTACGAGCAACTAGCTTCATAATTATGTTTTGATTATTCGCAAGGACTAAAATAAAACACCAATTAATCCGACGATGTAAGACAGGAAATGGAATGCACGTATTAAACCAGCCGTTTCATGGAGCGACAAAAATGTGAGAATATAATCTGTGCACAGCCCCATGCGCCTCCTTTATATATTCTAACGTATCGGAGGTGACAGCCATAAGATCACGTGATGTGGATTAACCAATCTCTGCATTCCAAGGCTCATTGTAAAGAAACCAAAAGGTGATCAGACAAAACCATGAGAAAAAAAAGGATTGTGGAAAAAAAAAAAAAATACAGAATTGAATGCTGAATTTATATTTTTCGCTGGTAAGGAATAAAAAAATAAATAAAATAAATAAAACTACATAAATATGCTCTAACCTTGCATGCTAACAGGAGAGAAAAAGCTTTAAACTTGAATCTTACCTTGAACTTGTGCAAGAATGACAAAAATATTTTAGAGAAACCTAAAATGCAGTACTGCTCAAAAGTAATTGTGCTGACTTAATAATAAAGACTGATAATGAACTGACACTTTTGAGTGGATTCAACCGATTGTTTTCATCATAAAATGTTGCCCAGTTTTGCCACATGTAAATCATTTCATAACTTTGACTTAATACTTACAGTGGATGTTTAGCGGCTCCATTGAGAGAGCGTACAATTGGAGTCAGTCTTTGTGCTTGGGCCTGTGCAGGTCTGGTGGGTGAGGTTGTTCTGTCGATGACATGTGGAGATTTTTGTGCTTGGAAACATTTGTGATGTGGACACACTCTGAGGACTTGTATTCCCTCCACTGCTGCTCATGTCAGTGACGGGGGAGAGTAATCCTATACACAGGCTGCTATTGTGAAATGAGAAACTAGCTTCAGCCTTCAGTGGCACCGGCCATGCACCTCTCTCCTTCTCTCCCTCTCTCTCTCTCTTTCTCTCCATCTCTCTCTCTCTCCCTCTGTCCTAATCTGTAAACGACTTAAAGGAGCCTTATCTCCGGGCTCTTCTGCTTCATTTCATGCTTGATTTACTTTAATTTGTCTGATAGGGCACAAGGATTTGGAAATGGCCCATCTTTCGGTGGAAAATGTTCTGATTTTTCTCTGGCATTGTTATGTGGAGGTTTTTGACTTTTCTCTCTCTCTCCTTCCTCCTCCTCTAGCTCCATCTCCATCTCTGTCTCTCTCTCTCTTTCCCTCTGTCCCTCTTTTGATGGCGGTGTGGGAGGCTGGGTGGGGTTATGCATGTGTGGGTGACTCCAGTGCAACAGTATGTTTGAGTGAATTTAGATTTGAGCCGACGCTGCAGAAAACACTTTTTTCTTCTCCATGAGGTGTGATTTGGAGATGTGCAAGACAGTATAGCGGGAAGTTGTTTAGCCTTTTAGATGCACAGAGCAGTGGAGTGCTTCAAACCACAACGATCTTATGTTTAACTTAAGAAGAGACTCCAGTTTAGTGAGCGCTCTGCTGATAAAGTCGTACAAAGAAGGACAGGGTACACACCGCATGTCTACAGATGCTTTTCCTATTTTTCAACTCTAGTGCATGCTCGCTATGGCTGCTGGCTGCTCCCATCTCCAAGAGAGTTTTTTTCCTTCCCCCCACACTTCTATTTAGTGACTGAATGACAGTGGAGGCAGTCAGCTATGATTAGAGAAGTCCCATATCTTACCAAATCCTGAATAATCTCCATCCCCTTCGCACCAATGAGTGAGGCACACAGGCGGCACAAAAATCCAAAGAAGGGCGACAAGAAGAGCAGGCAGAGTCTACAGAGATGTCATGTTGTTCCCTGTGCAAACTCAATATGGCTGACCACAGGGGCCAATCGCAATATGTGAATTGTGCAGCGCAATCTAGTCACAGCAAAGTGCATTTTGCAACGTCAAAAGATGACAAGTAGGGTGTATGAAAAGGTATGTTGTAGCACTGTAAGAAAATGCTACTTCAAGAAAATTGATAAAGTGGAAAAAAATGTCATGCTATGATAAGTATTATCATATAAAACTTTTTAAATATTTAAAATTTTGTGAATTATGGATCAGCACTACTTTGGAGCTAGTTAGACTTTGTTAAATCCAGTCCAATGGTTAGATTTGGTATAGACTTGGTTTGTCCTGCTAGGGTCGTGTATTGGCCTATAGTCTTATATTTTGATCTGAATTAAACACAATTTTTATAAAGAGTTTTTTATTGAATTGCACATTTGTAATCTATGCCTAATCATATCTCATTTTCAGTATTCACCATCAGAAGTGTCTGAACAAGTCCCCACCTCCTGATTAGTACAGACAGAGATATGACACGTCACTAGCCCCGCCCCTGCACAGTGCCACAGTGAGCCACACAGATGTACAATGGCAGAAAGTGGGAGAGCATTGAAATTCCTCTCACAGGCTGCATTGACTTAAGCGCGGTCTGTGCTCCGTGATAAACAGAGTGATGATCCGGCAACACGTCTTTATCCATGCTTTGCTTTAATTAACAGCGGCTTGTTTGTTGAAAAGATGATTAATATGCCAATGGAAATTGCATAATTGAATACCACAACACTCGTACAATCAGGGAAGAACATGTCATTTTATGAAGTTTTTTTTTTACTATCACTTTTATAACTATTATTTGTTACTTCCATTCACTTGACAAAAGGGGACCACCCCCTGTAACCATGTAACCCACACAACAAAGGTGCAGAAAGCAGAACCAACGAGCCAGGTTGTTGTACTTTACACAAAATAATGATGACATGAATATTTATAGTGTGTATGAATCCAGCCATTTCATCACTAAAGAGATTATGCAGCATTTTTTATAGTTTTATAGGATACATACCAGGAGGTTGCTCTCTCAGTAAATTCCAAAAACGATCCATGAAACACTATGCAAACTCCAGTCTGTGATGTGGCCAGTTTGAGTTAAAAAAAGACCGAAAAGACACCCTGCTACCAGACTTACTAAAGCAATCCAGTTTAGCCAGTGTTACCCCCCAGCAGTGTCTGCACCAGGGTCTCACTGCTAATGCTAAATACACACATCAAATATTCACCCAATTACAATCATACCTCTTGGAAAAAAACAGTGCCCATAGCTCCTGGGAGGGCTCGCATTGCAGAACAAACATGTTCAAAGAGCTAAAGGAAGACGCAATGAGTGTCAACTGTCCCCAGGGGCAGCCACTTCAATAACCAAGAAAGTATTAACAGCTATGAATTCCTAGGAAATAATAATAAAAGCTTTATAATTAGTATACAGGTGTTGGCAAAAATGTGCAAACTTCCTACAAGTTTTCGTTTTAGATTGTGGTCTTTGTCAATGTGGTCTGGACACTGCCTTTACTACGGCAAGACTACTATAGTGCCTTTGCAAATGTCTGCTCTATAAGGCAAGTGTGTCTAGCTTACATTTTTAGCTATTTTAATATTATCATGATATTATTAAATTGACGTTTGTTAATATTGTAAAGTATCCATAAGACTTAAATGGCACAGTATCTTAATAAGGCATTTCCGCACTATATCTAACAGCAACCTAACACAATAGATATATAGCAGAGTCCTTCCCTGATGATAAGAACTGTGATTGCATTTTAGATTATATATAACTAACAAGCATGAAGTTCCTCTATAAAGCTTCTTAGCACAGCGGATCAGTGGGTGCGTTTGAATCAAGGCCACGCAGCACTGAAGTACAGTGATTTGGCTAATCTCTTGTTGCATATTTCATTATTATCATCGCATATTGTAAATTGAAGGAGCTTTTTTGCCCAAATACAGGTGAGGCATGAATTAGAAAGCCTTCATCAACAATGTCTTAAGAATGCGAATAAGTGGGGATGAGACAAACGCTGTTTACATGTTTTGCTTTGATTACGGTTTAATTCTACATCACTCAGAGCGCGGAACTCACAGGAGCGCTGATGACGCCTTTCATCGCTGCTATCAGAAATCTCGATGTCATTCATGTTTTGTGAGACTTGACAAGAAGACTTTGAATAAAACCCTGGAGAAGCTAGATAAAACCTGCCTTTTTAACGCAGAATTGCCATGATGCACGTCCAAATTTCTTGATTATGAAGAAAGCGTTGGGGAAGAAAACTGAAATGAAAGCGTACGCTGAAAGTTTTTGCTGATATAACCGTCAAGTGTGTCTATAAGTCCGCTTAAAACGCTTAGGTATCAGCAGAGACAGCTGCGACACCCTCTCTCTCATGATTGTGTGTAGACAGTGCACTATCACGGCTTCAGAGCGCTCCCAAAGCTACATTTCCGGTGACAAAAAGCTGCATGCAAAACCCTCCTGAAGGATTGGTCTGTATCCTAATATTTCCAATCCAATTTAAGTGGAGCAGCCGGAGTGGTCGGAGTTTACCAATCTTTGCTTTCCAAGACTCTGTGTGCCGAGGCTTGAGGGGTTCAATCAATGGCGCTTTGATCTCGGCTGGAACCATAATTATTTAACATTGTTACAAGGATTTCTCTAATCCATCCTACCATTAAATCCCTTTTACACCCTCATCTTCTGCAGCCTAATCTGCATCTGGGTGCTCTGTTTGTCTCTCTCGCTCATTTCTACTGGCCCCTCCCTTCAGACGACACCCTGACTTTATAATGGACGTGGGTGCTGACTTAGAAGCTACCTTGTTTACTATTAGAACAACCTGCGAGAATTTAAACCATGAATGTTGCAAGCACTGATGCCGGAAAACCATTGGAATCTTTCTTTTAAAGATAAAATTCCAACATGTTAACGAAATGGCCCAGCACAATGCTTCCTTCTTCTGCATTACTATGGGAATTTCAAAGTCCTGGCCCTGATGGTCCAAAGGTTTAATCCCATCTGTTTATTTTGGTGATCACTTTGACTCCAAACAAAAAGGGCCCACTGTCCTTTTGCAAATATTTGCGTGTCTCTGTGTTTCACCGTGATATAAATAGCAGCTCGGGCGACCGCAAACATTTGTTGAGGCACCTGCCACAGTATCGTGCCCATCTGCTCCTCCTTTCCTCTTAGCTTGACATATGTGCATTAAACCTGAAATGGTTATTGTGTTTTTTTCTTGCAGTTTTTTGGAAACGACAGAAAGAGGAATGGCCCACAGACGCTCCTGGGTTGGCTGGAGTCAAAAACCAGACTCAGGACTTTTTCCATGCGAGTGAAGCTGCGTGTGCATGTTTGATGTAGGTGAAGGGGGTGAGATTGTCTTAAGGGCTCTTGTCTGTGCGTCTGTCAGGTAG
Source organism: Periophthalmus modestus (assembly GCA_019594935.1). Classification (NCBI taxonomy): domain Eukaryota; kingdom Metazoa; phylum Chordata; class Actinopteri; order Gobiiformes; family Gobiidae; genus Periophthalmus; species Periophthalmus modestus. The sequence continues at coordinate 14,925,600 of JAIEZT010000124.1, read as the reverse complement.
CCTCTCTTTGGACTGACCCCTGCTCGGCCTGGCCCCCTTCCAGCTGGCACAGACTGCCGAGCATGCTGGGTAGCGCTGGTCATCGGGAACAGCCAAGAGATTTACGGACAAGGTGATCATATTGCTTCTGTTACCTCTCTGTCACACTCACCTCCCTCAAAAGAAGAGTCTGTGCTTTTGATTTATGCCTTTCTAGCACTTTGGCAAAAGAACGATGAAATAATGGGTAGTATTTTTTATGTGCAGGTAATGGCACAAAATAGCTTTGAAAATGTATATTTAATTGGAAAAATGTAAATTTCAAGAAACGTTTTGTGTCTAAACAAATCTTTCTGGCTGACTTTTTTGTACGTACGCAAGAGGCTTAATAATAAAATTGTACTGTCACTTATTAAGTAGTGCAGACAGCCCTTTATACAGTAGCTGTAATCTCAACTCAAACTGCTCTTAAGAAAACCCTGGCATTTGGCTGACTTTTATGAGGGGGAGTGGTTTACATGGAATCATTTAGATAAGACTGTGAACAAGTTCATTAACAGAGTTAGCTTGCTACCACACACACCATTCCCAATTAGCCCAGAGGAGAGAGAAAGACTGAGCCAGACTCAGATCCATATCACTGCTAGTTCATGAAAATGAAGAGAATAGCATGTAACGCTATCTCCCAAATCACAGGCTGATTGTGAAACAGCCGTAACGAGAAATGAACATGAGACACAAGATTGGAGTGCGATTGGCTTAAGGACATACTTGTGGAGACGAGAGGAGAGACCAAACTCACTGGGTGTTCCACATCAGAGCCCTAGCACTGTGTACAACACTGCAAGCTTCAGCTATCAGATGAATAGTGAGTCATTCTCTTCGGCTCCGCACTGGTCCACACAGAAAGACAATCAGAGCACCGGAGTGATCGGACAGCACTCGACATGGCTTACCAAAGTGGAGATGAAAAAGAGGCACAAAAAGTTCAATTACAGCATGTAAATTGTAAAGGCTTTTGTTGTTACTCAGCAAAAGGGAAACGTTGTAGAGGTGCTTGAATAGACTCACCAAAGCAGGTGGGCATGTTCCAGTGAGCCCACCTCATTAAAGGCTTCAGTCTCTCTTTATGTGACGGCCATTACACAGCCTATTCACATGCACATGCACGCTGATTAAAAATTATCTGTTAGTGATCATAATCACACCTGCTTAAACTTAAGCCAAAGAATAACAAAGAACTTTTCAACTCTCACTATCTGAACATTTACAAAGAGATTAAAGGGGAGACAGTTCCAAACTAAATAAATTTGCTTTTAATCGCTTTGAACAGGAAGTCATGTCATTTCAAATGTTATCTGATTGTCTGATTCCCTGCTTTATTCAAATTATAACATGGCCATCTGACTTTTTCAGCACAATGGGAAAAATTAAAAAGGGAAATGACCTTTCATGGCAGCCATGATTGGAGAGTGAATGGCATTATTATGTGCCAAGATTAATTTCTGCCCACTCTATGCAGCCCATAGAGAAAACAGAGGAGGGGCACAGATGCTTCAGTGCAAGCTCCTCACTAATTGGTGAGTATATCATAGAGATGTTAGCAAACTTAAATACACGCACATGGCCCTCATGATGAACGCTTTCAGTGGCGGGGAGATCAGACAGGAGGCTTGATATATGTAAAAGCATGCTTCTGTGAGGGAGCAGCCACGTGCTCTGTGCTATTTTTCACTGTTATGCTGCACAGATAGGCCAGTGTTCAGTGGATATCACTTGATAATCCAAAGCACTGAGGTTTAGTACAACAAAAAATGGCCTCACATCACCTCCTGTACCATTCACACATGCACCGCCTTACACTGACAGTCTCCTGCCCCACCGTGTCTCCAAGCTCTCATTCTCATTCTGATGGCTAAGTAGAAGCATAATTACAGTCCGTCAAACATCTCCTCATGCTACATCCATTCCTCCTTTTCAAATCTGTATTTTGAAGCTCAGCATTTCCTTACCCAAAAGGCCGTCGTCCTCCCTGTGTGCTACCTTCTTTTTGTCAGGGCCCATGGTTGGGCGCTGACCCCCTCAGCCCCGTCTCTGACTGATCACAGTGATGGTTTATTACTGTCGTCCCTGCGCTCTTATCTTTAGCCAGCAATGCTCATTTCCTTCCCAGATTTAAATGCAAATGTGAAATTTAATGATAAATGCATTATCTGATAGGTGCGATAACACTGATTCACTGTCAGTATAAAATACACACCCCGGGGGGCGCAGAGCCAGCCAGCACAACTTGCCTAAATCCACTTTTTCTCCCTCTCTCTCTACTGTTCTCTTTTTGACAAATGCATGTACCTGCAATAAATTCTGGAGGTCATTTTATGCATTAAAAGGAATCATATTTTGTGCATTCAGCAGTGTGGCTTTAGACTGGTGCTGAGCAGTAATTGTAATTCAATGCAATATCCATCCCCTTGATAAAGTTAGTTTTTACAGAAGACTAAACAAGATAAAAATATGGGCTTAATACCTCAAGCCTTTGTATTTAACATTTTATAAATACTTTAAATCTTTAGCAAATCATTGATGAGGGTTTGATTAAATCAGTTGTTTTGCTCCCTTTTATATGAATACTTGTACATTTGCACATTTGCTGCTAGCATTTGTGAGTCTTCACTTACTTGGCCCGTCCCATTCGTCTGGTCCCACTGCAGCCTGCCGGCTCTTCTCGCCCGGCTCCATCTCGGAGTCCCCTGCCTCTCGGTTGCCGTCTTCCTCTCCTGCCAGGCACAAAAAAAAAAGTTTTATTAGACTGATTTCTTTTGCTTATATGTTACAATGAAAAATGTAAGTTATTAATATGTAGTATTCAAGAATTCTGTATAAGAACAAACATACAGGCCCATCACATGTTGTAGATAGGGTTGATAAAGCCTATATATTTTGGTGAATTCTATGTAGATGTATTACAGTATACGTGTATCTGCTCCATGCACATAAGTCCAGCTGTGCACTTTTATGCACAGGGGTTCCCATGAGTGCCTGCAGGAACAGGAGGCAGGCCTGTGGAACAGGAAGGAAAGCAATGTGTGGGAGCGAGGTGGCTATTTATTACCGTTTGATCTATTGTGGAGCTCTCCCAAATGTGTGTTATAGGATGTTGTGCTGATTTACAGTCTGCAGCACACCTCAGCCATGCTCTGGGATATTTGGGTATCTCTCTCCAGGATGTAAGTGCTACAGGCTTGTTAAACAGTCCCCACCTTCATCTCTACAGGGCTATAATACTGACCACAATACACCCAGCAGTGCTTACCCAGTGTTCCTCGAAGCTCAGCGAGTAAAAAAAGACTATTTCTGTATGCATACAGTAAGCACAGTTTGTACTTTAAGTTTATAGGCACATAAATCAGTGCTTAGTATATGCCCCAAGTGTAGTGCTCAAAATAAATCCAATGTGGCTGACACACAGTCTTTCCAAAGTCTCCAACTAAGAGCAAACCTGCCCTGGGCGAATAGGGCTAGTCCATAGTTTGCAGAAAAACATTTCTCCCACTTTTGTCACCTTATCGTCTCCATCCCTTTGATGTTTTAAACCCAATAGTGAACGGTCAAGGGCAGGCCTGGATTACCACAATGGATTACTACACTTCATACAGTTGAAATAGGGATGTCTAGATAGGAAATGTGAATACGAAGATGGCAAAATTCACAAGACTCAAAGAGAGTTTTAAAATGTACCAGTATGTCATGTACTAAATGTGTGGCTTTAATACGAATGAAACATAAAGTAGAACAATATATGATGTGTTTCCTTATGGTGACAACTGCCTAGGGACTCTTTGCTGCACCATCCACACTTATGTTAATCTTCAGATCAACAGCACTCACCATGTATGTTTATCTTTTTGGCCATGGCTCACTTCAAAGGCAATAGCAAACATTGCTATGGATGTCAGCTTTCTGCCTTGCACTCAGAGAAAATGTAGAAAAGACTGATGAGATATGGAAGGATAGTCTGCTCACGTCCTAGTTACAGTACAGGAGGTCATTATGACCCACTTTTGCTTATGCAAGTGTCTAGCACTCTCTCCGCCCTCTCCCAGTATATTATCAGGACACACATGCAACTAAATTCCCCACTATTTATTGTTGGGCTTGGAGAACCTCTTTAGCATACCAGACTCGTATTATGATGAGGATAACAAAGGCGCATATCAACAGTTCCTTCCAATGGAGCGGAGTTTAAAAAAAGCGGGGGAGATAACATTAAAGGCACTACCTTGATCTCAGGCGAACATGTTAAGCCCTGTAACGAAACGTATTGGAAGTGTTTAATTAGAGCTCGGGAAATGAAGCTACAAGATGATTCCTTAATTAAGCAGTGATTAAGGATTTTCTGCTTCTATCTAACACAGTTTGCAATGCATTTTAAACACAATCACTCAGGCACCCTCGCAGGGAACAATGTCACAAGGCTTTGATGAAGTTTCTTGCACAAATGTCAGTGGAAAAAGCCAGGCAGGGAGTTACTACTGCTGGAATATGCAGGATTTGTTTGGTAGTGTGCAATACAACATGGAGGTGACTTTAGTATTGACCCTACAATGTCAAAACAGATGGATTGTGGTGCTCCATTTCACCAGTCACTAGTCAGCAATCTAGAGTACTTTGTTTCATGATTTGAATTGAGACCCTTTGCCACACTATCAAGGGAGACCAATAGTCAATGATTATTCTTTAAATTATCACCTAGATCATAATGTAAATCTCCCTCCACAGTGGACTGGAGATACTTAAGGCAGCATGCAAGGAGCAGACGGGCTGGGCAGGGTGTGTGGGGGAGGGGAGTATGGAGAGGGGTGGCCTGCTGGGCTCAGGGTTGGCGGGCATGCAAGAGGAACCAGTGAGCTGTTAAAATCAGCCCTATCACTGCTTCATCAAAGGACACCTCTGTAGCCAAATCACAGTCACACGCAGCACGCCACACATTCAGGTCAATAAGCTTATAGGCGATTTACACAAACAATTCCTCGAGCAAGGTAGCAACAAAGTCATATTGGTTTTTCCTCTCCCTTTTAGCATTGTCTCAGCCAAGGAAGCCCTTGAAAATGTCAATCTTTATAGCGTGTAACTTTAAGGAGCTCAGGGCCCTCTAATCCTGACCAGTAAGTCCACAGACACGTTGCAATTTCTGCAAAATGGAGTCTAAGTATTTTAAGTCTTGGTATAGGATTGCACAGTTCTATATGAGGCTGAATTCTGGCTCAATGACTTTAACTCTGGGCCACTTTTCTAAAGCCACAATCTGGTACTGGAGCTGCAGTGATTTGGAGAAAGTAATATTAGGGCGATGGCTGCCCCCTTCCCAGCAGCGGCAGCCAGTCAGTTGATATTGCATATTTGGGTGTTGATGCAGATTACCCTGCTACAGATAAAGTCAATTCCAGGAAGCAACCTTTTTCTCCAAAGTCAAGCATAGCTGTAAGACTTCTGCTATCTGAAAAATGGGTCTGAATTGCATGCAATTTGTGGCAGGCAGAGAACTCCAATAGAGGGAGGCTATTAGTGCAATGCTCTTCCACTGTCTCTTTAAATGCCAATAAATTCCCATCATTACAGAATCTGGCAGTTTTCCTGCGTGTCTGCAGCCGCTCTTTATCGCACTCTGCCTCAGTCTCTGAGCATGTAGATCTGGGCCAGTTAGATTGTCATACTTAACAAACATTAATGATTCATTTCCTGCACTGAGTCAAATGGGGCTAAAGGGATGACTCGATTCATCTTATCACACCACAAATTAGCATTTCTCCATATTCTCCAGCCTCGGCTGTGCGTTCAAATTCCACATCCACCATTCTGGGCACTGGCAGCTGCGGCCAAGGAGATCTTCCTCTGCTGCTGCTGCAGATTCTGATTATTTCTGTGCCACACAAAAAGTGCCATCATTAATTCTGCTACTTTCTGTTTGTTGCTGTTGCTGTACGCCTCTGACTGCTGCAATGTCAAATTATTCACAGCTGGGTTACTGAAGGGTCAAGGTACGCTTGTTTACTGTGTTATGTCCTTGCTTAGGAATCCTGGGCATTAATTCAAACACTGTGTTAAAATATTGCCCACATTATAATTCTTTTTTTTATTGAGGGGCAAAAGTTCAAAAGAGTGCAAATGCACAAATTTGTCATGCTTGATGGTGTTCTGACACAACATTTATAAGACCCCCGTAATCATCATTTTGGGCTGAAAAAACATGTAACGTGCCTTCACAGAAAGCTGTTACATGGAGGAAATGAGACACATGAAGCGACATGTAAATTCAGTGTCAGAGCAAACTAAGGAAGTCATTTGTCATCACACACAAACACTTGGAGCGCACAAAGGCAACAGCTTGTGGCAACACCCCGCTGAACTTCACAGATAGCCAACAATAAAAGAGGGGGTAAAACAGCAAGGTGAAATTTCACCATTTCAGTAAAAAGATCCCATTCAGAAGAAAGGCAGCTTTTGGACAAAAACACCGGCAGGTGTGTCAATAGAGTATAAATCTTCAGTGGAGTCACAGAGTTTATCTGGAACTGTCCATAAAAGTGAAACCAGCCCAACACGAGGGACCAACTCACTGAGAATTGGTTTTAATCCAGAGACATAACCAAGGTCATTTCTTTATGAGACGCACACTGAAAACTTTTAACTTACACACATTTTAGACAAATGCATGCAGTTTTGACAAGTGGATCTGTATTTTATATTTAATCATCACTGCATCAGGCCAATGATAACAAGAGCACAGTCATTTTGATGCCTTCTGCAATACTGCATAAAATAATCATATAAACCTCAACCTTGATGAACACAAATCTTTACAGATATATTGAAAATGTGCAATGTTACTTTTAGCTGTTGCCACCTCAAAGGCCATATCCTCTACCCCTCTCCTCTCTCATATATTTTGTTTGATAGACTGTGTTGTGTCCAATGCTATTCCAAAAACACAGAATATCCACCATTTCCTGGACTCAATAGTCTGAACAGAAAAATCGATTTGGAAGTTCTCCATTCTTGGATCCTTGGAGCAAGGTGCTTGAGGCGTTTATCTGGGGAGTCCCCTCTTCCTCCAGGCAAATGGCTGAGTCTTTGGTGGCATTCAAGTTTCTGACCTTTGCGCCTTTAAGCAGCTTTGCTACTTCACCGCACTCTGATCAAAGTTAATAAGTGCTTCATATGTTAATGAAAATTGGTACTCCCTCTTTGTGTTCCTACAGCTTTTTAATACCTATTATGAGCTGAAACTTTTAATGGAGGTTTTAGGTCCCCCTGACAAGCCCCATTTCAGACAGCAACTACACAGATACAAGGCTAAGCTAGGACCGCGGAGAGGAGCACACAGTGGAGGAACCTCACATCGGAGACCTTAGCCACAGAAGATAAAGGCCATGGGATGAGTGGCTTCTCTAAAACCCACGTTCAAGTCCACACCGGGCTAATTACAGCATGCCATCACATTTGAGAGGGTTTAGCTAATCAAGGGGGCTCTCTTCTGCCCTCCTATAGAGAAGGAATAACACACTTAAACCAGTTAATGCTGCCAGGATTGTGTCCCGGTTAATTCACAGCACTTTCTGCATAAGTGGGGTAAATTTAAGCCACGTCGACATTACTTTTAAATAGATCTAATTGCACAAGGGATCATGAGGGAGAATGGCTACACCTGATGGTTGGACACCACTTGCCACGAGGAGAAAGGGAATTCGGATAGGGGCATCACAGGGTTTTAAATGTTCAAATGTTCAATGTTAGACTTAGCTGCTATAAGCTTAGATATAGCAAAGCTTGGCACAAAACAGATTAGCAGTGTCTAGAGAAGTCGTATTTTTGACATGTGGGATAGCGAGTGTTGACTTTATTCACAAACACAGGGATTGGGGAGAAGATTTGGAGCTGCAGCGGTTTTATCCAAAACAAGTGAAGTATCAGTGCCTCTGACAAGGCCCTTTGAAGTAGTTGTACTTTTTCTTCTATTGGTAACTACCAATACATGCCACGCCATCGCTTTAATAGCTGCTGGGTTATTACAAAGACTTTGAAGTATGCAGAAGGACATATTAAGAGGGAGACAAAGGCTACGCAAACGAGGCGTCGCTGGTAATTGCAATTTCCAAACAATTGCAACCGCTCGACTTTTGCCCAAGAACAAAAGAAAAACGAATTATTGATACGATTACTGGGGCATAGCCTACCTCAAACATGAAAGATTTATTCCCTTCAATAATGTAATCCCGAGGCACATCAGTTTAGGAGGTGTGGAGAAATAATTCTAAACAGTTTCCTTTGAAAAGAGGAAAGACGCGGCCGACATTCAAAGCGCTGGTTCTTTATTAAAAAGTCAAATTTGTGGCACCCGCGTGTTAGTATGAGTGGGGACACCTGGGGTAGCGACGCCACACCACCGCAGGGGGAGAGAGAACTTGGAGAGGGAGGAGGGAGCAGGACCAGTCTGTCATCTTCACACTGTAACCTGGAGCAGACCACAAATTAGCTCCTGTGATGGCAAGGTGTGACCGAAATGAAACAAACATACAAAGAAGCTATCTAATTGAATTGGAGTTCAAAGACGACCAGGGTGCTTTTGGCGCCTTTATAGTGCTGGACCTGGGAGCGGTTAGCAGGTGCTGTTCACAGGGAGTTAGCGTAGCTGCTATCTCTCCAGTGCTTTGGCGTATAGACTGTAACATAGCACACCTTCCCAGCACTATCAGAGGGAAGGCCAGTGATGATGATGCCATCTCACTCCGCATTGATCAAACCAGAGCTCTCCTAGGTGGATGCCAGGATCAAATATCAAATGAATTATTTCAACTACCTGCACTAGAAGTAACTTTATAAGAGGATACAAGTTCTGCCAAATATGATTTGAACACACTCAGAGAAGTGCAGGAAGCTACTGATTTCTGCTGAAGTTGCTTGGCTCAACATCTGTGAAAATTGGTTACTTTTACGTAGTAATTTCACTATTTTAGTAATTGTGAACTTATTTTTTCTTTAGTGATTTTTATGTTTTTGTTTTATTTATTTATTTAGATAAGTCAATATTTAAGCACAGTTTTTTTTGGCTTGGCCATCTTGAGTGACTTAAAAACTATTTGTAGACACGTTGGCTGCCGTTGATCTTTCTTGGGACAACTGTTGCCAAACTTATTGTCTTGTAATAGGAATAAAGACCAAGCCTGTATTTCACATTGCTCAAGGAGTGCTGCTTCTTTGGAGTTTTGGTTTTAAAATAACTAGTTGGTTGGCTCACCTTTGCTGCAGAAGTACTCCATGTCTTCACAGCCCATGTTCTCCGCCTCAAACTCTGCCGAGAACTCATCTTTGGTCAGGAGCTCGGTCCCCTCAGAGACACACTCCTCCTCCTCTTCCTCCAGGCCATCCTCCAGAGGACCTGCAGGAGAAGCGCAAACAACACTGAGACGTTTCATCACACCCCACAGGCTGCTTTTCAAATCTGGGTTGGCTCCGCTCCTTTGACGAGATACTACAAATGCAGATGCAACTCATAGTGTAGCTCAGCAATCCATTGTGTTCAGTTTTAAGCATTAAGTTAAGCCCATGTCTATATTTGGTATGAATACATTTGAAATTGCACTTAATTTCACACTTTTATTAATATTGTAGTGAAATATTTTATAAAAGTTTGGTGTATTCATTATTCCATGTTTCACACAAGCAAATATTTAGCAATGTTTAAATGTCTCCTTTGAATTAGTTTGTTATTCTGCTACAGCAAATAATCTGTCATCTCACCTCCAATATGTCCTCTTTCACTATATCCATGCATCTAGTATTTGGTCTTTCATATAAACTACTCCTCCTATGCACACTGCAGTTTCCCCACACGACAGACTCCAAAATCCATGTTTGGTTGAGGTTTGGTTATTGGCATAAGGGATAATAAGTCTATGCCAAAATTGGATAGCATTTTATTAGTAACAACATTTCACATTGTCCTTCTGTTTAAGCTCTTGAGAAAGCATACACAAACAAAGGTGACCACAGATGTTAATCCTGCTACCTGCAAAACAAAACCACTCAGAAACAGAATGAAAAAAGCAAAAAGTCCTTTCCAGACTTACAGGCATCAGCATGGGAGAGGCAAAGAAAATACTTTTATTAATTTGGTAGCCTTATCACAGGGTACAATGTTGATTTTTCCATTTACATTCCATGCCTCCGGGTAATACACCAGTGCAATCTTAAAGGAGACACTTTTCCGTGTGATTAATTTTTCCCCCCTCTGTGCAATATTCTTTCTTTAAATCTAAATGATTTCAGAGTTTTGCTTGTAGCTGTACATCTCTCTTTTGGTATTTGCATATTACTATTTTGCTTCAATCAAGGACGTTGATGGAATTACTGTACTGGTACCTGAATTGTATTAGTCCTGGAAAAAAAAAAAAAAAAAAAAAAGAAAACATCTCAGCCGGCATTTGAATCTTATTAAGAATAAGTATGTCTCCTCTCCAAAAGATGCCTGCGAATGAATGACTAGAGCAAAATTATTAGGCTAAAACATTTATTTTCACAAAAGGTCATAGGCCAAGAATAAAATTGTTTATTCTGGTATGGAATAACATCACTGTTTCAATCTAGTTGCGTTATGGTTACGATAAATTAACTTTCTCACTAAAATTATATCTCTCCTTCCATTGTGTCCACAGGAGTCCCACAGGGCTGTATCATTCACATTGTAAGAACAAGTATTTGTTGCTGTCCTTTGCCTCTTTGGATGAAATCTATGTAATTGTAAGCTATCTGGACTTTGATATCGGCCTATCATATATGACATAGCTAGTGATAATATACAACACCATCACTCTACATTGATACTTTTCCCTGTTTGTTCTATTGTGGCAGCAGCCTCTCAGCTTTGGTCCAACCATAATTTGAGTTTACAAAGTGGGGCTCTCCTGATTTCCTTTCTTCCCACACTGTGCATCATAAAAGACCCCCGTGATGTCCACAAACTGCTTGCTCTTTTCATTAGCTGTCTAAATGAGGCCTTTGTAGCGGCGTACATCTGCAGGAGCTCCGGACATGAAAAGAATTAGCGCGCACAGATCTCAAATACAGACATAGCAGCGGCGGTGGTGGTGGCAGCGAAGCTTTTAAATGAAAGTACAGTTTTATGATCTTATCTGATGCCTTCTGCTGATTCGCTGAGGAGTGAAGTGAGGCGTGAAGGCACTCTATGAGGCTACCATCACTTAAGATGATACAGACAGATAAATATCGTACTATCAAGGGAAGATAGTGTGAGTGGCGTTAAACTACCTCCTGCCAAGGCAATCCAAGTGAAAGAAAGACAGGAAAAATATGTTTCTATGCACACATTCTATTACACGGCTGAAAAAGACGAGTACTTACAAGTCAGCAGTGAATGCAGGCGCTTGTGCTTTTGCAGACTAGCAAATAGAGCTACAGTGTTGTGAGATAATAAGGGGAACGGGAGATCACAGATAAACTTCATGGTCAATAAGACACAAAGATTAGGCAGATAAGATGAGATAGAATTGAGCTTTAATAGACTCAGAATAAGGGCATCTCACTTCCCCACTCCAGCAGATAGCAACTAAATGGAGCATTTTCAAACTGATGGAGATACGGGGCCCTGCGCTGAATATGGAAAATGAAATACTCAGCACACATTAAAAGGCCCTGATGGCGACTCCGGGGCCAGATTACTAAAGTTTGTTTGCATTCTCACATGTTTAGTTTATTATACAGTATTCATTGCATGGAGAGACCTGAAATTATTTCAGAGACAGCAATGATAAGAATAATGACTTTCTAAACGACCAGCAGCACACTCCTAACTCATTTTCTGATAGTGGCGTCCCTGCTATATTTAGTTGTGTACTGTTTAAAATCCTGTCACATTCACAGTGTGACCCACTCTTCTATAGGCTCTGCTGCTGACGAACTGGGCCCAGGAATGTGCTCCTGCTTCTTATCACCAGTCCACTAAGGTTCAGATGGCCAGCGACACCACACAACCACTGCACTTGACTTAGAGCAGACAAAAAACAAGCAACAAGCCTTAAACAAATTCTGTACAGGGTACTAATGCTTAGTCTTCATTTAAAGGGACATATTAGGTCAAATGGACTTTTATGAGCTTTTATTACAGCATTCCTTCAACATTTTGCTTGGTCAGAATTTTATTCATTCCTGAATGTTTGAATAATTCTGCATTGTTCTGCATTAGAGACTTCAACCAGTTTAAAAATACCCCTATCGCCACACACTTTTGTATACTAACTTAACCGTTTTGAACACAAAGTTATTAGAAATGTTTCTATTATTAAGCAGTTTGAAACCAACACTGAGGTGTAAAATAAAAATAAAAAAAAATATATATATATATAAAATAATCATCTGTATTATAGTTTGACACAAAAGATCCAGAAAAAGAATGCTCCTTTAAAGCATATCATTGCTCCTCCTATACAAAGCCATGCCATCCACCCTCCACCCTTGACTGTATCACCCACATTCATCGGGCGCTTCCTCTTGACCAGGACAGGCAGAAACCTCAGCCCTGTTCAAACAGTGGTGCGGCAGGGCAGCGGCAGGAGCAGCCAATGCTAATAGAGCCGTCGTCGGGCTGAATCCGGCCTTGATCACAGTGGCTCTTTTGTTGGTGCCGTGGCCTGTGTGTGATAGGGATCTGCCATGGGGAGTGGAGCAGGGAGGGGGTATGGTAATGCCCCTGCACAGTCTATAAAATGGGGTGATACTCGGAGACCCTATGATGGACACGGGATTAATGAGTCTAAGGAGGAAGGGGAGCAGAGAGAGACACCATAATGAGCAGTGGAGGGAGGAGCAGGGCTTATTGGAAAATATAGATATGTCTTAGAATAATATTGTTTAGATATTTTACAGTGGTTTTCCAGTGTTTATAGCTTGTAAGAATGTACTTCTCTATAGGGCTGCAAGATTAATCACAATCGCAATTTGAATGGAAACCGAGTCCTCCACAAACAACAAAATATCCACTCTTATTTTGCATAAAAACTGCTAACACTGTTGTTTAAATCTGTACTAACAAAATCCCTCACAATTTGCCAATTCATTTCCTATGCTCCCATAGTCTATTAGTATATAAAGCAAAACAACAAAAAACATTACATGAAATAGTCTGTTTTCTATTTCAATTCCAAATTTTATTGTTGAAATATCTCACCGCAAATGACATGGACCACTATGGACCACTCAAGGTTTGTCTTGATGGTCTGCTTTCCAAAATATCTGCACATAAAACATTCCATTGATCTGGGCTTAAAAGTTAAAAAGGACGAACCTATAGATGTGCCAATCTCACTATGCAAACTCACACATGCAAAACCAGATATATTTACTTCAAAATTGTGCGAGGGTTACTCCTAATTTCACGGTGTGCTGTTATTTTTCCAGCATCCTGAATGTGGCTTGCTTGTGGCCGAGCTCTGATAGCGATACCATGCATTATCAGCTGGCTCCACAGTGTCATGTGTGTATCAAGGACCCAGCCTCTTCTATAGCGCCCTAATTAGAGGTGAGGTAATTGAATCTGACAGAACAAAGCCACAGATCTCTATAAGGAAAGGAAATCATTTTTTTAGCTCCCACCTATACAGTTTTTTATTCATACAAAATGTGTCCAAGCTGGCCCACGGATAAAACGCGAGCACCTGAGACTAAACATGAATGCATAATTGTGGTGCTAAAATCCAAAGCAGGTCTCCTAAGCTCAGCCCCTGCCAAAGCGCACTCCCTGTGACTGCCCCTTTGTGCCAGGACTGATATGGGGCCCTCCGCACTTCCAGGTTAACACTGGAACTCTGCAGGACTCTCCAAACCTCTGCAGGGCGGGAATAAAAACATATGGACTTTGTCTCCAAAAATGCAAGTCGCCGCTCAGTTCTCAGCCAGGTGGGAATACACTCATGTTGGCTCTGACAGCAGGGCTAAAGCAAAATAATAAAACAAAGTTTAAATAAGGGCTGTGCAAAAATAGTGAGATTCATCAGTATTAGTTAATAGTTTGTCATCAGCGTGTTCTGATTATGGACTGGGAAGTGAGGGTTGACACTATGGCACAGCTTGGTAGACAACATTATTATTACATTTACATTTTACATTTTCCACATTTCACACATTTATGTCTGTAGGTGTAATTATCTAAGCAGAACAAAAACTATTGCATAATCTTATGAATTTCCACTTTTCCACTTTTTTTTCCAGTTAAACTTAAATGCAAAATGAATAATATACAATGGGTCCCCCCCCCCAAAAAAAAATGTGTTTCTCTTTTTAGACTTGCTTTTGTCTCGCTTGTACTGTTCCATAATTAAAATACAGTTATGGACATAAAAAAAAAAAACAAAAACATAACTGTTAAATGAATACCCAAATGTAAACGTGTACACAATGGCATTTAAAATGAGCACTCGGCCCTAGTTTGAACTTGCACTATGGTGAAGTGTGAGCAGAGAGAGCGAGAGGGAGGAGACTGCAGGAGAGACTGGGGCCATCTCCTCTCCTCAGCTCTAATGACCTTTGGGAGGCAGGGTGCTCCCACAGCCTTAGAGCACACTTATGTATATGTTACAGGGCTCAAGTCTCTAATTTAATCCTTGATCACTGGAATGAAATAGATACCATTCATGCAACTGCTAATGGCTTAATGTGCTACAGGAAGCCTCAAAGGACATTTTAATTTCAGTCATCTTTTTAGTGTGTATATACTGAGCAAAAGTTTTAGTGAGGTGTGACTAAGGACGTTAACCAAGAGTCCTTTAAGCAATTTTAAAGTAATAGATGTTTTGTTAATAGACATCAAATAAATAAAAAAGGGATTAGATCATGATTGCTCAGTAAACTGCATGTACAATGGACATTTGGCAGACCACTGTGTGTATTTTGTCAGCATAGAAAAGCCTAAATATAGAATTAATTCCAGTCAAAACTAAATAATCATTTCTATAGTGTGGTTGTTTGTGTTTGTGTGTGTGCAGGGAGGAGCAAGGAAGAGCTTCACTGGAGGCTAATGTGTTCGCAGAGCCGCGGTCTGTGACCAAGAATAAGCAATGCTATTGTTTAACTAGATTTTCCGGTTGCTAAGCAATGTAATTCTCATGATTAGAAATGGCTGCCTTCCTAAATTTGGGCACTTACAATCAACAGTAAACAAACAACTTCAAAACTAAGCGATTGCCTGGAAACTGAAGTGGAAAAAAGGAGGTCGACTACATTGAAATATTTAAATACAGTCCACATGTCCTGTATATGCTACTGTGGATTTGCACAAGGTCAATAGATCACTGTAAAATAATGATTAACAATGAACAAGTATTAAATATTATATGTTTTGAGTGAGAAAAAGTCCACATAACAGGAACTTGAAACCCATCAATATTGGTCCTGTCCAGGGTCTTCATTGGGCATAGAAATAAAATAAACATGGCAGAATATACACCATGGATACTGTAAATACGACATTCTTTCACAATTACTACATAAACAATATGAATCTCTGTCCAACCAAACAAATACTGGATCTTTTGCAGAGTTAAGTTGTGTGTTGTCACGCCCGGTTTATCTGTTAAAAAAGGGGGAATGAACATGCTCTTACTTCTTTATCCAATGAATGTGAATTGGAATGGCATAAAAACACGCTGCCATTTGACTATGCCATTAAAATGCTGGAGGCACCTCTGAGCGTGCCCGAGGGCTTCAGCAGATGCCAGCCCGGCCCTCTGTGGAGTTGCACGGGTCCACTTTCACTCCACTCCTGCCTCTACCACTGTCTCTGGAGCTTAGACACACACTGACAAGAGCAAGCATCCAAGTGATTTTCTCCCACTAAAGTGATATGGTCTCAGCTCGGGCTTCTCTTTGCTTCAGCGGTCCAACATGCACATTAAAACAGGCTTAAAGATGCACTGTCCATTCATTTGTGTAATAGCTCAAAACAAACTAATCACCATTGTTTATGAGAAGAAACAAAAGTCTTAGTTATCTGGACTATATTTTAGGCAGGCATAAGGATGTAACAACACCCAGACATTTATTGTGATAACAGAATTATAGATATGTTACTTTTGCCTTTTAAATGCCTTGAGAAGCCACTGGTGCCATTTTTACTGTCATAGTCCAAGGAATTGGGATACATAATGTTTCAGTTATTTATTCATATTTTCTGCACTGAAGTGGAGCAAAGGATCATGGTATATGTAACTGCTGCTGAAATGAGACACTAGTTTTAAGGGCTAGCCCATGATATTATTGAGAATTTTGACAATGCATTATTACAATATTTAGGTTATTGTTATATCCCATTAGTTACATTAGTTTTAGTAGCTTAAAGATGCAAAAGGAGGGACCACTTTCTTTCTGACAAATCAGATATGTATGGTCCCTCTAGGAAGGAAACTTTAATGGGTTGAATCCAAACAAATGCACAACTTTAGACAGTAGTAGAAGTACTGTTAAGGCAGCAGCATGTGCACCAGGTAAGATGGCAGTTTCTATGCTACTGCTCACTACAAAATGTATAAGAATAAAAGAAACAACACTTTTTATTTTTGTTTTAGGTCTTGTCCTCTTTAAGACTACACTACTGTATGTATACTGTGCTTCCTCTCGACCTTTCCAGCCTTGTTTTACTTCCTCCCCGCTGATTTATTAGTGTCATTCTGCTACTTATAAGGAAATAAAAGTTAAGCATGTGCCTGTACACTGGACGTGACAGGCGAAACAAAGCAGGTAAAATATGTGCTCTCTTAATTACTGCTTTATAAGTGTGCTTTTCACCAGAACGTTCACTTTTAATGAAGCCATGGAGTGAGGCTCCTCCGGGGAGCTATCATGGTTAAGTGGGGGCATCCATCTTCAGCCACTGGCCCGTCTGAGCGCTCCGTCTCGTGTACACTTGCCTCATACTGGCCCACTTTATCTCCACTAAGTAAAGTCTGCTGGATGGTGGCAAGAAAAGCTGTTTTTGTACCAATGAGACTGGGGGAGTTTTTCACTATATAATAAGATGCCACTCTTTAACCTAAAAGCATTGTATTCATCACTTAATTGTGTGGCTGCAGAGCCTGTGGGGGCTGGAACAGTAATATGGCTAAATGCTGGAAGTGCTTTGGCAACAATTAGCTCTTAGCCCAGCATCATTTCAAAGAATTTAATGGGACTCTTCAGAAAAGACTGGGAATGATTGCTGTATCAAATAATGTAGATAAAACAATATTTTCCCATCAAGGAATTTGTATGAAATGGATATATCTAAGATGTCAATTTCATTCTCGTATTATTATGAAGTATGGGGGGTTTCTTTTGCAATAAATTCTTCATTAATTCAATTCTAATTTGCCTCTGGTTCCTATTTCCACTATTGATAGTTCCACTTCTTAATACCGTGGATAAGGGGGGAGAAAATCATTGCAATAACTGAGTGGAGACTGTGAGACACAGATAGGATCTAAATATTACCAATGCCAAAAGAAGTGTGAAGTCTGATGAACATTTCAAAAGAACAATTCTTTGTGGATCAGCTAAATCTTTTCCACTTTTTAATTAAAAGTAAAGAAAATAGAAGTTAATTATCCTGTAAAGATTAGCTGCTGGGCATCTTTCTGTAAATTAGTTCTAATTAAAAGGAAATTGTCAAATGACATTCAAAGCACTGTCCTTTAAAACACAGACTGCGATGGGCTCTCCCTCCCCCTTCCTCCCTCGCTCCTCGCCTCGTGCCTAATTCTTGATCTGGCCAAGTGGAGCTTCTTGCACAAGATTACGATTCAGCCGCACACACACATACACACATACACACGTGCGCACATACATACACTGGTCCCCTGATAGCTGTGCACAGAAATACTGCAGTATCAATGGGAGGTTGTGGTTACTGCAGATGAATGTGGTTATTGATAAATGATCAAGTTTAGGACAGATATTAAACACATGATAGAAGCATTACATTGTTGTGGTGGCAGATTATAGGCAACAATGTGTTAGCCTTTACAGCCACGCAACACAATAGTTCTATCAATGGTTTTTTTTTTTTTTTTATCTAGCATATAATTACTCACATAATGAAAAAAACAGTCCTAAATATGTTATAAAAATTCAAGTCAAATTATAATTAAAACCTGATGTGTATATTTTGTTTCCCATAATCAAATGACTGTGTTTAATAATGCAATATATGTACACATGGTTACTTGAAATCCCATCTATTTTAAGACAGTTAAAGATTTGACCAAAATGCCTGCTTGAAACCAAAAATCCTTGTATTAGTGAAACAGCAGTGTGTTCTATTTTGCAGTTATGAGTCTGGCAGCCAAACAAAAGAACATGTCCCACACGGCGCAGACCTCCACTATCATCAGCTCACAAATAAATGATGAATCAGAGCTCTCCGGCCTGTGTACTGTAGCTTTCATCTGATTTCATGTGGATTTCATCATTTATTGTCTGCCTCGGCTGTAGCTCGCCGCTTCCGCTCCTCACATTGTACCAAGCCAAACTCAAGCAGTATGGAATTGAGCTTCTTTAACTTTAAACACCAAGTACCACCTCAGAAAATATGTGGTGTTTTAAGTCTGAAATGGAGACAAAATCTTTAGTGATCCAGGTTTAAAATAGGTCAAAACCAGGACTCCATAAGAAGAAAGACTTTACTTTATGTTTTTTTTTTTTTTTTGTTTTTTTTTTAATGATAGTAGATACATTAATTAGGAAGCAGGAACAGGAAGCACTAAGTCTAAAGATCTGGTCTAAGAAAAACTAAACAAACTAACTAACCAAATCTAGGTCATGGTGAAAGACCAAATGTTAAACTAAATAGGGTTAGACTATCATTAAAGCAATTGCAACTAGAAGCAGCCCACATAGTACCTCCAGTTGTTCCTACACCACCGTTTGAGAACCACTAGTATACCCCACACAAAATTATGCACTTGGAGAACAGTGCCCAAGCATCTGCTAATAATGATGCAGTCTTTGGCCTGGAGCAGGACTGTCTTGGTAAGCATTACACCCCATACTACCCCTGAGGGCTGTGGGCTGTCTCCATCACTTCTTATATGATAGCAGGGAGTGCAGGTAACAATGGTGTGGCAACAATGTGGTTTTGTGTTACTGACAAGTGCCTTATTTGGTTGACATAACCTGCCTCTATGTGTGAGGAGTGCCACTGAGCACACCGCAAAATGGATGACAGCTACACCATAGAGACATTGTGCAGCGCCAACAATCGCACCTGGGTGTATTTCAGCGTGATATAGGCCAAAAAGCATGGAGTGAAGGAGAGGAGGTGATACAGAATTTGAGGAGTGACAGAAGGGCTGAAATAAATGGTATGACATCTCCTCATATAGGCTTTGTATATATATCAGATTTATTATAGTTCTCAATGCAATGTACAGATCATTTTGAAATTTGCAAGTCAACTTTGTTTTTTGTTTTTTCCTGTGGCATGTCCGAAATCCTACAAAATGTTCTTCAATCTGGCTCCTTTGTCTTTGCAGCTTCTATTAGCTGCCATGACAACAAGTTCACTCTAAAGTATACGGTGATTTATTATACCATACCATTTAACAAGGCTTTCCGCCATCGTGATACACTCACTTGTGATCCCATGTGGCTCGAGCATTGCAGTCACCTACAAGATCGAGTATTTACAAATTGGAACTAAACTGCAAAGAAAAAAATTACTTATTTTGAGACATGATTTAATAAAATTTATTTTTTTAAACACAGTTGTAATAGCATCTAGCATTTGTAACTTAACCAGTATCACATTACTCCACTCCTTTAGCTCAGTTACATGAACCATGATTGTAGTCTAATTTGAAATGTCATTATAACCATAACCTTATCCAAAACTATGCTTGTTGGACATTCTAGGTACAGAGGACTAATAATTTGATCCATTAGCAGTGATTAGATTAAAGGTCAAACAACAGCTTTGTGATAACCTGCCTTCAAAATGAAATTAGTAACCAATAACAACAGTCCAACATATTGTGTAATTGCTCCCTGTTAAAACATGAGGGGTAGAGCGCAGAGGCAGCAGACAGTGCGTTTGTGTGTATATGTTGTGTATGTGAGTGTGTGTGTAAGAGAGGAAGCAGGGGGAGTCGTACCGCTGCAGTCCTCAGGGATTGAGTGTTCACACACAGTAAATGGAAGTAGCACGGCTCTGACCTTTGAGCCACAGCGCACGAGTAAAGTGAAGCCGCTGTCAAAATATTGCCTCAGAAATGACAATCTACCTCGCCAGTCCCAGAGTCTTGACATGGCAGGCAAGAGGAGAGCGCTAACCTGCTGATCCCCAACGCTACAAATGAGGGGATTATCATGACAACAAACCACAGCATCCACACACTGCATAACCCTAAGATATTCTGGCATTGCCCCTTATTATCGCCAACGTCCCACACAGATAGCTAGTGATGACACTCAGAGCACACGCCAAAATGGAGAGGCGCCGTCATGTGTCAGAATAAAAATAAGCTGCGCATTCAAAAATAATTCCTAACTGTAGTCACGGCTCGCACTGTTCTAAACTTGGAATTAGAAAGACTTCATTTACAGCCATTTATTACTCAGCTCCACAGGGAATAACTCAATCGTAAAGAATACCAAAATATCACAAGCAAATTACTAGTGCTCTGAGAGGAAGCTTGGGAGGAACAAAGACAGGCAGCCATAATTATATCTTGGCGTGTATGGCATGTCAATGGGGCACCTTCGCTGGAGAGGGCATTCCCCTGGGCCCTGTAAGCATCACAATGATGTCCAAATTATTTTGTGCGCCATTGCAGCATGAGACCATTATCATATTTACCACGGGTGCATTATGACAACACTGATGTTTACACCTGTCTCTGTGAGGAGGCAAGGTTTACTCTCTGTAATTTAGCAAATGTACAGTATGCATATGAGCATGCTGGCAGGGATTTAAATTAGGTCAGAAATGGAATACATCAATAGCAACCCATATGTGCATCTTTCTTTCAGTTTTTTTCTCCCTCTTCCCCAGCCGTCTTTGCTCTGAAGCTTGGCGATGAAGCAGCTTGACGACTGCACAAGTGTGATATGTGCAAATCACATTTGCAGATGAGCTTGAAACTCCTTTAATATTCAGATATCAGACATCCCGCACTGAGAACCCGCTAAGACCTGATTCGGGGGAGAAAAGCAAGATCCGCGTCATTAAGGCAATCGTTAGAGGCTGGCTTTACATTTTACATATCCCACAAAAATGTACCACCAAGTAAAAACATCGGCACTTATCTGCGATAACAATGCTAATTTTTGTCAGAGAGCGCTGCAGATTCTGTCGAAATCCAGAGTGGCTCAGGTCTTTCCCAGCTTTTCTTCCTGATTTTGGCTTAACATCATCAGCTTATTGGTGCTTTGATTTGGTTCATATTTTTTCCTGCAGGAGACCCACAGGCTGAAGGAGTCAAAGGCGGTGTAAGGTATGTTTGCCATGAGGCACAGAGACACGTGTTCCTCTCTCCTGCCAATAGCTCATCAAATACTTGGGCCATAGATGGACCCACGCCCGGTAACAGCATCCACTTCCACACACCACACTTCTGTTTACAGAGTTTTGTTTCCACAGCGATGACAACAACTCCACCAAAAGGCTCTTTCTTTCACCTGTTCTTTGTAGCGTATAGCCGTGCCTCAACAACACTTTCACCTCAACTTTTATTTTTTTGGATGACAGAACATAGCCTCTGCAATTTCCCCCCTACCTCCTCCATTTCCCCGTGTCTTAGCCTAGCTCCAAATTTGTCTCTGTGCCATTTTAATTACAGCCAAGGCAATCTTTATGGTGGTATTCTGCGAGAACACCAATCTGCAAAAAAGGTGATAAGTATACCCGCCACCCAGCTTTGGTATCAGTAATAAACAGACACTTAATTGAATAATTTGACCTAAGAGGCTGATCCTGGGAAAAAAAAATTATTGTGAATATTGAAGACAGTGCGCTGTTTTGCATGATGCCTGCAGTAGGAGTAGGAACACAGAGGATTTTTGGCCGTGTGCCCGCCAACTCGCCAATGTGGGCCATGGCGAGTCTTTGCTGAGCTGATAAGTGAGCCTGTGGTATCCTGGAAGCGCAGCGTGTTTTGTTGGAAGGGCTTGATGGTGGGCGACACGTGTGTGCTGGAGCTGTGTGCAGGAGTGCGTGTGCATATGTCCGATATGTACAGAGGAGAGGGAGGGAGGCGGAGGAGGGAGGAAGGGGGAGGAGGAGTCCACTCTAGAGTCTACAAAGTACTGGCCACCCACAAAATCTCAACCGTTCATTATCTATACTAATATAAATAAAAAATATACATTCAAGGAGACTTTCTTGTTTTTTTTTAGGTGACCATAGTTATGGAGCAGTTCATATGTTCTGTGAATTAAAACAAACAGCCATTAAATGTAAGGCAATTGCTTACAACTTTTCATGTATTTTTCTGACTTCATTGTTATAAGTTACCATTAGAAATGTATCTGCTCTACTGAGAGATACATTTTTATTATATTATTTGTATATGCAAATGTAAAATTCATGGATTCTTGATAAACTAGAGTGAAAAAATGTACCATATATTGTTCACAAGTGGCCAATGTGGAAGAAATTACACTAACTTAAGATAATATTTCAATGCTAATCTTGCAAACGTGTCTTAAAATCTGAGTATGCTGCAACTTTTCAATATGAAACGTCTCATCCATCTGATGTGTGAGAGCGGTGTTCCCCAAAGGCAGCAGCTCTGCTCCTTTGGGACAATGACGGAGGCCTCTTCCTGTTTAAGGATAGCTGTCAGAGGAAGATGGCTCTGATTCAACACTGCAGCAGGTTTGCGCTCTCTCTCTCTTTCTCTCTTTCTCTCCATCCAGCCCTCATTCACTCCATCACTTGCTCACCCGCTCCATAGTTCAGCCCTGATTTGACTACTGGCATAATTTTGCAGTGGAGACTATTTGCAGATGCAGCAGAGTTATCAATCCGAACAGACACACAATCCGGGTCCAATGTCACTTCTGCTCATTATGTTAATGGTTAATACATGCAAATGAAAACATTCCAGCAATTTGATTTCTTTGAAGATAGTTTGCATATTGTCTTAGCCATAATGACGGTACACTTTCTCCCCAGCTCCGATTTATGCAAGGCTAGTTAGTTCATTTTTATCAGCTCGGAGTTCATTTCTAGGGCTACTGGAATGTGTTTTCCCCTTCCCCTCACTATTTAACTAATTAGGATTCAGGTACCATAAGCAGATTTTTCACGCTATTGGTGTTTTTCTTAATTAAGAAACAAATGAATTCTCCCCAGCAAAATAGATGGAACAACGGGATAGGGTGCCAGGGGCCAGATGCGGCGCTTCTTAATTAGAAGTCACTCCATTGTCTGAGGTTTTTTAATGAAGCACCAATCTAAATGGATATCAAAAAAGCTTCTAGAGAAGAAAAAAAAAAAAAAAACACACCGGCCATTTAAAATAATAAGGAAATAAAGATAATGAAAGACAAAAGATATGTAGTGGTGCCCCGCTCAGACCTGGAGTTCAGTGCCTCACCTCTGGAGGAGCCCTATTAAAAGCGCCTGCCCCCTCTGCTCTCTCTGCTCTGTCTGTCTGCACACATGTCTAATGCTGTGCCAAGCCAACAGTGGAAGCCTCTTTTCAACTTCTCATCAAAGGTGCAAGTTTCATTAGCCGCTGGATGGTTATCAACTCGCCAATTCTGAAAAATGTTGCAGCTGTCAACTTCCTGTCGAGCCTTGAAAAACAGTGGAGCCGAGCGGAAACCATGCTTATCATATCAGTGTCACCAGTGATAGGATGATGTTTTGTGCACAGGAAAGCCAACGCACATTTCCAATTAGCTGGAACAAATTGTCACCTCAACACAATGTGCAAGATAGAAGAAAGTCCTGGGCAATTATATGTGGCCATTCAGAAAGTATATGTACATTACAGATGGATATCCTTGTTTTCAGCTTTAGTACTTTCTGTCTATGCTACTCCATCATTAGGGCCAGCCTCAGAGCAGTGCTGTGCTGGAGACTGATTCCGATAACATCAGGGCTGTTTTGACTGAAATAACAGGCGTAACATGCCCATATGTGCTGCCAGCCCATCAGTTCTTCTTCAGACAGCATGGCTTAGTTCTCTGGGAGGATGGGCCAGTGCCCACTGATATGGGCCCAGCACCATCTTGTCCAGGCCAAGTGCGGCTGCGCCCAGGGGCTGTGCCATCAATGCCACGATTGGTGCCAGACTGGATCCCACCCAGCCATCCATTTCAAAGGCTTTTTTTCATGGATCAGGTATGCAGTGAGATTTCCCTTTCCCTTTGTAATGTGCCATGTCAAAGGGGAGCTCGGCTGACTTTAAAGTCATATACTTTTTTTTTCTGCCTTTCATTTGAGAAGGAAACATAATTGATTTCTGACTTTCCAAATGTCAAGTTGAAAAGATTAGAAAAAGGAGCAATGTCCCAAAAAATCAATAAGCAATATGGCCATGTTGATGTGGGCTTTATACAGTAGAAGATATTCCCTACAATTTACCAGTGCGTACTAAAGAAGCATGTGCATTACTGAAACAAATCCCTAGGACATTTCACTTGCATAAGACATATGCGTTTTGTTTTTTTTTACATTTTAAGATTCTGTGGTTCATATTAAAGCACTGTAAATCAATTATCCATCTTTCCAATTCAGAGTCCCGTTTAACAGCTCTATTTGTTCACCAATTCCCATAATCCTCTGATGCTCACTCGTGTGCTCTCTCTCATTTGGAGCATCACTTGTTTATTTATTTCTGAGAATAAGATTAAAAGGGATGATTATTAAACACAGAAACACAAATGACAATCACACCGCAGGATAATGTAAGTCTGTCAGTGACTGCTCAGCCCTTTTTCCAAACTACTGCTGAAAGAGAAGTAGAACAATACAAGTCCCTGTGCTTCTTATAGACAACTTCCATGATAGGAAATCCTCAGGGAGAAACTCACATGTAAACACTTCACCTCTACACAGCACCAAGTGTCCTTTCAACACTGGAGAATTAGCTTTGATCCTGATGAGGGGAAGGTAAAGTGACAGTCACCTTAGCACAAGTGCACAACATCCCCCAATCCATCGCCTAGCATTTCTAATAGTAATTTTATCTTGCATTCAGGACAACATTTACTCTGTTTTATTTTATTATATTTTACTTACTTATTATACAAGTACCTTCATTGCAATATAACTTTTTCTTATGCTATAATTATGTATATTATTTTTGAAGTAAAATTACACACCAGAGGTACAGTTTGGCTGTACTACTTATCATAATTAGAAATCAGAAAAAAAGTGAAGTTATAGTAAAAATATAAACTAATAAAATAAAATAGGGGCATGCATAAAATAATGTGTTAAATAGAAATATACATTGAATATAAATACAAAATGTACAGTATATTTTGGGGATATTTATTATTTAGAATTAGCTGATTTTTATTTTAATGTTACACTTTTTTCTAAGCTTGAGCATTTTGAACCAACAACACACTTTCTAGCGTACGGTTCTTGGCTTTTCCACCTGCTGTGCTTGTTTCTAAAAATGCACACCTCTGGTAAACATGCTGCATTATGTCTCTCTGATTATTCTAAACAAAAATATGAACACAACAGTGACACTCTCTCGTCCCGATGATTTATGAAGCGCATTATGACAGCTGACTTGTCTTTTCTCTGTCCGTCTGTGCTGCCGTACACATTTGCAGGAAGAAGCATTGGTCCGGCCAATTATCGGTGGCAGGACGGCAAAACCTGTCACTGGGATATACATGACAAATGAAGAGGGGACAACACAGCAAAACTCAGACAGAAACTGCACATATGCACACACCACACCAGCCAATGGTACCAGCGAACTGCAATTTTACAAATAAACTTTACAAGGGGCAGACATCAGCAGCACTGGATAATTATTGGAATTGTAGTTTTAAGCACAACACAGTTAATACATGATTGCTGCTGTTAGTGCTATACAGCTATTACTCTAGGGGTGAAACGAGACAATTCCCACAACACGGGATTGGGTCCACGAGAACGAGACAAGACAATTTATTATACATAAAATTATTCTTTTTAGTTCACAATTTTCAATTTATTTTTATTTTGTATTTTGCTGTCATTGTCACGCTGTGTTTTCAGAAACGGAGGCTTCTCAAAGAGACAACTCACCAGGTATTAATTTGTTTTTGTCAGTGCCAAATGTAAACACATGGAAAAAATATCACAAGATTGTTCGTCACATAACCGCACAATCTGAAAAAAATGTAATCTCACAAGATCTTGAGGAATGAAGCCTTGTCCGATCCCTAGCTATTAAAACAGCTACTATTAGTACTGCAATTACTTTGACTACTACTGTGTCTACTGCAACTGATAAGTCTTCTGCTAGTGTTTCCATGGTTACTTCTACAACTTCAACAACTACTACGGCAACTTTTTCTGTAGCTAATACTATGGCACCAACTACTACAACAGCATGGAAATACTATAACTTGCACTACCACTCTCTGTTACAAGTACTGCAGCTACTACAACAGCTACACCCCACATTAGCCCATGGCACCAGTCAGCAGTTTTGACAACAAACTTTCCAAGAAGGATTTATTCGCACTCACAATTAAAGGGACAGATCTTAGCAGCGCTTGGCTAATTATTTATCCCAGTGGCTTTATGGCTCTCATTAATTTCCCCCTCTCTTGCTGTACCTTCCATTCAAAGTGCGGAGTCAACCTGCATCTGGTGCTGATAAGGCTGGGGTCCGGCCAGCCCCTTAGCCTCCCCTCAAACTCACACACAAACACACACCTCTATCACAATACAGGGGCAACGTCATACATAAAAGAATAAAACATTGAAATGAAACATAATTTGGAATAAATACCAGTTTACACAAAAGAAAAGAAAAAAAAATAGGGCCTATACGAGGTTAAGATGCATCAAGAGATCAGTTTCATTTCGGGCAAGCATTAGATTATGTCTAAAGTTTACATTTTAAACACATCCAGGGGCATTAATATTTGACAAAAGACAGAAATAAAAACTGCTAAACTAATACAAGAATACCATGCATTTCAGAACATGTCTGTAGAGGTTTTAGACATGAATTGGACAAAACATTTTGCTGTTTGTGGAATAAATTATGTAACTTAAATAATATAATTCTTTGGCTAATGGCAACCATTCAAATTGTGATATATCTTGCAGCCCTAGTTCACTTTCTGGCCTGGATGATAAGAAACTATGGCAATAAATAAATAAAATGTAATTAAAGTTAGATAGCAGTACTGGTAACACAATTCAAGTTCACAAAGATAATAATAACTTTGTAAAACAGAGATATAACTGTATTTTATCAGTGTAAACAAATAAAGCATACATGATTTGCACCCACAGCCTAAAACACACTGCTCTCCGTCTCCTGATGGCCTCCCTCTCCCTCACATTTCAACGTTTCTTGGCTTGTCTGTTAGTTTGGTGAGATCGCACCCTAGCAGCTTTCCAACGAGGATATCTGCCACTAATGGCCCAATCTGGCTCCTTCTGCCCTCCAAACCCGTCCTGGTCCCAGTGCCTTCCCGCTCCCCCCACCTCCCTCCCCTGCTAAGCTGTCCATCACTTTGGGCTAGTGACCATGTTGAACTGAGACTAACAATGATGCAAGGGCTCATTGTCAAACCAAACACCCAATTTAAGCCACTGTTTCCAAAGAAGGGACTGATAGGGGCTCCTTGCTGGTCCTACTTTCAAACACAAAGAAAAGCAGCGGGCAAAAATGTGCGGAAAAGCAAATATTGTCGACTTCTGCTGACTTCAAAAAGCAGTCAGATGGCAGCGGCTACCTAGGCAGTGCAGAAGATACATTACACAAAACACAACACAGAAAGTGCCTAAAGAACTCTTGGAGATTCTTTCATGTTTGTTTTTACAGGGAAGCCATTTTTCTTCTTCTTCTATGCAAAATAAAAAGTAAATACGAGGCGCTTCCATACTCATGAAATTGAACAGTTCACAGACTTTTTTGTGTTTTAGAATTAGATGTCTGTGTTTGCTTTACGGGACCATTCACACTGTCTATATTTTCAACTCCAAAGACATTCAAATACAAATTAGCATTTTACTCATGATAAATATTCCACAAAAATCTGCCAACATTTCTGTGCCAGACTGGGAAAAAACTATGTGAAGTTTTTGTGCTAAACTTTTGGGGGTTTGGGTCAGGCAATTTAAGCTCAGGTTAAAGAAATAACTACTTAAAAATACAAAACTAAAAGGTACTATACAACTTTACTCACTCCGTGCCTGGGTGGGTTTCCTTCAGGCACTTTAGTATCCCCCAAACAAGCCTAAAACATGCACAGTAGGCTAATCCAAGATAACTCCTGAGCAAGATCCTAGCTTAAGATCTGGTTATGGATCCCCGGGCGCTGCACTGCAGTCCCCCACTGCTCCTCACAGTTTACCCAGAAGCATACATTTAAATTAATACTCCAGTGATTACACTTTACTACAGCTGCAACTATGACTTTTACTAGTACTAGCAATGTGACAGCACTGCTATTCTAACAGAATCTTCAGCCAGGTGAGCTCAGCTAAAATTGTAACTTTGATTTTAATGATGAATTCGAATTGTAATTGTAATTTCAATAAAATAATGTAAAATAATGTGCAATCTCGTTCAATACTGGCAAGGCCACTAAATCAATAAGAGCAGAGACATGCAAAGACACACAAACTGAATCTAAAAGTAAAGTTTAACCAGTCCGATGGAGTTTTGGTGTTCACACTTGCCCGATGAGGCTCTCTCCACACTTGTATTGGCCTATCAGTGCTCAGGGGTCATGGGCCTGGCCAGTCAAGATAAAAGTGGCCCAATGAAATGAAGCCTGTAGCAGAAGCAGGAGAGAGGGCTGCAGTGAGGTGATGGAGGAAACACAGTCACTTTAGAGGTGAGACTTGAGCTGGGCTGCACTAACCCTGCTGACCTGACTCTTAGCTCTAAACCACTTTGTAGAGGCCAGGGCACAGTAAAACATGCTATTCTGGGCACAGTATGAAGATACAGTGGATAGACTGGCAAATAGGGCATCAGTACCCAGATACTAATCAATACTATAAGTAAAACTATTACCAAGACTGTAGAGACTTCCAGTATCAATCCTGGTAAGCAATCACATAAACAAAAAAAAAAGACCTTTTATGACTTGTTTTAAAAAGAAAATCTTACCACATACATAATATTCTGTGTTGAACATAGAAGTTTGTGTTTTGTCATTGTTGCCATAAATCTGGTCCTTATACATCCCCAAATTATCAGAGCAGTTCAAATCTTCCAAAGCAGATCCATCTGAAACATTGCACTTTATTGTATGCATAATGTTCCAACACCATTAGCAATACTGAAAATTCTAAATACGCTATATTACACAAAAGTTGAATCCACGGTCCTAAATGCAGTCTGACATTTCCTGGTAACAATATACAATAAAAAGCCACTTGTTCAAATTTCAGAGGTTTTCAGCTTAGATGACTCACACAGATTGTTATACTTTGTGAGTTTGAGATCACAGACTCGTACTGTACTGCTATCATTGCACTGGTCAATATACATCACCTCACCCCCAAAGGATTACACCCCTTATCTCAAATGATATTCAATAAAGTATGACCGCAGAAATACCGACTGGAGTGTTCTTGCTTGGATCTGGCTTACGCTGTGAAAAAAAATAACACTTTATTGGAATTAAGATCAGAGTCAAGATTACCTGAGGAAACCACACTTGGATTTCTGTTCCTGTGCCACAAACCCGACTTTATTCCTGCTGCTTGGGGACCAGACCACAGTGCACTGCTCCACACGAGCCATGGGGGTGTAATGGGATGCCTTTATGAAATATATACAGGCTCTCCCGCACCTTCCTCACATCATAGCATGAGGCCAGGTCTTTGGTGGAGCAGGGATAACTTAATGTATGAGATTTGGAGGCCCAGAGAATGAAACTTATACTTCTGCCTCAATAAAAAGCTTTATTTTTATTTTTTTACAATAAAATAAAATATCAAAATTTGAATCCCAAAATTATAGTTCTTCTGATTATATCTCTTTACATATATTTCTCTCATATTGTTGAGATTTTTTATGAGAAATTCAGTCATATTAATTCGCGAAAATAAAAGAGCAAGCAATCATCCATCTGCATAAACTGTCTTACCAAAAGGTTTGACATGACACTTTATTAGTATGAGATGGTTAAGAAAAGTATTTGAGTCCAAAAAAAGAAACAGAATTTAAAACAAGGCTGTGAGAGTGAAGCAGGGGAGGAGCTGTATCAATAATCTGCAGTGATAACAGAAAGTTATAACAAGACTTTATTGGCTAATTTGGGATTAACAGGTTTCTGTGGCATCAACACTCGTCCCAACTCTGTCCTTCATTCATGGCTGTATCTCACCAAGGTGTTGTGGATGATATACTCACTCATTTGTGCTGCCTAATTAGCTGCATCCTCCCTCCACTCTGCTGTGCCACTGCCATCCATTCAGGCCCTCAAAATGGGAAGTCATCAGTAACTGTGAAGTTAACTCCAAGTAATTGCACAATATCCTCATTTGGTTCACAACTGTGTAGCCTTTATGCTAGCCACAAGCCTGGATAAATGCAAAAGGCTGTGTCAAGTCTGCTCCATAACTAACCTAAACTAACATACTTAAAGGTAGGCGTCTTTTAGTCATAACTCCATGAGGTAAAATCTAAAAGTAAAAAAAAATATGTTTGAATGTTTGAACTTAAGCTTGAAAATAAACATACAAAACCATACTTTTTCTGTTTTTTCCTTCAAACCACCTAAAATCTAGCCGCTTCTCATTGAAAATGTGATAAAGCTTTTAGTGATGTGTTTGCAGCTCTCAGGCTGAGTATGTGAGGAAAAGTGTGGGAGCTGTCCCGCACAAACACTGCGCTGTAAGTACATCCTAATTAGCTGATGTATGCAGGACCCCATCCACTTTTGGAGGGGTATCAAAAAGCAATCAACGCCCCATGCCTGATGAGCTCAAAGGGACACACATTCACATTGTCTATGGAAAGATGATTTGTGGCTGGACCTCGACTTGGCTTTCCAAACCGCCATAATACCATGCAATCACAAGACATTATGCACAGATCTGAACCACAAAGCCACAGGAGCAAAAATAAAGGGAATATTGAGATCATAATTCAGAGACTGATTATGATGGGCGTCCTCGTGCTGTAGAGAGCCAGAAGTGGGAGAATTGGCCAGAGAAAGCCACACAATGTGGTTATAAATGCAGAGCAACAACATGTTTTAAAAGCCGTCATGATCAAGAGCTGTGTGGCCGCAGATAGTAGAGATCAGTAGTTAGATGACAACTGGTTGCCATGGAAAACTGAAAAACATACAGCAAGACCGTGGTTAGTTTGAATTTATGAAAGTGATTCTTTTCAGAGGAGAGAAATCAAGTGGAAATACAATACAGTGCCAAGCCGAAGAGCACTTATCACCATGAAATAGCAGAAAAACACACGATCTAGGATTTTGTCACCCATTCATAATCTCATTTGACCCGGGGCCAGACGGACGATTCGTTTCAGTAAAGACCATAGGTGTTTTAGCTGCGGGGTCCTCTGGAGAGAAGCATGTGTGTCGCACAAAGACCATCGGTTAGCGACGTACCGAAAGGGACCCTGTATCACCATCTTATCTTCAAAGCACTGGGCAGAGCTGAGGGGAGCCGTGCCACCTCGCTTCCACACACACACTCAGGGAGGGGGATTTGGACCTGGCCCGGACCCTCCTCCAACTCGCCTGCGGAGAACAGGCAAGGTTCCTGCACACGCGGCAAGACATCACTAGGCCGACCCCCCCCCTCTCCAAAAACCTCCTCCCCCTCCAACTACGCCTGCCCATTTGCGTCCTGGCCTCAGCTCGACGAGGGGATGGATCTGAACTCAACTTAGACACACAGTTTCCACATTTCACAGATGGCTGGGAGAAGCTTTGCATGGAGGTGAGGAAACAGAGAGGAGAAAAGAGAGAGAGGGAGGCTCGGGCCGATTTCACACTGTGGTAGAGTGCGCTAAAGCGGGCCGCGGCTAATCCACTCACTGAGGGGAAGGCCTGGAGCCATTCCGCCGACCAACCGACCGCCATCTCTCTCCACAAAGCCATAAATGGTGCATTATACAACTGGGCTTCAGAGACACTGCTGATATGCTGATAGGTGGCAGACAAAGACCAAAGGAGCAGGAGCGCAGCCACATGCCGGATGGACGGGCCTTAGTGCGTAGAGTGTAGAGCTGTGGTCCTCAGACATTGCACTGTTACAGTGCTGTATCAGATCTCATCTGACTGAGCTCAACCTGCAGCCAGCTCTCACAAGGACATGCACTAACAGTCCTCCTACTGCTCTCCAACAAAATAGCTTTTACAGACCGCTCCACTGTGAGCTCCTATCTGTAAAGTTACCAAAAGTCTTGGAGATGAGGCTTTGAACTTATGAAAGGCAATCAATGTGAATAAAGAGAGACAGAAAATACGTATATAAACATGAGGGAATTTAAATAAATTGCCACAAAGAAAATCACAGCAAGGCCAGCGAATTATGTAACGATAAGGCAGCCACCAGCCTAAGCCATAAAATGAGATGTTTTACATGAAACGAACAGTGGTCTAGATTAGGACCCGTCCTGTTTAGACATGAAGCCAATTGGGTTGATATCACGTGTAGAGAAAATTTGAAAGATAAGTGGGAACTATGAGAATTGTTATAATCCAGCTGTAACAAAAAGCTGAAGTATATTGGCTTTTCCCTCCAGAAGCACAGCCTGATAAACATCTCTGATGAAAGAAGTTCATTACTTGTGCTCTGTGTAATGTAACATGCTGTATTATGAGTCTATGGACCTACAGTGAGGCGCTCAGAAGCCTTCTAATGGACATCATTAGGTGAAAACATATAAGAGATAATTATGGTAATTACAAATCCTTTTCATTCGCCCAGAGTCTTTGACAAGAAGGTTGTCATATCAACCACTTCAAACAAACAAAGAGTTGTTGTCTCTCTCCTAAACGATGTCCGGTTTCATTCCACGGGAATTGTCTCTGGATTATCCGTTTTATTGTTTGTCAGGGCCACTGAAAGGAGGCCATGTTTTCAATAAAAAACTTGATTAAAACAAGTGATTCACAATAGTGGAGTTTGACTTACATTTGCATAGCTACTTCATTACAAGTGAGACCTTGATCTTGGAAATGTCGTATGTAAAACTAATGGACAGGCCTATTGAAGCTGGACCCTCTGAACAAAAGAACAGCCCTGCGCCTCAGTATCAGACTTTAGAATAGAGCACTCATGGATAGTTTTATTTCATTTCAGCTACAAACACTGGCCTTAGTGCTGCCCCAAACATTTGCTCTTGGTAAACTTGTACAAACGTTTTTAGCACACTGCAGGCAGGGTCACACTCGGGGCAACCTTGTCACTTCATCTCCACAATCTACACAACCAAAGTGGATTTTACTTTGAATGGAACATGATTTTTGGACTGGAGTGAGAGCTTTGGGTGTTTATTTACAATATGCATCCAATCATCCTTTGTCACTGCTCCACGTTCCGCTTTTTCCCAAACCACAGCGAGGACGACACTGGCTGCGGATCCCACTTCTTGGCCTCTTAGCTACACAAACTTTATAACACTGCCTTATCAGATCCTGCTTACAATAACAGATCTGAGTCAAAAAGCTGTTGTTTAACTTATATTCGCTCTCGTGGGAAAATTCAAACAAGTGGCGAGACATCTGCCAGTCCGCTGCAGTTAAGATGATGTCAACACCACCGAGATTCTTCCAGCAACATTTTCAATCATTCCTCGTGAGATTACGGCAATAGGATATTACGGTACAAACTACGACCATGTGTCCTGCTGCCACGAAGCTTAGCAACACATTACGGTTTGTCAAAGCTGGCTATTGCGAGGGAGAGATAGATACAGAGAGGAAAGGAGAGAAGCCATTGACCTTTATGTCCTTCATATTTGCCTAGCTTCCCCCTCGAACCCCCAATCTTTAAGAGCGAAATCATCTGATGCCAAACTAACTGTCAAGCGCCGTGTGATGGTGGCAAAGCCCGCAGACATCAATCAATCAGATTTTCTCCTCGTCTATCACAGAAAAGACGTTTTTTTTCCTCCTGTTTTGCTCAGGCTTATCATCTGACCCAGTTGTTATCCACTTTCTGAAGCTTAAAAACTTGATTATGGACCAAATGTCTCAGAAATTCACATCCCAGACATGACCAGAAGGAGAAATATTATCAGCTATTTTCATTATAATTGAAGATGCCGAATGTAATCATTGTTTAAGTAAATGGAAGTGCTTAATTCTGTGTTTGGAATAAGAGTTTTTTGCCAGTTATCTGCCGTTTTCAGGAATTGCATGAAACGGGAGATAAAATCCTATCTGATATCATGAGACAAAAAGGCATTTTAGTTGGCTACAGCGCTTTCTCAATGTCAACAGTTTTTAGTAATTACTAGATAAGCATACTTTGAAATACTTGGAAAGAATAAAATTGGACGATGCTGAAATAATAACAGCTGAATTTCTATTTGGATGTTTACTGTCACTTTACAAGATAATAGGAAGCAGGAGGCATGCACTTCGCAACAGGCCTAATCTGATTTGCATAATTTAGCATGTGTAAAATCGATCATTAATGTCTAGCTTGCAATATGACTCCATTTTGGTCTATTTATGTTGCTGGGTGGCTGCTAATCATATGCAGGAGATAGGGCTCGTGATCACATGATGTGTAAGCTGCGCTGTCAACAGCTTTAGCAGCTTTGCAGTGGTGCAAATCAAAACACAGCCTCTTTAACGTATTAACATGTTTTGAAGTTTGTTTTATATTTTCCGCATATTTGACAGAAATTGTTTATCTATGTACAAAGCTTTGTCATTAGCGATTTTCCACCGAGCGCAAGATGTTGTAGTGTTGCATAGTGTTAGCAGACTGGGAAATGCTGATGTACAAATTGAAGTGAAAAGCTTGTTACTTAATCCTCTGTTGCCACCTATCCCTTAACTATAGAGCCGCTGCTGCAATTTGATCCCAATGTAAAGTTGGGTATCTCCCTTCCTCCTCCTTTTTTATAAATACAGCCATAGAAAAGCCAAACAAGCAGAGATTTACACTGAACAGCCATTAGAATGTTACGCCATACAAATCACATGCTTTGATTACAGTCTAATTATCACCATTTTATCTAGTTTCTCAAATACAATCGCAACACCGACACTATATGTGGGTTAGACCAGGGTCACTTGGCTATATGTTTACAGTAAAACACTAACATATTTTAAACTAATTATGAGTCAAGTTTCCCAGGACTCACTCCCTTTGTAATCTGCAAATCCAAACCTCAAGACCACAGACTTATTTTTATGGCTACTTCTGAAGTGATATGTCAAAGCATCAAACACATAAGTGCAATACACACCTAATTGAGAAGAGGTTTTAATATTGCCAGAATTGCATGGTATGATTATATGATTATTCTTCCTTAACAGTGAACTTTTTTTTTAAAAACACACTGGATTTCGAACAGGTCAAAACCAGAACTAAATTGCATTAACATAGGACTAAATATATAGCTTACCCAACTAAAGACTAAACAGAAACATCATTCTGCAGTTCAGATTTTTATTCATGTATTCTTTTAATATTTGAAATGAATAAAACATTTTCCTGAACAAAAGAAGAAGACAAATGAATCAGAACTAAACCTCAACTAGATTTTTGTTTTATTTTATATATAGATAGATATTTTTTTCCACAATCACGACTCTATGATTCAATAGTGCTTTTTCAGTAGAGAGCTTACAGTTTAGAATGGTACATCTAGTTGCAGTTGCAGGCATAGAGCCATTTCTCTTTATGGAAATGTCAAAGCATCACACAAATGCGATGAACCCAATATCCATATCCATGATACATCAAAACCTTGGCCGGGGCTCAGAAATAACTGCAATACCTCCGGAGCAACCTCAGAAATCCTTTTAATTGAGCAATATCTCGCTTCCTGATCCGTGTGCATCAGCAAGGTGAAAGGGGGCCGTGCAAGTTAAATGAAAGAAGAATTCCTGATGTGTGGTGGCCTCTCTCACTCACCCGGGCTATTTCCCCTCCTGGCACGGGCCAAATAGAGAATGTTAAATGAGGCAATTGTGTCCCGGAGGCAAAAGGAGGAAGAGAAAAAAGGGGAGAGAAAGCGCAGGCAGTGTCTGTGCTCTCTGCTCTAACCCTGAGGAGCTTGGCGGTAGCATGATGTGCTACAGAAGAGCCGGCCCACTGCTGCTGTATATACAAACACAAGAGTTAGCATCCCACACGAGGAGGAGGAAAACCACTGCTGTGTCACTCTGCTAAACAAACACTGAATCAGCTCGTGTGGAATCTCACCCAGTAGTACAGTAATGAAATGCACACATTTATGCACAACTTGTAAAATGAAAGTTATGCAATTTGATAGCCAAGTGTAATGAATATGATAAAAAATATTAGAGCTGCTTAAGTATGTTTAACTGTTAAGTAACAACAGAAAACAAATATTTTTATATACATATAAACAAAAAGTTGCAACTTAATTTATTTTAAAAAATGTATACGTAAACCTGGTCGAACTGATGTGTTTTAACTCAGTATATTGCAATAATACTAAACATGCAGTTTAAATTTTAAAACCTTAAAATAAGTCTGTACACATTCCAATGTATGTTATTAATGTTTTTTTTTACGTTAAAGGCAAAAAAAATATATATATATATATATTAAACACTGTAAAAATACACTGTCTGAAAAGGCTATAATATGTGAACATACCATAAAACTATTCAAAGCTTGCACACATTTTAAAATTTCATGAACATTTTTGTGTCAAACACTCAAATAAACATTAGTTCAGCAACTCTTCACCATGAATAGCTGTGCAGACAGTACTGGTGCACAGGTCGAGGCCTGGATAAAGACCAGGATGTGGAGTGAGACATGTTAGCAGTCATGTGACCCAGTTAACGGAAGTCTCCGTCATACAAACATAATACACTGTACACACCAGAGGAAAGCAGGGAACTCAGCACTAACTCAACAATAAAAAGTAAGGTATAAAATATTGTTGCTTCAGATTATTATTATTATTATCAGTAGTAATAATATTAGTAGTAGTAGTAGTAGTATCATTATCATCATCATTATCATTAAAATCATCATTAATTAAAAGTTATTATTTTGATAGTGAATTCAAGTAAAACACAGATTAATGTTGACAAAACATTTCAAATCCATTCATGTTAGGCTCAGGTTAGCATCATGTTACCTGAAAAGATATTACTCAAGAAAATATAACTGATTACTTCCCAGCCCTTGGCACACTGAAATCTCTGATAACCAAATCTTTGTCTGGCTTTAGAAGGACGTACTTGAACAGCAGCCAGACCGGGGGCCCTTCTCGCTCCACATCAATATTCAAATCTTACATCTTTGTCGCGATTAGAAACCTGCCCCTCCTCCTCCCTCCTTTTCCCCGAAACAACAAGGTGGGGTGAAAAAAAGGCATCCAATCGATGATCTTTGAGTCTAAACTAGATTCCTGCACAGTTTGCCACTTTCAGCAGCAAGATAAGATAAACTCCTTTGACCTATAGAGATGAAGTTGCCATGACCATCGGGGGAGTTCACTTTCTCCATTGATATTTGGCTGATGTAACAACAAATGGAACTAGATGCTGCCTGTGATAAGGGCGATTAATTAATACCCACATTGATCCGAACAAGAGAACGGACAAGGCTATTAACTTAAAACAGGCTGAAAGTCAATTGGTACCTGGGGGCTCAATGGGCGTCATTGATATAAAATGTAAATAAACAGGAGAGGAGGAACACACATTAGAAAACAATACAAAGGGATGGGACATTGACAAAAAGAGAAAAAAAAAGAAAAAGAAAAAAGTGCTTGTGTGAAGATTATGGCTAAACAATTTTAGTAAAATATCAAATTGTGACTTTTCTGACCAGCATTGTGATTATGATGAGATTAGTGATTTGTTGTAATAGTTGGATTCTGTTCAAAGTTCACATTTTAAACATGACCGGAAGCATTATTATTAAAGAAAGACAAGACTGGAATCTGAACTGCTAAACTAATACAAGAATCCCATTCATTTCATGTTTGTAGAGGTCTAAACAGGCTTTGTGATTTGCTAATTGCGACCACTAAAGCCCTAGTCAACACCCATTATCACATTTTAGTCTTGTCATCTATGTTTGAGTATAGCAGAGCACTTTGTCTATGTTTGAGTAGAGTAGTTTCTGATTAATAACAGTGGACAGCAATTGTTTGGCGGAAAAATTAGATTAAGATGAAATAAAAGTACTTATTTGAACAAAATGCCAAATATAGTTGTTTGCAACCCAGTATCGAATGACTATATCAAGGTTGGTTTGGGAAAAAAAACAACACGCACCAGGGGGTTATTGGAATAATAGCAGTGGAATTCAGGAAAGAGGAAGATAGAGAGGAAACTGCACGAGGAAATGACCTGCACCTTTAAAACAGTCCCAGCTTACACACTCTCTAGTTCAGTCTGTACACTGGGAAGAACTGGAGGTATGACATCCAGGGGTACGTTACCACACAGGAAGTACAGCCGCATGCACAATCGAGGACAAACAAGACCCACAGATTTAGATTACAGTGCATGTTTTAAGTTGCAGTTCAAAAGAGTAAAGACCTGTGATGCAACAACCAAACAATAAACTGTAATCTGTCTCACATGTTGGCATTTTCATTTGAGATTTAGAAATATTCCTAATTTGATTCAATATTTAAAAGGCTGTAGGCGCAGACTGGCTCCGTTTTTGGGGAGTCGGTGAAAAATACAATGTAAAAAGTCCTATTTAAGTATCATGAAAAACTGGACTGAGCTCACATATACTGTAGATATTTATTACAGGACAATATCAGGAGTTATCATGACAATTTGATATATAATTCAGATTATTGAATAAAAAGATAATATTGTAAATGTTGTTGTTTTGAAGGTATGAAACATTTGAATATTGACTATATAAAATAAATTAAATAAATCAATACATAAATAAATAAAATAAAAAAATAAAAATAAAAAGTTGCATATTTCTTTGTGTCGTTCACATTAGTAGTACTTGAACTTTGACATAAACTATACATAAAGTACAGGGATACTCCAAAATAGAGAGATTATTTTTTATGGTCAAAATCGCCTATCGTTGGTTATAATTAATATGACAGTAGTTTTAATTAGATACGTTTTTAATTCAGTGAAATCATTAATACAATCAACCAGCAAATATGAATCTCTGACAACAACTTCCATATGTGTGCACCACTGACACAAGCACCTTTTCTATGAAGACGTCCCTAACGCAAAACATTTAGTGCAGACACAATGGGAAAACATTATAAGAATATGACATTCATCTGCATTGTGTTTGTGTGTCAAAAGTGGAGGAGGCAATCAGGGATCCTTCAGCTAAGACGAGCCACAAGCTGTTATTGGCAGTGAACAGATGTTGGAGGGAAAGTTGGCATTCGCAAACCATTCTTCTCCTGACAGAAATCAACAAGACGAACACTGGAGACGTCCTGATTGTCACCCGATGAAAGAGAGACCCTTAAATATACACACGCGGGCTGGCAAACAAAGCACTCCTCTTGATTTCACGCCCCCAACACATCTGACTACATCTGGCTGTACCGGAGAAGGACAGGTTTTAGCGAAGCAAAGGCTAAAATGATGTATATGACAATACGGTAAAGAGAGGTGGGTATTGTTGTGTTACATTTTTCTTAGCAACATTTTGGACTTATACTTCTAAGGGTAACTATTGTTTACTTCTACTTTTACGTTTTGATGTAACAGAACTCATGGAATATGGACAAAATCAGATGTTACATATAGGCACGAGGCATTGCTTTATAAATGACTGAATGACTGCTTTTTCTTCGAGAACATTAAATAAACAGAGTAAGCACACAAACAGATGGAGCGTGAGTGCGGAAAGGATGACAGAATTCAACAAAAACTGACTTCTCTCCACCAAGCGCCTAAGCTCCTCCCCATATGTACAGCAGGAACTCTAATGTATACTCAAACACACACACGTCCAGAATGTTGGCAGTCAATACAGTAAACACTCCCTTATCCCTTAGCACTGTAATCTGCCTCTGATAAATGCCCCTCAAAGATAGAAACGTCACCTGATATGATAAACTGTATGCTGACGCTACATAAAGTGGCCTTATGCTAAAGGACTTGGAGAGACTCACTACACAGAGAGAAAGATGGAGGGAGGGAGAGCGACAAGGAACAAAAATGATGGTTGGGATGAAAAAAAAAAGAATAAAACAGAAAAACTGAAAAGTAAAAATATTCAAATCCTTAACAATTAATACAATATACTTTTAAACATAATTTTGTAATGCAGTAGTTAGCAGATTAGTGGAAAAAGTAATGTTTTCATATAAGTCTGTAATGGGTAACATGGCACACGGTACAGTCATTAAAGTATACAGTAAAATCATGATGTCAAACGATTTTATGAAAGGCCCAAATATACTACGGGAAATGATAGCTTTGCCAAAAATAATCAGTAACAGCACCAGTAGAACTAGATGAAATATATAGTGACATTGTACAGGGGTCTTACTGCAAAAGTCCTACACAATAATGCAATAAAAGAGCAACATAATGACCATACAGTGTGCACATGCAGTGTATGGGGAAACAGTGGGCCGCTCCATATGGTGAAGACAACACAAAGGGTAGAGCACTAAGTCAGTTTAATAAGCACATTTGACATTAGACGTCGCCGCGTGGCCTCACAGGGCTGCTCCAATATGTTCCCATAAACACAGGCTCCCTACATCATCCACACTCCCCTAACACCCACCGCCAAACTTTGGGGCAATTTTACAGAAAAATTACTCTGAGGGCCTGGTTTCAATTCAGCCTGCTCATATCTTTTCTTCCTATTAAGCATCAAAATGTTCCTTCTCTCGGCTCCAATAGAGGTATGGACACCAGCCACAGGAGCAGGAGAGGGCTGAGGGGAGAGAGAGGCTACAGCTTGGAGGAATTCACGCACCATATTACAGCAGCTAATCGCAATCCAGCCAGCATCAGCGATATTTTCATCATTCCTGTCAAATTCCA
The DNA here is from genome assembly GCA_019594935.1 of Periophthalmus modestus. Lineage (NCBI taxonomy): Eukaryota > Metazoa > Chordata > Actinopteri > Gobiiformes > Gobiidae > Periophthalmus > Periophthalmus modestus. The sequence goes on along the minus strand of JAIEZT010000124.1, from coordinate 14,884,224 downwards.
CTGACCTGTCTCCGAACAGCTAACAATCTGGGCAATTTATTGGCATATTGGCACAGGGTGATAAGGCTAAAAACAACAGCAGCTAGCAGCTGGCCCTGGGAGATGAGCTGATAACATTGATATGTGCTCCCACACAAAACACCTCCACCACTATCTGCTCCTTCCATCGAACTCTTATTACAATAAAAGTCTATGGCTCTGTTCCGCTCTCTGGAAGAAGCAACTAGGGGAGGGGGATACAGGAGGGGCATAGAAATATATATTTATATAAAAAAAATCTGATGTAACGTTTCAGGGAAAAAAACAAGGGAAAATACATAATTTATCACAGTATTATCGGGATATCCAGGCAGCCTAATCAAGGAGCACTGAGTGACTATTTTTTGCCTTATCATCCAAAGTGGTGGAAACGGAGAAGGAATTATCAGGCAGCTGCAGATTGCTGGGCTGGAATTTTAATGGTAATAATCGGGTTTCAGATGGTATATCTTCCCTGCTTATCTTTCCCATTATCTGGCCTTATCTCCACAGTCATCGGAGCAAATTAATGGTGCTCTTTCAGCATCGCCTTTTTATCACTGCTCAGAGAGCACCCAAGGGGAAAGAATAAGCAAAATATTAAAATACTGCATAAATCACAATTTTAGATAACAGCCCAATGTATGCAGGAGGGGTGGGGGACTGCGCCCAACAACCTTTTTGTCCTTTAAAACCACTGTCTGTGCTGACTTCAGTGAAGTGCCTTTTTCCCAGAGTTCCCGGCGCTGAGAGGATCCAGGCTCCTCCTGACCTTTCTGTTGCACTATAGTTTGATTAGACACTTAGACACTGCTCCATATTAATACCATCTACACTTAGTCACATAGTCATCCACATAAGACCTGGTCCCAATAACAAAGACACACTCTCATGTTGACCTGTCATGATAATTACATCGACTTATCGTTCAATAAATGACAGATAGAACAATTCTTTTGGAGGTGTCCATATTTATTGTGGGTGCTTCTTCTTTGGACTTTTGGTTCTTTTTCTGCGCTGTGAAAAGATTTGAGCTGATGAGGGCTGAATAAATGACCCATAAGTGTTTCATTTATTAATTACAGCTCATTAGATCATTAACAATACTGTACATATAGAATTGTTTTATAGAGGGGGGAATCCTTCTTTAGAGTGATCGTGTGAGTAGCAAAATGACATTCAATATGATCATTAATCACCTATATTTTCTTCAGCAATATCTCGTACTTCAACATTTATTATCTTGACAGGTCTACACACATATTCAGATAATGTCCGACTTATTTCACATGATGACAAAAACATGGTGCAGCTTTTGGATTGGCCTGAGGACACTGGGCCTATCGTGTCATCCTTGTCGTGGTTCTGATTTTGGTCAGCTGTGGGGACTAAACAACGAAGGAGCAAAAAGCAAGTCCGACTGATCACCAGATGGTAATTATCTTCAAAATCTAAATTCTTTTAAGTCTTATTTTTCTTGTATTGTAGCCCCACAGTAACTATAAATTAAGTGTTAAATTAAGTTATCATGCACAACATGCTGTTTATACACAAGACAAGATGTCCTCAGTAATTTATAAATGTATAGAATTGTGCTACACTAACCACATATTATGTCAAGTTACAAGCAAAAAAAAAAAAAAAAAGAATGAAAAGAAATATAGTGGAGTAAATTTATGTCACCAATGTCTTTTAACTAAGCCAAAATAATTTAAAATTCCTTTCATTTTGGATAGACATCTGACACAAATGTACAGCACACACACAGTGGCACAGACACCCACAAACGTGGTGTAAATCCACGTCCAAACTCAAAACTGAGACATGCAACATTTTTGCCTTTTGGTTTTGAAGTATGAGAGCTATAAACAAATCAGAATAAAACAGTCCAAAAGCTTTTGTGACAAAACATGACTAAAAGGCTCAATTGTTTGTGTGTGTTTTAAATGTGAGTGTGTGGGTGTGATTGTCACAAAATATCACCAGACTTAAGAATAAGAAAACTGTCATTGTAAATTTGTGTCTTTTATGTAATATCATATTATGTATATTTTTAATCACAATAATTTAGGCATATTTAAAATCCATTACAATACATGTGTAATATAAGTTGCTATAAAGCCACATTGTGGGTTGCTTTTAACCAAACAAAAATATCAGGAAACCAAAGGAAATACAAGCATCCAAAATTTGAGTCACCTCTTCCCCTTTAAACATGAGCCACACATGATCTAATGTCACTATGGGTAATCAATAGAGAATCAATTACAGGCCCGACAGTAGGTAAACATCAAGTGTGTGTGTGAGTGTGTGTGTGTTACACTCACAAGTCAACTCGTCAAATGAGTGCAACCCAAACACACCGAATTCAAGATCGACAATTTGAGACAAGACAAATAGTTTGAACATTTGAACAGCACAGGAGGTTGAATCAGGTGTAGTTTTGTCGGAAATAAAGGAGCAACGCTGGATAGCGACGAACTAAATAAGTGCAGCGGCAGTAACTAAAAGTTTGGGGAAGCAGCACCGGGGGATCTGGACTGTAAGCGAGGTGTTGAAAACAAGAGCAGGGCAGACTGGAGCGCACGGACCATGACAGACAGCACACGCGTGGCGAGAGTTCCACGCAGCCTAATCAGCTCCACTGTGGTCAGCGTTACAATATTACACAAAGTCTAATAAGCGGATTTGGAGTCAAAGCTTGGCGGTATAAAAAACAGAAACTTACGTTTGATCTGCCTGGGGTTGCTCTGCTTCCTTCGGGACATGCCTGCTGCGCGCTGGTCAGTGAATCCAGGTGTAGTACTGACAGATCGATAGGTTTTGGTTCATCCAAGCAGCCGGTTGGGATTTTTGTCTGATGGAAATTGGGAAAGAACAAGAGGAAGGATAGGAGGAAGGAGTAGAAGAAAAGAGGGGGCACTAGTACTTTTTACGCACAAGTCTATCGTTCCGTCTGTCTTTCCTTTATCTTTCTCGTCTCTCTGGCTCAGGCTTCGCTTTCTCTCTCTCTGTCTGTGTCTCCCTCTCTCCCTCACACACACATACACACCCTCCTCCTGCTCTCTCGCGCTCTCTCACTCTTTTTCAGCAGCGTCTCTCCGCGATGAGGCTGCGCTTCGCCGCGATCCGCTCGGACTGACTGGGGAGGTGAAAACGTTTCGCGCTTTTGTTTGAAGATAACGTTTGTTCCTCTAGGGATATCGTAGCTGTGGTTTGATGAACCTCACTTGATTCATAGTTACTTTCTTATTAATTGAGTGTCTTAATTAGTAACACTTTTTAGACTGACCGTTGGCAAAGTTGCACTTCATTCCACTGCGCGTAAAAACTAATAGGTCTAATAAAAATACGAATTAAAAATCAATTCCACTATTATAACAGTGGTCTACTCACATTTCCTGTCATCCCCAGATGGAGAGAGACAGTGTGGAGGACCTGCTGTGGCCCAAGGTAATTTGCTGTTATGTGGCTTGTGGTCCTTGTCATATCAGAGACCAATCTGAGCCGATATTGGTAAATGCCCCGGGATTAGCCCAGTGGCAGCTTAGCCAGTCATTCTTCCATGATGCACTTGATCCCATTTGTTGATCTGGTGTCCGGCCTCAAATGGCGTGACCTGGGAACAAAACATGTGATTGATTTGATTTGTTTATTATTATTATTGTCATCATTAGTATTATTATCGTTATTATTATCGTTTATTATATTATTATTATTATTATTATTATATTATTATTATTATTATTATTTATTAAAATTTTCTTAAAATAAATGTTGTACTTGTCTTTTCTTTCCCTTTGTGGCCTTTACACTTGCACTCCCACTCTACCTATTTACATGTGATTGGACTGTCACTCAGACTTCAAGCAGCTTACACTTTGCATATCCACCTAAAATACATTCTGAATATTTATGATATTTAATATAAAAAAATAAAAAATGTAGAAATATGAGCGCCTGTGTGATTTCACTGCCATGTTCTGGACTGGAAATCACTCTTCAATTAGCCAGTTGGACTGCCAAGGAAGACAAGCAAGTGGTCTGTGAAATTATCTTGTAACCCAATTCCACAAGTTTGGGGCAGAGTCTGAAACTACAGAATAATTTATGTGGCAGAGGGGTCAGTGCAGGTTCACTTTGAGGAGAGCATCTGTCTTTCAAAATCCCAGCAGGCTATTGCCTCCTGGGAGAAATTTATTTTACAAATTTGGTCACATTTAGTGTGATTTGATGGAAAGCCCAATTTGAAAGGTTTTAATATAGCATTAGTTAGGAGTAAACGCCTAATTTGATGCATCGGTCATTACTCAAGCAACCCCAGTTGTGCAAAAAGGAAAGGAAACGTGATTTTTTTGTGTATGGTCTACTATTAAACCATTTTCTTATTTCTTTTTTAAAACATGTAAGAGGTCAGGTCATAAATTAACAAACATTTATTGCTGGATGTACCAACCCACCACAAGCCCACAGTTGCCACAGGAGTACAGAAGTGCAAATAAAAAAGAAATACTTCTTAGTATTAGTCCATATCTGGTAAAGTAACACAGTAATAACAACAATATAGCAAATTAAAGGTTTTATTAAGACAACTGGACAAGTCCAATTTTATCAGGAAAAAAAAAAAAAAAAAAAAAGAAAAGAAAAGAAAAAACACATGTGTAGCATTCTTACTTTTCTACTTTTTCAACAGCAGATTTGTCAAAAGTTAAGTAAAATGTTTTTTTTAAAGTAAATAGTGAACTCCCTCAGACTCAAAATTACTATGCTAAATATCTATAAATAGCAGTACAAATGAGGAAGCGGGCGCCCAAATCAATGACTGGTGCAGAGAGCAACAACAGTGAGAGGAGAGACCCAAATTGCCAGCTGCCGATTAATTTAACGCCATCCTAAATCCGGTGAGACTGCGGCGGAGTTCTTCTGAGCACTTCCACATTCCCAGTGGTCTGTTTGAAGCCATTTTTTGACTGACAGGTACAAGTCTGCAGAAAAAAAATGATACTTTTTTTCCAAGAGGAGACCAGATGGTTGTGATAATTAACATGATACTGTTTCCATCGCAGGGGAAATCACTGACACAAGGCTGGCCACATTAATAGGTTAAAGTCGACTGTATGCTGCAGAGATGCTACACAGTGCACTCACATAATCTGATTAGAGGGGGAAAGGTGGGACTAAAGAGCGAACTCATTTGATTCAAAGTGCCAAGTCACATTTGGGGAATGCCACTCGGTGTAGGGGCAAGTGTAGTTGGTCTGGCTTCTTTTAATAAGGACAGGTTTTTATACATGCTGTTGTTTTTTTACTGTGGAGAAAGGAAAAAAAATGTATTCCATAGTTTTATGTTTTGTTACAAGCAATACCAAGAAATGTTACAAGTATGCACTTAAAAACTTAAGAAAGGAAACAATATTTAACAAACTTGCATTGTGTTACGGAGTTTTATTTTTTATTCATATTCATTTGCAAAAGATTTATTTAAACAACCCTTATTTATCAGTAAATAGACAATACAACTGTAGAGTCATGTTTAGCTGCTTAACAGATAAATGTATCAACAACTGAAATAAATGGAAATAATTTTAATTGAAAAATAGATGAGGATTTATTTTTTTTGTAGTATACTATCATGATAGTAATTTAGAAACATAGCGATACTGTAGAGACATGTTATACACAAGCCATGCCTCTGACTTTTACCCCTCTGCTCACTGTTTGTTTACAATGACGCCACATAGTGTATTGCTATAAATTATTTAGATTTTTTCTCCCCATTATTTATGAGTACATTTACCATTGATCATTTGAAAAAAAAAAAAAAAAAAAAGTAGACATGTACATATTAGCTGTACTGCTTAAAAAATAGCCAAATTACAAAATGGAGAAGCGACTTTACAGGGATAACTTATTCCCACGTTATTTGCATTCCTCCCTCTTTTTAACCCCTCTTATGCTGCGTTCCGCACCCACCAGTCGCGATACAGTCACTTACCATATAACATTAGTTCATAAAAGTGTCCAACATTACGTAGCATGCATTTTGTATTCACTCTGCGAGGGAACTAAACAGGATTACTGCTATAATTACAGCTGCAAACTCTCTCCTCTGCAGTGAAGTATATATATATATACAGAGATGTGCTGAAAGAGAGAAGTCCCAGAGTGTGCCGTGACAAATGACTGGCTTGATTTCTTTTGGGGATCACACACACATGTCCGGTGGCACTGGTCTGCTGGTCTGCTCGGGACAGGGAGGGGGTGGGGGGACAGTTCACCTGCTGTGCTGCACCCCTCTGGCTGTTGGGGATTGGTTTGTGTCCTCTGAGAAGTGGGTGGTTGGTATGAAGAGATGAAGGCCGCACAACTGTTTAAGTTTGAGTCTTGAGTCTGCAAAATACTGTAACTCCATCGCTTTATTATTTTTGAGATTAGATAAGATTACACATTCATGGTTTATATGATGTGCCTGTAATGTCAAAAGTTCACATTTAGATGGAGCAATTTTATCCCCAATCTGGGATTTTTTTCTTAAAGATATGCCTTTCCAAATGTATCTACCAGCTGTTATTGGTATAAAACCTTGAAGTCAAGTAATGACAAGCAATTTTTAATAAAAAATAAAATAAATAAAATAAATTTAGGTTAAATATGTTTTTTAACATATTATAATTACATAAAAAAATCATGCTAAGGTTAAGGTGCACTTTATTGTCTCCATTTTGAAATTTGTCTCGCAGTTCTCTCATTGAACATTTGCATATATATCTTTCAATATATATATTTTTACTTTTTGTTTTTGCCATTATGTGTTTTCACTTATGGCATGTTTCCCTGTACATACACATTCAGATTTGAACTATTCTCTCTTTTTATATCACAATAACGAAGGATAGGATGTAATATTTTATTGCACCATTACATCGTTTCATTATGAAATTAATAAAAACGTGTATTGCAAGAGACACCTCATGGGGTAATTGTGACGGGTGGGCGACCAATAAGATATCTGTCACACTCAACCACAGTTGGATCTACATAGCTACAGGCATTTCCCACCAACCAATCAGAGCAGACAGGGACAGACCAATGGGAGCTGGTCGTATTTAAAAGGAAGCACTTGAGAGTCACTCAAATTCAAATTTAGGAAATATTTAAAACAAGACAAGGTCATCTCTGTAACTAACATCTGATTTGACTCAATATTGATTCCTACACAGCAACCTAGTCGAACATGCCACATAATCTGCATCTCTGCCACCTCTTTCAGTAATGATCCTTTATTCAGTCCAACTTGTTTGTTCTGATGAAGATGTTGGCATCCATGTGAGCTGTGCCTTAACGCTCCGCCTCCATCCTTTCTCCCCTGTTCCCCTCTCCCCTGTCCTCCTCTCCCCCGTTCTCCTCTCCCTTCTCCTCACATCCCCCTTCCAACCGTCCTCCTGCCTCTTGTCCTTCTGTCCCTCTCTACCCCGACCCATTCTTGTGTCCCGGTGTTGCCTCTCCCATCCTGTGCCCTCTCCCCTGTACCGTCCCCTCTCCCTTGTCCCCCTCTGCTCCTGTCACTCTCTCCCCTGTCCTCCTATGTCCCCCTGTCCTCCTGTGTCCCCCTGTCTGGCTTGTCTGTCCCTCAGTCCCACCAGCAGAGCTCCAACAGCAGCAGCAGTGAGCAAACAGATGTCTGAGAGAGTGCCCACTTCGCCCGGCCGCTGTGCCAAAATCACCCCCGGCTTTAAAGACCCATGTGCCAGCCCTATCCACCACTACCACTACCCCCTCTCCTCTACCCCCTCCCTCTCTCTCACTCTCTCGGGGGAAGAATATAATGTCCTATGCCATGCTTTGAAACAATACTACAACAAGCTATCATGCTGACCAAAGTCGGGAAACCTCAACAATTACAGAATACAAATGCCACCGAAGCCCAAAGCATTTCAAGATTACAAAAAGAAGAGATGAAAATGTTAAAAGGGGTGGGATGAACAAACTATGCTCCTCCCATTGGAACAGTGCAGATCTGTAAAGAGAGGATTTTGGGGAGAGAGGAGGAGGAACCACATAGAAGTACAGTCTTCCTGTTGTCACTTAATGTGGTCAGGGGCTGTGAGTGTAACGCCTCCAGGGGCTAAACAGTCAGTCTTTTATGGATTAAAATAACATATTTGTTTAATTATTCCAGCAGGACTAAATTGTTCAAACATATATAACAATGCAGTTTGTAGAACACGAAGAGACACAAACGGAGCTGCATTGAAGACGATGTTGCACATTAAACAGGACGAAAATGGCTCCAGATACAGTTGTGAATTGCCAACATGTGCTAAAGTTAACAACACAGGCATGTACATGCGCAAAACGACAATGTAAAAATACTGTTATTAAGTATTTTTTTTTTTTTTTTAAATTCATATTATATGAGTAGTCGGCCTATTTCTACACATTGGAGCAATTAAAGTACCCAAATTAGGTCATTGCATGCTGTCATTAAATAAAATATATGCTTCTGTGGTAATGTCTACAAATGTGTATTTCGATAGAATTGTACTTTTTCTAAATTAAACATGCAAAAACATTTAAAACAATATATTAAGTCCAGAACATTTGATATGGTTCATGTTGTTCATGTCATGTTATGTCATCATTTTGTTGTGTGACATTTTCCCCTCTCAAGTCTCCTCTCCTGTGCCCATCCGTATGTGTAAACATTACGACTCATTGTGCAGCTCCAGCTTGTGTTTCAATATATCACTGTGTGTCAAAGGTTTTTATGCAAAGTGAACAAATAACAGATTTGCTGCTTTAAACATGAGCACCTCATGTGTTTTGACATGCTGTGATTCCACCTGATTCATTTTTATGAGGTCAACTAAATTATATTTGATATGTGTAGTTGATTTTTCTCCCCTTTCCCTGTGTATGCATGAGGGAGTGCAGCCTCCACATTATTATACAGTGTGTTGATGTATTTTATAAGTGTGTCTGCTGGTTTATTACATATGCAGAGGCATCAGTGCAAAGCAAAATGGAAAATGCATCAATATATTCAGAGAAAGGCAGGCCGAAGACAGCTCAGAAAATAAATCTACATCTGGCAGGCTCCATGCAAACAGCAGAGCCATCCTTAATAGTGAAACCATCGATGAGAACAGATAAAAATATTAAATATTCACACATTCCTTTCAGCCAGTATCAAAAGCGTCCAGATGTGGGAAGCTCAAGTTGTTATCATGAAGCCAATGACAGGCATTGAAAGAAATTCCTCTGAATTTCGAACCATATAAAAGTATTTTATGGCATGCAAATAAATGGTAATTTTTCTCTATGGAGGAAAAAACATGCCAATAAACCCTATCATTTGGGACTAAAACTCCACAAACAGGAGACACTTTCAATTTGCCGTGCCTGTCTCTCCGCGTTAGATGCTTGCGATTGCCGCGAAATTAATCCATTTAACAATCTGTGGCTTAAATTTTGAGGATTTCCAGTTTTTTCGAATATCAATAAGTTCCAATTGAAGAGAGGATTCTTTTGCAATTCAGGCATGTGCGGGCGATAACGGCAGAGTTGGCATGAAGAGAGGCAAAGATGGATTAATTATGCAGAGAACATGGAAATTCTGCTTATCATCGCTTAGCAAAGGAGCCCGGCTCACATAATCAGAAAACCAGGATGAAAAAAATAACAATGCAATGGCACCTTCCAGCCCATCATCTTACAAGTTAGATTTTCTCCTGTAATTAAAAAGTAACATACAATTATATTCATATCTCACATGCACACTATGAGTGGGTGTATATTAAATAATTACATTTGGATATAAGGGCTGAAGTTAAAGAAAAGAGAAGTTACAAAACGGGCTTCATGGGGATATAGCTCCCCTGGGTGGCACTTGGGAAAACTTAAATTATCTCTAAAATAAAGACAGGCTAAAACAGCAAGATGCGTTTTCAAAATTTGCAAACCGCAGTACTAATGTGGAATGTATGGCTTCTAAATCCCCACAGAGAATGCATGATATGAGCTGTATGATGTTGTGCGTTTTGTTTCTCTTGTCGTCAGATTTTGGCGTTTTAGCGTGGCGTGCTAAGGAGCAGTGTTGATGCTGCCAGTTGTGTAGCTGCAGCAGTAATGTGTGCAGAGCTTATCCTGCATTTCTCTTATGGAGCAGATTTAACTGGGACTGTGGATATGAACAAGCCTAAGCTGCGAAATCTCCCCAATACCTCCTCTCCGCAGCAGGGTCAAAGGGTGATTTAGCTAAACTGCGAAATAACATCTTTCATTATGTAGATTTACATGTTTCAAACTCTAGCATTTGTCATATAATATTTACATGTCCAGTTATGTTTAAATATTTTAGTAGCTCCCTCTTAAAATAGAGTAGTTTAAACGTAAGAAAGGAAGATATAGAAAATCATATAACTATCTCCGCTGTTAGAAAGCTCTCAAAGAAAATCCTATCCTACATTTGTGTTTTTAAAGGAATACATTTACAGAATATTGACATGGACAGAGCAAGAAGCACAGAATGATGAGTTATATCACTATATCTGTGTAATCCCTCAGTCATTCAGGTGTGATGCATAGCAAAACAAAAAATCTATTCTCTCAACTGGACAAAAAGTAGCTCATCCAAGCTAAAACTTTTTGTTCAGTTGATAGAATTGAACATTTATTTTGCTAATATAGGTAAGTAATTGGAAACCAAATTATATTAATGGATACCCAAGTACAAAACTACAATATTGAAACTAGATACCCATTTGAGCTGGAGGTTCATACTGACAAATATATTTATAAATAGGACAAAGTTGGGCCTTTCTTGAATAGTTTTAGAATGCTCTGATATACTAGAATTAGTGTAAGAGCACAGCAATAAACCAAATAAAATAATAGATTTCAAACAAGATGGGCTGTGTTAAATAAAGAAAGGTAGCAATCTGGGTCATCTGTGTAAATGTACATTTAAAACAATCATTTTTAACAGAATACATAAATATTGTTTTAATATATTTTTATGAGCATGTTTTGGAGAATAAAAAAATGTAAAAAATGATCTTCACTTTATAATATGTCCATGAATAACTTTTCTCTCTTATCACTTTATGAATCGCTAAAGCCATCCAAAATATTGAGACCTAGTTTTGAGTGTGAACAATCCAAGGTGGTTTGCAGACAAGGAGGGAGGCGATGGAGAGATAGCGGGGACGCAGAGATTTGTGCTGGCCCAAAGCATGAAGCCCATCAGTTGATGAGTGGAAATCCCTACTTTCTAATTAATGGAGGTACACAGGCCACGGGGATAAGGAGGATCAGGGAAATGACAGATAGCATCTCTCATTTCTGTGGTCCATTGTCACACTTGAGGATCTTCTGTAATGAATCACTCAAGCATTCTGCAGATATATTTGAATGGTGGGGTAGAAATTCATTGTCCGGTATAGAGTGCATTGGATAAGGATCTGTTCTCTTCTTCAGCCTCCTCTTTCTTCTCTTTTGTCCAAGGGCTGCCAGATCAAAAAACGAAATCAAGGCTCAGGCAACAGGTGTGCACACTCTGAAAGGCCGGGCGCGATCTGCAAGTGAACTGGAACACTATAAACGGATCAAAAGAGTCGACAAGTTTGTAGGGATTTGCAGCATGGGGTTTGAAGAGTCAGGAAGTGGTGAGAGAGTCATGATTTACTAAAAGCACGTGTGAAACACCTCTTCATTTGCTGTAAACTTTTTGGGTAATCTTTTGTAGGTTGTAGCTTATTTGGTAGCTTGTCCATCAGTGTTGTCAATTTTTTAACAAGAAAAAGGCTTGATACTATGCTATACCACAATGAGAATTGTCATGCAGAATTTTTAATGCACAATAGCTGTAGTTTAAGCTTTTTTCAGAATAAGTTTGAAGTCACTAAACTGTTAATAGTATTCATTATCATTTTTAGACGTAAGATGAGCACAACTGTATTATGTTGCTATCATGCTCTTGACTAGAGAGATGTAATGATAAATAAAATAACCTTTATTTGCTCCACAATATAGAAATTGTTATATGACTATATATAAACACCATCCATTAAGCCCTAGCCATTTAGTCACCTGGCCTTCAGGCTGGTGACTAAATATTTCACTGCACTGACACATCTAAATGCAGGAGAGAGACCTAAACTTCTCAGCAAAAGCCTATATTTGCTATCAGAGCAGGGACACGTGCGTGGTTCCTGCTGCACCACTTGCTTGGGTTTTTAGGGACAGTCTGACTCTTGAAAATGTCATTAATTATTAATGATAGCTGCACTCGCTGAAATGGCCAATTTCCCTGTTGTCTCTATGACTGGGAGGGTGCTGGAGGGCAAAGACCTGCAATTAGCTGTTATATGGGTGGCCATTCTCGACAGCATCCGCTCTTGTTAGTAGCATGACTGCAGAGGAAGAGACGGCACCCCAGCACTAATTATCCTTCCCCTCCTTAAATATGAAGACATTAAAGTTGATTAGTGCTTCTAATTAGGTTATGCTTTTTGATACTGTGTGTGTTTTTTGCTCCTGGCTTTTATATGATAATCTCAGTTTTGCATACTTACTCCAAAAGTTTCCGTTCCATAGTCGCATAAGTGGAAACTGGAGAACATTTGAAAAGAAAGTCTGCATTTCTGAATCTTTGTATGCAAATGTACAAATCAGACTGTCTGTTTCTCTGCGCACACTGTAAAAGACAGATGCTCGCTCTCTTCAGAACATTGTGGGCTGAAGACACTTACCCAGCTGCTATAGCATCTGTTTAACATCTCTGACAACGTATTGTTTTTCCTGCAATGTAGAAAAAAGGATAATTACTACAAGCTTGTTATAAGTTTTGGGTTTGAGAAGGACACAATTCAATATTGATATCCTACAGAAACATCAGGATATCCTCTTCTAACTGAAGCTGTTTGACCACTCTCTAACATATTACATGGAATACAACAGTTAATTAGTTCCTCATTTTTATTTTATTGTATTAATTTTTCTACAAAGTCCCCACTATTTGTCAGTCACTCTTCAAGTGATAGACACATGGTTGCCTGGAATACACACGTCTCCAATACTTCACATGGATGTGTAGTCTGGATACAGAGTTTATCAAGTTCAGGTGGGCGTGACAGGTGGAGTAGCCAATCAAAGACACGCATTATTGTTAGTAACAAAACAAATATGGTTGTATATGAGTGAAAAGAAGGAAGGGAAAAAAATGCAGGGTACATCACAAATTTTGGCCAAATCAATGAATGAAGCACACTGTTAATCTAAGGTGAGACAAGTTTGATTTTGTTCTAAATGAATAGTAAGCTTGTTTGTTTCCCATGTGTCACTGAAATTTAAAGGAAAAAGTCTGATGCGCAGTGGAGGAGGTGATGACCGGACGAAGGATTCTTTTGTATAGGACATACAGACAGAACTGGATCCCAGGCAAGCATTCTGCACCTCAAAATGCCATAATCAAACAAGCATAGTGACAGCATGCAAGGCCAGTAGTGAGTTTGCAACTGAGTAATGGCTCCTCACCGTCAATAAATGGATGATGAAGCCAATTCTAAATATAGAAATATAGTTTTGAACTCCAGATTCCTCGACTCATGGCTCCATCTGATAGATAGATGCTCACAAGGACATGAGTGCGCGCAGAGATGAGAGTCCTCCAGTGGAAGATTAGCGTTGGCAACAGGCCGGCTCGGGATGTCACATCAGCACACTAAATTATATCGAGATCCTCGGCCAGATGACAGATGAAATGTGTCTGGTGGGGCCTGACGCCGAGCTGCAGGTGATACATGATCAGTGTGATAAGACTGTGATGTCACGGTGCAGGTGGCTCCCCCCTTTACCCCCTCCTCCTCCCCCCTCCTCACCCTTCACTCCTGTGCAAAATGGCAGCTCACACACACAACTTTTATCTCTCCCCATCTGTGTGGTCCCAGGCGCAGAGATGTTGGACGGGAGCCATCTCAACCTTCAGCCATTTAAGAGAAGGAGGGGGAAGGGGAGAGAAAAGAGGAGAGAGAGGAGGTGAAGAAGGTCAGCCATGATGCTTTTAAGTTTAAGACCCACGGAGCAGCTGTTTGGCATGTTTTTGTTGGACAGAGATACTATCTGATTTATTAAGGACCTCATTTTGAGTCGGGAAGAACTAAACAACAGAACATGATGCATGGGGAAAAAAGTGATAAAAACACAATGCAAATTGTTTATGAAATGATACCATTTCTCCAAAAGCTTATGGCTGATAGTAATAGTAAAAGTAAAAACAGATTTAATGGGTCAAAAACAGTAACTTTAACCAACTGTTACCAGAAAGAGCACCAGCTGAGCCCATGCCAAATGTTTTATTTTCCTCCAATGCAATAAAGCCAGATAAAAGGCACAAAGGCAGTAATCAAAGTACGATGAGCAGAAGAAAGTTAAGTTGGTTAATGGCTCCAGCCCGGCTGCCACAGAAGGGATTCTCCTGCCAAGTTTCCCTCAACAAACAGGTACGCCTGTCGCTTTTGATAGGGACATCTTCGCACTGCAGACGCCGACTGGGGCTTGAAGGACTTATCGTTTTGAAATGAGGAAAAGTAAATATATGTTGGTTGTCAATAATTAGGAATGCCTTGCTTTTGTTTTTATGCAGCAACTATGTATGTTGTTGTCAATGTGCCATTTTGGACTGGGCTGCACTTGGGAGATACAGAGGCTGTCCATGCTGTGGAGGCTGTATTGTGATATTTCAGCTTGGCACGGCTCTTTCATGTAAATGGATAAAGTGCCTATATCAACTCACAGGTTGGCTGTGTTTATATGCACAATGGCTTCTAATGTAGGCTGTAACATCAAAGATTGTTTTAAGGTTATTCCATACCGTATGCTAGAATTCAATTAATTTCTATGATTGTCTGAGTAAAATGAGACGGAGGGGTGCAACGTTCAACTAAATAGCTTTGAACTACAGATAGTTCCCATTAATTAAACTGGATTGCGAGTTGTTTAATCAATTTCAGAGCCCCAAACAGTAACAATCAAGTGCCCGCCGTCGCATAGACATGTGTGGTCAAAAAGAGGGAAAAACTGCAGTATTCGCCTGTTTGCAATGCTGCGAGTGGAGCGGGTGTACCAGGTCTCGCTAATTAACCTCCACGTTGATAATGTGCTTAATTACTTTATATTGTGATTTGGTTTCTTCCTAGAGGTTGTTCACACTTTTAGATTGCAGAAATAATCTCTCATGCCTCAAAGGTTTTAGGCAGGGCTAGCGATGCCCCAGTGAGACGCTGGAGCAAGCAGGCATCTGTGGATAGACATTGTGATTACAGAGTATTGACATCAATGGGAGAGCGGTTGACACCTGGCCCAAAGACAGGGCACCATCGGGCGGCAAGAAACTTTGATTAAATAAAAAAAGCTCAGCTGAGGGGAAAACTTGATGTAATTTTGTGTGATCACGGCAGCGGCCCACTGTCCTATCAGCCACAGGACCTCTCATCACCTTTACATTTCTCTGGGCTCATGAAAAGACCAGACAAGTTTGATAAAAAAAAAAAAAAAAAAAAAAAAAAATGAAAGAAGAAATATGGCAACACAAAATGGGGTGAAATGAGACTCTGATCCTCTGCCTTTTGATATTTGCTGGAATCATATGCTGTGATTTATGGAGAGGACAATTTGAATTTGAATTGGTTCAGATGTGTGGAAGAGGGAAGGCGAGGAAAGAAGTTTGAGAAATGTACAGTAAGGACGGAAGGGCAAAATTTGGGCTGAGGACCAAAAACCTGGTTGTGTGCAAGTTCTGAATGAGTCACTGTTTAGTTACAGTTTGTTTATTTTGTGTTTCAAGCTGATTCACAGTTTGCTTTTAGCTTTTAACACTTTAGAGGTTAATTTATGGTAATAGTTCATTTTGTGGAGCACGTCATTAAGAATCAGATCACCCACACACAATAGCAGTATAAAGCTTAACATATGAATATAAACTATATCAGGGGGATTAGTATAACTTATAACTTAAAACTAGGTTAGCTCAGCCCTTTAAATATTTGTAATATTTATATTCAAGTCACATATTTTCTTCATAACATTAATTCCTTTCCGGTGGGTGGTTGCTGTACTTGAGAAAACAGATGGTAAAGTGAGAAGATGGTAAAGTGAGATTGAGGTCAACTGACCCCAGACCAAACCTTCAATATCCTTGCGGAGACGTTAACCACTCTGCCACTCTGCACCACAAAGCAACATTTACAACATTGCAATATGACAAATCTTATCATAAAGCTGTTCATAACACCACTGACCTGAATGATTGGAAATGTAATAAATTGTAGCCCGATTTGAACAATGCATTACAAATGGACACAGTGTGAAAGTGTGGCAAATCAGCTAAATACAGCTCCACTCTGTAATGACATGGGATTGTCCATAGATAACAGCCCACACCTGCATCTTCCCCCTCCCCCCATCCTATTTGTTTTGTTTGGGCCACCATCATAACACCTGCTTCTTCCAGTTAATGGTCTTTTTAATTCATTGCTCAAACCTATTTAAAAGCGAGCCCTTTCACAATTTGCTTAATTTCTGATGTTATTTCCACCCTATAATTACTGTTCTCTCCCGCACAATTTATCCGTCAATGTACCTGCAATGAAAATATATAAGACCTTGACACCACTTTTGCCGAATCAAAATACTATTTAATTTGACGTGTCTGGCCGTCAAACAACATTGTTCGAGGGACGTAATTAGGAGAAATTTATCTTTTTTTTTATTTTGGGAATATTGCCAAGACATGTGGGACCTTTATGATAAGAAGGAGGAAGAAAGCATTGAGCAACGCTGCCCAGTATCTCGTGGTTATTGTGAATGGCTTTCAGTGAAATTAATGGTGTGGGGGAGAAACAGGATGCACATGTGGTTTGAGGGCATCCAGGTAAGGAAGCAGTAGTTTCCGCAATGCATCGCAAAAGTCAATGGGAGGTTTTAATGAAGCATTATGAGCAGGATTTGGATCTCTTTTGTGTATGTGCATCCTTGACTTCTGAACTGTTGCAAGCCTTTTATTGAACATCTGTGGAATCTTTTATGAAAGTGAACAGTGCAAAGTTTTATTTTATTAGTAAAGATGCAATAGTGATAATAATAGTTTCAAAGTAAAAATTTTGTAATCGCTTTTAACCATGGTGTTATAATGCTTCTTGTAGTAAAGATAGCTAATAGATAAAACATTGAAGTTGTTTTTCTGGTACAACTTTATAATAACTATATCTTACTTTAATAAAGCATGAGCAAAGACTGTGCCTGTCACAATAATTATTATATTTATTTATTATTCAGCATATGAAAGCTGGAACAATGTATTTTGGGGCTCAATATTTATTGTGTATTAGATTTTTTTGCAAAAATAGGGAGATGCCATTGCCATTTTTAAGTAATAAGGTCAGATTTTAGCTGTAAAGAGAGTCTATGGTTAATTATTGGTTCATTCTGCTGTTTATGTGTTGCAGCCTCCTAATGATACTAATTATCCTGCTTTATTTTAATTGTGTCAGAGGCATGAAGTAGTTTCAATATTATCATTTATTGCAAACTGTAGCGATATATCATGTTTCAAAATGTGTTATTGTGACAGGCCTAGCAAAGACTTCATTTATAATGAGCAGTTTATGAAGAATGGTTCAAGCTTAACTTCATTAATGGGTTCAGATTAGGAGTTAGAGTTACAGTATGATTTTTTTATACATACATACATAAAATAAAAAAATAAAAACCAATGAGAAAGTGATCAAAAGATGCTGTCTAAGAAGCTCATCATTGCATCCTCCATGTGGATAGTGGTGAAGTTGAAGCACATCTCTGGGTCTGTAGCTCAACAACCTCTTGGGATATGTTTCATCACAATATTTCCAATGCAAATTGTTGTCCTTGTTCTTGTAATTATACAGTATCAGGGAGACTCAGCGGCATAAATGTACTTCCCTCCCTTTCCCTGATCTATATGCACACAAGGGGGCCAACTCTCTAGACACAGTCCCAGCGTGGAGGGACATTACTCTTGGGGAACAAACTGATTTTTCGTGAGCTGCTTCTGCCCCTGTATACAGCACACCTCCTGTACACTACCCGCTATACGTTATGTTGTCAGGACTTTTTCACCCGCAAAAGGAAAATTAATCGCAAAGACTGGTGAGAATTTGTTTTCATATTGGCTGCGAGGAGTGGGGTGCCAGTCTGGAGGGGCACAGCTGTGGGGGAAGGCTTGTCGACCCACTACCTTCTGCCTCTCCCATGCCTAACTGCACAGACTCAGTGACAAAACATGCCTGCAGGATGGGCAAACATGGAGAGCTCTACACCACTATTTCCTGAGCGCGGCACTGCCAAAAAGCCCCCCCATCAACACTCTCGCTCCCTCTCTCCACTGCTTAGGTAAATTGAATTGTTGCGTCCGTATCGCATCTCGGAAAGATATGGGAATGTCGTGATCATTCAGTCTGAAGCTTGCAAATATATAGACGCGGTGATGGAGAGGTGTGGAAATTGCAAACAAACATGTTCTTTTAACACGCTTTAACAGCTTTAACAACTCGTAACAAGAAATAAGGTCAAGCGTGTTCCAAGTGATTCCACCTCTGCTACATCCTGTATTAGCCTCAGCCAAGAGAGATGACTAGAGATACAGCCAGGAACCACAATTACAGCAGTCGTCATTACATTGCTCACTCTTACTCAAATACAGATAGAAGCCCCCCAAAAATTATGCACAGGCTAGGGGAGGAGAGAGTGGCTCACTTCTGTTTGCTAAATTAATCGCTTCCTAAATGGCTCCGGGCCAGGCAAAGTTAACATTTGCAGTTTCAAAGGTTTTCAGCGCTTGCAATGAGCCATGAAATTACTGCATGCCGTCGAAAATGGCAGCTGATGAAAAGCCCAAGGAGCAGGTCCCACAGGCAGAAGGGGAGCTTGGAAGTGAAATCTTAAACACAAAGTCTCATTTCTGATTTGGATCATGGTGGAAATTCAGAACCAAAAAACTGCAGCGCGTACAAGTGCATGTCCAAAGATGTCCAAAAGCCGGGCAGGCTATGACAGAACCAAGAGGTGCAAGTTGAAAATTACAAGAAAATATTGAAAGTAATTCAATTTTTGGTACGATTTGTATATTTAAATTTATTTCTATTTCATAAAAGGCTAGCAGTGGAATTTTCCATTTTTTTTAGAATTCTATTCTTAATGGTTTTGTTTGCAAATGAGTATTTTTAATGATGTAACACTGCCATATTTTGTAATCTAGAAAGCAAAATGGAAAAAGAAAAAAAATGTATAGAGAGAAATCTAAAATTGGCTTTGTTGTTTACTGGCGTTTTGTCTGATTTGGTGTGGCAGCTGTATTTTTTGAATATGTACTTGTTTTCTCATTGGTAGAAAAATGCAATGCTGTAGGTGAAATCATCTTTAATTTTTAGTCAAGCTCCAAAAATATCCAAGCAGACTGTAACAACCAGGAGAGAAGCAGCAGCTGGTTGGTTCTGGCTCGCTCCTCTGGGCTGAGTACAGAAAGGTGAACTCAGAGTTTAAAGTTCAAGGAGCATAATGATGATGTGGAGGTGCTCAGCTGCAGCCAAACGGACTGACCCAAATTAGGTTTGATTAAATCGCAGGGGTGACTCCGCACTTCTGTAGACATCATTAACATCCAAATGATTATGGGGGGAGCTTTGGCTCAGTTAAACTTTAACAAATTCCCATTTAAAATATGCATGAAATGCACTTTGAATGTTGGCAAATTGGAGCATAAAGACATACAGTACTATGAAAGGCAAAGGCAATAACTTTGAGCTGTAATGAAAGATCCCTGCTCTCTGAATGGACTCCATGCAGTGTACATTTCTGCTGAGACACTATCAGTCACTGTCCATATCTCAACTTAAAACACTTCTACTTCAGGTGTAAATTCGCCCTCCATTTAGCCACAAAACTGATAAAGAACCTTGTTTACTTATTAAGAACAGGTGGTATATTTGGACTGCATTCCAAAATCCCTCTCACAAATATCCAAATACATTCTTGCCCATCAAACTAAAACATGCACAATAAAAAATCTCCAGTTACTTCTGACCAAGCTTGGTTAAACCTATGGAGATGGCTTCCAGGCACTGTCCTGTGACTCACTGCTCCTGACAGGTTGCCCCAGTGGTACTGAAGGGTGGGTCAAATGGGAGGACATATTTCACCACCAGGGATCCTTGTCCTCAAGAATATACCAGTTGCTACAGCTACAGTGTACCACAAAAATCAATTTTGCAAACAAGTAAGTGCTACTAAAAAAAGAAAATTTCATAATTTTATGATTATTAGAAAGCAGCTTTTAAACTTCCATCTCTGTAGTCCCCTGCACGTGGCCCCATGCTCTTCTGAATAGTGGAAATTCTTGCAGATATCGATGTGCAATCACAGAGCCTAGCGGACACGTGGGATTGCAGAAACTTTGACCCATTTTTCAATTTCAGAGTGACCAACCAATTTTGGAGCCAATTTATTTTTTCTTATTAAAGGTGTGTGACATGAAATTAGATCCTCAGTTAGTTGATATCTGGATTGGAAAAGTACAAGATAATCATGTGATGTTACAGAAATGATCACCTCCCTCCTCCTCCTCTTCCTCTCCTCTTCCTCCTCCAGGGCTAGAATTACACCTGAACATGAGCTGAAATTGTCCTCTAGTTGGAGGTGGGTAGAGAAGCAAAATTCAAGTAAAGGTATTGTTCAAAATACTACTCTGGAGTAAGTAAAAATGGCTATGCAAATAATCATTTAAGTTTTTATTTTTTAAATTGTACTGGGAAATTCCCCAGTAGAACACATTTGAAAACAAACATTGCTCACATAGACAAGGACCGAATAGTCAAAAAACACTATTTTACTCAAGAAGCAATAAAGAGGAAAGCTGGAAATTAAATTTAAATGCTAATTCAGTCATTCCAAAATATCTTACATAGCCTAAAATATCTTATGTTATAACTCAAGTCAAAAGAAAAAGTGTGCAAGAATAAAAATTCTTTTGTATGTTGCATTAGAATGTTACTCGAGTAAATGTAGAGTGAATGCAAAACTCATCGCCACCTCTGTCCACCACTGGTACTGCAGCCTGTCGTATTTGGTTAAAACAGGGGGACACTCGGCATATACGCGCCCCATTACAGCTAATAGAATTTTTAAGTATGTTTATCTTGGTGTTCACATATTAATGACATTTAAATATGTTATGCCTCTGCCATAAAACATTAAATACTCTATTGTTGGGTCAAATTTGAAGTGAGCGAGAAGTGCTGGGTGTTTATAAATGAGCTCTTAATTAATTAAAGAATGCATTAGGTTTAAATGGCAAATTGTTAACTAGGCTTCATTAATATGTGCCTCATGGGGATTCCTGTGCCATCCCTTCACCACGGAGACTGGCTGCAGCTCCTGTGGCTATTCTGTGGTGCTGCTGGAGATTGATGGTTGACAAAGCAATTAATCACACGCGAAGAGGACCTTCCGACAGAGGCAGTGTGAGGAGGCCGGACAAATGATTATTTAAATTTGAATCAGTGATGAGCTGCAATGCCTTTAGCCTTTTTTATCATTTAAAATACAAATTCTGTAAAGCAGGACTATATTTTAGACTCCCTAATATACATGACATATTTAACCGGTTTAAAGTTAGAGCTAGGTCAGGGCCAAGTGCCACGTTTAAAATAAAAATGACAACTAATAGAGTCCCCTCCATAAAGCTCTTTAAATTTCTCTCGACCCACGTGCTCTTAGGCAGCCATTTTTTTCTCCTTTCCCTCCTGATCAACATCTCTGCTCCACAAACTCCATGGTCCCTCCATCTGTCCCCTACACCATAGACCAAAATGTTCTAATCACCTCAATAGCAGGAATCCACAAGGGACAAGAGGATGACACAGCTACCATACTGCCCATACTGCCCCAGTTCTGAAACGCTCCTGGTGCCAGCACCTCAAAAGGAGTAAGCCTCAAACTCTGGCTACTGCCTTGTATGGGACGTGTTCAGGGGCCATTTTATGTTACAGATCTGCCACCCGCGCCAACAGCACTGATGCCAAATGGGCTTTGTGTGAAGTATAGGAGGCATATGCTGGGGTCGCCTCGGGAGCATCACAAGATCTCATCACCATTACTCTCTGATATGACTCCCTCTTCTTAAGGCAGGCTATGTGTTGTGCAGAGAGCAGCATCGTATATGCAATCAAGAGGAATGACTGTGGGGGACATTTGTCAGTAGTCAGCATTCAGTATTTTTTGTTGTTACTAAGTGGAACAACCTCATAAGCTGCTGGGTCTCTGATGGTAAAGACATGGGTCACTATATACAGTAGAGTCATACTTCTGAATAAATGTTAAATGTAGTATTTAGTATCAAAATTTCCATTGGTTTAACATTAAGGCTATTTAAATTACAGATGTGCAATGACACAATACCAAGCTCTAAGGTAAGCAGAACAATATGAGGCTTGTTAATCTTCAATCTCCCGCTGATCAAACAACACAATTGTCCCCCAAAAATAAATTATTAGTAACAGCAGTTTGTTGGTGGAAATATTGAAATAGTAATTCAAAACTCTGGCTTTAACCACTATGTGAGATATGTCCGCACACATCTCAGCTATATTTCATCTTATTTTGTATGCCCTCCAGCCTGATATCTTGCCCTCCATGCATTCGATTCTATTCCTCACACCTGAGTTGACACCTCCTGACTCCTCATTTTAGCTTTTCCTCCCTCTCTACAACTTTTATGGCATTCCTTTTGTGGCTGCGCTGCCTCGATTTTCTTGTAAAACTTTTCCCAACGCAGGAGAACAGAGTGACTTTGGGTCGGTGCCAGAGAAGCCCCCGTCGTCTCATTTGGGGGAGAGGAGCAGCTAAGGGAGGGAGCGTTCAGATGATGACAGGCATCGTGAAAGGCCAGATAAGGCCGCGTGCCACTGCCTCTGATTGTATGTTAGGCTCAATGTGATCAGGACCAGATTCTAAGCTCCCTCTCTCCCTCCGCTCACTTCCCTGCTGTCCTCTCTCCTCCTCGCTGTTGATCTTCTGCATGTTGAAATCGTCTTACAGTTGATCCAGGAGACAGGAAAGTGGCTGTCACCAACTCAGTTTTGGCAGGAAGGAGGAGTTAAACTCTGACTCAACAAACTTTATTTTCTAAGATAAAACACTGACCAGTGTTTTCAGAATGTTTTTTGTTGCCATTTTTACATATTAAACTCTTGCTCAAACCACTTTCATTAGCTGAACAAATTGGAGTGGAGAGCAAATTCCATGTTTTGGGGTACAAGTAAGAGTGTTGGCATCCAAAGACAGGACAGTTCCATTTTTGTTTTGTAGTTCAATAAATTGGCCCAGTAGCAACTCTTCTTACAACATGAAGGATGAGAGCTATTATCACAGTTTTATGTCCGGCCCATTGTTTAACCCCACCTCTTCACCCACCTTTTCAACTCTTGGTACAGCAAAAACCCTTGCGTATTCTTTCATTTTGCATGTTATGGCTTGGGTGTCTGAACAGTTGGCATATTACAAAGACATGCCTTAAAAATTATTGTCAAAATGATCATTTATGTCAGTAACATGTTCCACACAAAATATCCTGATCTATTTTAGAAGTATTGGGTTGCACAGCACACTGGTTGTGAATAGACATGCCAGGCACAACTCCATACAAATGAAGTTTCCTTAACACTGGTACTTTCAAACCAAGAAAGTAGAAAAGAGGCCCATCTGTAGGTAAAACTAGTTCCTAGCTCTCACGCTCATGCCTTCAGCACATCGCTTGTAATAATTTTGCATGTATGATTTTGGTCACTAGCACAGCTTTAGTGCAGCAGTGTGAACCACTGCCTGACAGCCAATCAGCTCTCATGCCAAAGCGCTATGTACTGCAAAGTGGTCTGATTCTTCTGCTTTTACACACTTTATTGGGTGAAAAACAAAATGTATGACTTATAAGAGAAAAGTTGGTTAATTCATCTTTAAGAAAACAAATGCCAGAGGGAAAGCAGCCTGCTCTAAGCACTAGCTAAGACCAGTAGAAAAGTATTCAGTGAGTTTAGTTCTTAAAAGTCACCTGCAGGATCCTGGACACACGTGCCTCCGCCTGAGGTTGTTATAAAGGCTATAACAGAAAAGGTCCTTTCCACTTGAGGAGGTACTGCTCCTGCTCTGTGGTTATCAAAGCTTAATATTAGATTTGATTTGACCGTTTCCCATTAAAAACATGATAGCCACTGTAGGAGTGACAGAGCTGGCCCCCCACAGGGACTTGGTGTGCTTACCAGAGTGTGCAGGACCACCACTTCCCCTCACTTCTCTTGACATTTGCTGGTGCTGCGTCTGTGGAGGGTCACGTCTCCAGCCCGCCCGTGTGCTTCGCTGATTGGAGCAGGTCTTAAATGAGGTCCCAAAGGGAAACTTCAACCGAGGGGCCAGGCTATACATGTCTATAGGGGAACATTATCTTAGCCGCTAATGAAGAATTGTATAATTTCTATCAAAAGCAGTCATATGGCCCTCTCAGTCTTACGGTATCTCCTCTAAATAGTGTCATGATAAAGGCGGTGTTGTTAAAGCAGAGTTGGGGGAGGAAGAGGAGGGGAGGGGCTGCTTGCTGTCAAGAGGGGCCACTATGGTCAGGAGCAGCAGCAAAAGAAAAGTCCACCCGCTTTTATCTGCCACTTCCTGCTCCTTTCCTGGCTACATTAATAATCGTAAGAGCAGACAATCACGCACGGCCAGGAGAGATAAAACACGGATGACAAAATATCAACTTCCTGCTACAAAACTCAAAGGCGTTATTAGAATATCAGGCGCCGAACGTAATTAATTTCAACTTTAATTACTTCCACTGTTCCTGCAGATTAGATCACAGGTTGGAGATGGGTTATTAGAACAACTGGGGAAATCTACAATATAAAAAATGTTAATTTCTCCAACCCTGTCTCTTAACCTGCTTGTTGAGTGATGCAATTACATCAGTGCGGTGCAGACAAGGGTTGATAGGACGCAGATGAAAGAGACACCAGATAACTTTGGTCCTGGGTCCCAAGCATTTTCCAGCTCTTATAGATATCAAAACACTGATGGTATCAGATCATAGAGTCACGAGCTGGGAGTGAGCCTTTTTCCATTCCTTCACTTAAAATTGCCATTCCCCAATGCTGAAAAACTGTAGCATTTTAAAATTGTTATGCTACCAAACCTTTTTTTTAAACAACAGATATTGACAAATAATATCATTGAGGGGCAGACTTGCATAGTATTCAACAATTATGATCTACATGGTCTCCCTGTGTTACTGTTGATTTTTTGTGTGTGCTACATCCTGATAAAGGCCCATAGTTGCTGAAATATGACTCCAGCCCTCATGCTGCAAAATGTCCTTTTGTTAATATCTTCCATTCTCTCTTCATTTGTTTTATTTGACTGGTACAAATGTTGTAATGAACATAGGCTGGGTACAAAGAGCTCCTAATTTTTTATTAAAAGTACATTTATAATAATTTGATAGAAGCCACTTTCTTTTTCCATTAGACTTGCATTCTGGGAATTTGAGTTGGACTTGTATCTTTTGTGTAAAGAGTATTTAGTCAAATGGAGCAGCCCTATAAATTCAAATGGTTGAAGATTGAGACTGCCCTAATCACCAGCACTTTATTCAAGTATCATAGAGGGTGTCAAATTTAAAACTACACATTGCACATGTTTCTGACCACAATCGTCTGAAGGGCAAACTAATAATCCTTTAAGAATGCATCCCTGCTAATTTATACATCTTCTATTTATGTAAAAGAACTTTGTGGATGTATTCTTTTGAATATTTGTGGCCTGCTTTATTTGCTGTAAATATGAACTCTTCTTTTCTTCTTTTTCAGCTTCCTCCTCTTCTTTTCTCCTCATTTTCTAATTGGTTGAGCCCATATCAGTTGATTCAAAGCACAATTCCCTTGTCATTCAAAACAACATCCTTTCATTTTGCAACCTATATGCAAATAATCTGGTGCAATTGGGAATATCACATGAAGCAGACAGCTTGTTTGCAGTGGGATTATGGACTAAAAATGCATTGCTGATATGCCATTTCAAATTAAACGCACACGCTTTATACTGCTATCTTTCCTTAGATAGTCTAATTAATTTACTTGAACTATAAATAAATATTTGGTTCTTTCCTTGCAAAGCACACAGGCCAGTGTTGGCGCGGTGCATCTTCATTATACAGTAGTGCTTATGTGGGAACAGCTAATCTTAAAATCCCTGCCACACAATAAACAGAGTGACAGAAAGGAAGGATGTATGCGATAAGTCTCTAGTAATGAAACTGGATGTCAAAAGAAGAGGACAGTATGTAATGAAGAGAGAGCAGAGGGGAATGTTTAAAATAAGTTCAAGAACAAAGATAGCGGCCAAGGATGATCTTATCTGCACGATTGAAGAAAAGCATTTCAGTAACACAACGCGCCCAATCACTTAATCAGCCAGGCTCCACCCGGCACCGGCCTGTCCTCCATCATACTCCATTTCCCCCGCTCACAACGCTCAATTCTGTGTGTGTGGGCAGCCCAGGAGTAAAAGGCCAACACACAGCGCTGATGGCTCTGTCATAGTGGAGGGTGGCCTGGAATTAACAAAGCTTTCTGTACATAAAGGAAAGATGACCAAAGCAACTGCAGTCTTAAATCTTCAATATATCAAAGATGGCAGGTGAAGTTCATAAGAGATATCTGGATCAAAGACACTGCTGTAAGGGACACCTCACATGACACACAGTCAGTGTTGTTCTCATGTCTGAATGCCACAGTTTTAACACATGCACAGAGCAGGATTTAAAGTCAAATTTCTAATAATGCTATCACAGTCTGTGGGGCATTGGATGTGTTCTGAACATTACATCTCCCAACAAGCTTATTTGAAAAATCTGCAGAAGCTCTACTCAAATCCTGCAAATCCTGTGACTGCTGGGGCAGGGCAGTGGCCAAATGGAGATGCACAGACAAAGCTTGGCCCCAGACTGGTCTTTCTTTGGACGGACATGTGGTCAGAGCTCTCGGCAAACAGCAGAACACCAATCTCTGCTCTCATTTGCACGGCCTTAAGCTGTTCATGAGTTTGTGATTAGCGGCACTTTGGTTGATGGCAGATCACCAGTTGTAAAAGTGGGCATGGACAGAGGCCCCCCTCTGAGAGCACATGCGAACTTGGCCCCCAATGCTCCGACCCCACATGTACTACAGTGGGCCAAAAGCAGTGCAGTAACACTGCCTTACAAGCAGAGAGAGATAATGAGAGCACAGCCTGCACAAATGTTCAATGTAAATACTGTCCAGAACGGGAGACATCTGCAGCTGATACCTGCAATGGTTTATCAAACCAACTCCTAAATCACTTCAAATGTCAACAGCTGGCATTTTATAATGAAGAAAACACTTTGTCTAGAACACAAAGATCTGTGATCGTCTTTGTCTTGATGCATAGCTCTGCATCGTAGATTGCAGAACAGGTGTCCACACCTAAGTCAGCACTGACGAGGTCATAGACCATATTATTTTATAAAAGTCATTTTGAACTCTTACAGTAAGATCTGACCTTTTGATGGTATACATATTATCTTTATTCATTTACTGCAAAGCAAGACATTAGACAGTGCATTAGACTTGGACACAATGAGGTCACGAGAAGTAAGAAATTTGCTTGAGTAAGCACATTTTATGTGATTTATATTACATGAAATAACCTTTACTCTGAGAAATGAATAGGGACATGTAGCTGCAACTTTACACATGTGGTGATGTTTTTCATTCACCTGTGCTGCATGAAGTCACTCTGTGGTATATGTTTGCTGCAAGATATCATTGAGCAGAGATTATCCTAATTTGAATGTTTGGAGAAGAGCCTGTGCTTATTTGATTGCTGTCTGATCTTCAGAGCTCAGGACTGTGGAGGAATGTCCACCTCCACTGTTTAAACAAAGCCACAGATAAGATTTAGGACCCTTATGGTGGTCCAGCTGCCCCCAGAGCAACAGCCACATACAGACCGAACCCAGTCTCAAGTAAAATGCACAATCAATTCATCGGTCCACAACAATGTACACAGACATAATGAAGGAGACCGCTGAGGGCAGGGAGGAAGAACAGAGACAGGAAGTATACTGCCAAATTTTTTTGTTTTGTTTTGCTTTGCCTATATTGTTCCACGGTATGGCATTAAACATATCTATCTTGTATTTATTAAATTACAGGTGTTTTCAGTGCTCAAAACATTGCAGGCAAAGTAATAACATATCATATACCCGCTAAGTTACATAGTGCACCCTTTAATTTAATAAGTCACAATGTTAAACACTGCAAGGACAAGAGGAAGAAGAGAGGAGGGTGAGAGGAAGAGTGATGCTGCGTTTGGAGTTTGGTCACACGCTCCTTGTTTATTTCTGAGGAGCCGGTGTTGTTGTTGCCCTTTAATCATAAATCCGTTTTTCACTCACATTTTCAGTTTTGGATTTACATGTGAATTAGTTGGAGAGCAAATCGTTTGTGTCTCATCCCTTCCTTACAGCACATTTTAATGATAGCTGTATGTTTTCTCAATTATTTCACTTCACTTCCCGTCAGTGCTGGCCGGCTAATGCATTCTGCCTCTTAATTGCATTCAAAACCAAAGTGAAAAAATAAACTGTCCAAATGCATTAGAAGCTAGGGGATGCATTTAACTGCAGGGTGACACATGCGTGATTGCATTACATCAAACGAATATTTAACATTTTGTCACATCGGCTTGTAATTAATGCAAAACATATTTGCAAGAACAACACATTTGAATACAAGTGACGGGACGAGCTGCAGGAGTGTGTGTTGTCCGGGATAATGGCGAGTGAAGGAGGGACGGGCACGCAGAGGGAGAAATAATTAGCAGAGAGAAGCGATTGCACTAATGAGAGGAGAATTTGACTAGGATTCTTTACTTGACCTCCAGTGTTCCTCCGCTGTCCAAGCAAAAAAGCCTGATTTATAATTATACTCTGCAATGCACCATGAAATTGTTATTGTGGAATACCTTTTTGAAAATGTTATCAAACAATTACTTTAATTCCCCCCCTTCTCCCCCCGGAAACTGTTGCACACGCCTCAAAATGAGATGGTGGAGCTGGTGTGAGCTGTCAGCCACTGCTGTTCATGCAGATGAGCTGCCTCCTGCCTTCCCCAGAGCCTCTGTTCCCTCGAAAGCTGTGGCAAATAAAATAATACTGTGATAAAACGCAAATATTTTATGACAGAATGATAATCATTGCAAGCATACGTGCCACTGATATGGGGCTGTTGCGGTTGGGAGAGGAAAGGAAATAATCCTTTTGGTGGCTTTAAAAAATGAATCTCAGTTGAATCACATCAGAGAAAAAAGTCAAAGACAGTTCCAAGATGAGCCAACTCCAGGAGAAAATGACCTCCTCGTTTTGGTGATAAAGTTCCAGCCAAAATATGATATCAGGCGGCGACGTGACTCATTAGAAATGTGTGGCTGGCGTGGAGCAGCTCGCCTATCTGCCGCTGCCTGGGCTGCACACTGATAAGAGGCAAATGCAAATGTCCTGATAACAACTGAATGCAAATATTTATGATATGATATTCCCTGGGAATTATGTGGATAAAACAAAGTGTATTATGTCCCTGTAATTCTTTCAGGTCTGCCAAAATGCTCTTTTTGCCTTCAGAATTTGCATTTCCTCCAAACTGATTGGGTCGGCGTATTATGTTGAGCTATTTGTTTGCTGAGGATGGTAATTAGTTACTGTAATTACAGCGATGACAGTTGCTAAATTGTTTTTAAAGCGTTACAGTGTGTCTGTGCCAGAAGATTGCAGGACTTATTTTAGGATTTAAGCATTTGCTGGAAACACTCCCACTCTAAGGCCAAAGTGGGAATTTTTGAACTACAAAGCAGCCATTTTCTAAGCAAAGACAGTTTTGAAAATGTCTGTTAATTTGCACTAATTGCTGGTTGGGCTATGTTGTGCAGTTTTAATGTGCGATCAGGGGCTTGTTACTGATAGGATGTCTTGGGGGATCAAACTGGGCTTGAAATAGTGTAAATACTGCCTTTGTACGCTCATTTAAGTCCCACTTCTAATGTTCTCCGTCACCCAAGAAACAAATTGTTGTTGACGGCACATTCGTAATTATGGTTTCCAATGTTTCCTATACGGGCTTTCAACTTTAGTAAACATTAATTAGCGTGGACACAGGCAGTTGGGTGTTTTAGAGGGCGTTTTATGTATGCCATAAACAGTAAATGTCGGATCAAATGCTGAAATAGAAAAAAGTACAAATTTGTGGCCTACAATGTTAAACCAAATATTTAAATCTTTTACAAAATGAAATTCTGTGTTATTTTTTATTTTTATTTTTTTTTACAAACCAGCACCATAACTCAAGCCATTGTGAAATAAATATATTCACTCCGCTATTTTGCAAATTAAAACGTCGACTGACTCCTCTCGTGAAGAAGCCCATGGGCAACGAGCTTAGTTACCTTCTCAAGCGTTGGACTGCGAGTGTTTAATTGGATTGCCTATTAATATAATGGGGCAGCGTGCGTGTTGACTGGATATTCCCCTCTGAGATGCACTGCTCCTCTAAACCTCAAACTGCCAGGTCCCGAGAGCTCCTCAGTGTTTGTCTACGGCCATATCCACTTTAAGCAGAACACTTGGGCTATAATCAGAGAGGTCATAGACATGCTACTAATTATTGTCGGACACTGTCACTGCACATGTTGTCATGCTAGTTAGTGAGACATGGAAGAAAACATGGAGCTATTTACCAGTGACTAAAGAATCTAAAGTATATGGGACAATGGATTTAGTATTTTAAATAATAATAATAATAATAAATAATAATGAATTAGTCTTATATGCAGCTTTTCCAGAGGGTAAAAGTTGCTTTAAAATTTTTGTGCATTATTCACTCACTCCATACTTGGTGGTGGTAGTTTCTATTGTAGCCACAACTGTACTTGGTGCAGATTGGCAGCCTCACTTCCATCAGTCTACCCATCGACCCCTCCATCCACCAAACACACACTACTTTCATACCAGGCAATGTGGGTGAAGTGCCTTGCCTAAGGACACAACAACAGTTTTTTTAAGTCCTAACCAGGTCTGCCTTGCTTAGCTTCCGAGATCATGTCAAAAGTTTAATCTGTAAACCACACAAAGCTTCCTATTTTGTGCATTCTTTGTCGTTTATACAGTATATTGTTATGTACTCAGCTAATGCACTCACAATTCCATTACTGTAAAAGAATATGGGCGACACATTGGTTCAAAGTTTTTTCAAAAAGATCAATATTGGTCAACATTGACTTAAAGAACGCCATATCAAACCATCCCTACAGAAGACAAGGAAGCCACATAGTTTCTAAATATAAATTTGATTCAAGCTATGTAAAACAAGTAAAAATGTAGCAAATTACATTATACATTGCAACAAAATGGGTTGAAATAATGTGTTGTGAAGTACTTACTACTCAAGTACAGATACTAGCTTTAGCATTATACTTAACTGTATCACTGTTAATATAGTTTACTTCTTTGATAACCATGGTAAGTCTGCCCAGGTCAAGTTCAAAGAAATGGAGGTTGGCAAAAGAGGCAATGGAACAGTGATATGAAGATTACTATACTGTCTGTGGGAAGAAATGACAAAAAAAGATTTTGACTTTGAGGCAGCAGTCCTATAACTGGAGTAAATCTAAAATAAAAGTAAAAGCCAAAGTAAATATGAAATTACGTATTATGTATAAGGAAAAGTGAATTATGTGACATTGCTGTTGTTTTAGTTAGTTACTTTGTTTTTTGATTCAAAAATATAAGTGGCCCTACAGCTGGAGCTCAGAGTGATTCCACATACGTGCATACACATATTAAATGTCTACATTAGCATTACTCACTATAGTCCATTCTTAATTAACACCTACTGCCACTGTAATAACACACCCTCTTTCCCCCCCTTTGTGAAATCCCTTTGAAATTATGCAGGATTAAGGAAAGTTGGTTGCTAAATTGGTGTGTGCATCTGTAATTTAATTGCATCTGAGGCTATTAATTAATAAAGTGCCTCCTTTAATAGTTAATGTATAATTGCTATTAATTAACAGCGGGGCCGTGATAAAAATGTCACCAAAATCAAACAAAAACAATTAGCCTTTTGAGGTAAGTGTCTTTTAAAAGGCTCATTATTAGCTCCGGAGGTAATATACAGTAGTTAGAATGATAAAGAAGCGTGTGTAGATTTTAATTTGGATGAGGAGAGAAGGGGGAAAAACACAGTTGACATCCAACAAGGAATTAGCATGAGGTAATTACGGGATAAGCGTATTGTAACATGATAAATAAGGCTGGAATCTGTCCCCTCCAGTTAGCATTTCTTCTGCTGGAATGGGTTGGACATGTATGAGCTGAGAAAGGGTGGAGTGAGTTGAAACCTGAAGGAGACGTTTTCATTATGTAACTGGATGTAGTTGTGTGTGTTAGTGTTTCTTTATGTTATTCTATCTCATGTGTAGGTCTTAAATGTAAACAGGAATGTTTCCTTTGTTACTCAACAAAGAAGAATATACTGGTGATGGGAAGAGAGAATGAGATTTGCAGTTGCATATTTGTATACAATAATAAGTAAGCCCCATCTCATTTTGTCCCATGTATTTGAGTAAAATCTGTTTTGGCCCAGTGGAGATATATTGTATGAGCAGCTCTTGAGGTCAAAAGTCAGCTGGGTACTGTCTGCATCTAATTAGAAAACATGTCATCAGGAAGTGCGCGTTAGCATGCTAGTTGTTGTAAGCTTTACCGTCACAGCACTGGTCTCTGAGAGTTGTGAAAAGCACTTAGAAACTCACTGCAGTGAAAAATTAGGAATGCAAAACGGAAGTCGGGAATAACTTTAGACCACTGCAAACTGCTTAAAATGAACTAGTTCTGTTTTTCACATTTTGGAGACAGTAAAAATCAGGTACAGCTCTTTTAAACTGCACATACATTTACACTGTATTATTATAAGTATTATAATTACTACACTATACCATTTCTGATGAATGAATTCATTTTTAAGATACAATGAGAGAAAAGAAGCACTACAATGAAGACCACCACTACCTTTGATTCTAAAAGTTACACCCTCACTTTACCCATCTGAAGATAAACTCCTCTTAAATCTCTGCTGCTCTCAAAGACGCACATTCCTCGATGACAGTAAATGTGTGAATTGTTTGCACTAGTTTAAGCTTCATGGTATAAATATAACAAGCAGTAATTTGTGCTTTGTGTTTGAACTCACTAAAACAATACATTCCTATAAGGTATAAATCCATAGCTGGTGGATTTTAGGCCAGATTTATATAAAAGCTGTACTCTCTGTATGAGTATTGGGTTGTCAGGTTGATAAGCATGTGTGTACATTTAGAGCACTATACTTTAAACAAACCCTGGTATTATTTGCAGTTAAATATTCCCATGAATACAAATGACAGCATGACCCCAATTTTCTGCGCCATGTGTGAGGAGAAGGAACAGCTCCAGTTTAAGTGTATTCCTATCCTAAAGTACTTGTTTGGTCTGCATTTTGCTCCCATCACACAGTCAACATTTGTAGTGTTGAGAATTAAAATACTCCCTATGCTGTCCACGGGCAACTATTAAACCGAGGTATTTTGTTATACATCTAAACGTATACATTTTAGCCTTGATTTAATGAGGCGTTCACGATGGTGTAACCTGCATGAACACCTTATGTACAGGGACGCTCCAATCCACGTACCAAACAATTATAGCGCATTAGCTACTTGTCAGTCAGACGTTTTGCAAGACGATACATCTCCATTTATTTCCTTGCCTCTCCCGCTCTCCCTAGACAAGCTGGGGACGTGCACAGAGGTCCATGGGGAGCTGTGGAATATTTCACTATGCCAGCCAGGAACCCGCTGGGAATAGGGGTTGAAACTGCGCGACTATGTATCTCATTAGTCGAGTTATGTAATTTGGAGCACTGATAATCCTCCAGGACTGCCAAGTTGCAAAAGCACCTCCGAAACAAGGATGGTTCGTCAACACGCCGGCAAGTACAACCTAAGCTGCTAATTGCCTTGTGTGTGTGTATATGTGAGGTATAATGGGAGCAATAGTACAACATACACAACAATGAACTATTATGATGGGAAAACAGGTAACAGGTAACAAGTATGTGGAGTCAAACAAACAAATGCATCTCCGTGGCAAACTCATGCACCTCCAGTTAAACCTACTGTCAATATAGCAGCCTGAGAAAGAAAGGGTTTTATTATTGCGTTTTCTGGTTTTGCAAGAGCACAGTAGGGGCAGATAGACAGATGGATAAAAAGAAAAATATCTGTTCCATTTATGTACTATTTTGGCAATAGACCATTTGGATGGCATAACACCAGTATATGCCACTATATACTGATAATAACCTGTTCATTATCTCATTGTTGCACATAAATATGTAAATATGTTGTGAGGGTACTATATTAAGATATATTATATTGTAAGTTTGTTTTCATTTCCCTGGGGGTTTAGTTGATAAAAAGGCAGATTTGATGTATTTAATTTTTACTGTGATACTGAAATTTGAATGTTCTTAACTTCAATCGGTCCATCTGAGAACTTCAGGGACCGGCCTCCTGCTGGTGCCCAGAGTCAGGACTAAACATGGAGAATCAGAGTTTCAGTTTTATGCAGCTAAAACCTAGAACAGTCTTCCTGAAGATGTGAGACAGGCCTCTACTTTTCTCTTTAGCTGTGTATATGACTGAAAGGTTTTTATTCTGCACTCTTCTGTTTTAATGGTAATTTTATGATGATTATTTGTGATTATTTATGTTTTGATTTGTGTGATTTTAATGTAATTCTCATTCTGTAAACCACTTCGAATTACCTTGTGTATGAGTTGTGCTATACAAATAAACTTGCCTCGTCTTGCCTATTTCTTCTGCTGGTTGGCTGCATATCTGTAACAAAAAACAATTTCCTCTTAGATATGAAATAAAAGTTCTGATTCTCATTCCAATTACTTCCTGAAGCAATTGTGATCATGTGACTATAGGACAAACCCCTCTTGTCCGAGTTACCTTGAAAAAAATATAGGGATGAGATATAAACTAAGATGCAATGTAATTATCGACAGGAGTAAGCATCCTGTTTAATGTCACTAAGGATTCATATGTCGTTTCAACCCCAGGGGAATACCTACCCATCTTTAGCATCAATAAGCACATCCCATCCCGTTACTGTAAGTCCTTTTTTATATTCAGTATTTTTTCTGGCTCGCTTTAAAGCTGTTGAAATGTATGTACAAATGTAATGAATTGTATTACTGATGGACATGACTTTGCTGTAACAATGAGATAACCATATGGAGTTGTTAACCCAAGGACAGATGCCTCACCAGTCCAGATCAGTTGAGCAGTTGAATTGTAGACTTGGCAGTGTGATCTTTCACTTGACTTTCTTCTCGGGATCACAGAGGGGGCATCAAACTCGCAACCTCATCCAATCTGACCCCAACCTCATCCAACCTGCAGAGGAGGAAGAGCAGAGGAAAAAAAACAGTGTAAGTATCATGCACTGTGACACGGCCTGTCCAATAACACCGCACAACATAACATCATTTAACCTTTACAACACACGTATCGATCCACACGCTTGTTATCACGCTAGCATCGTGGCTCACGGCTCAGCTTCAGGGGGTCGTTGGAATCCGCCGTGTGATATTAGCAAGAGACAAAGACATCCAAGACCCCTTTTATTTTTTCAGGTCTGTCCTTGGATCATCCTTTTAGCCCTGAACACTTTGTCTGGGGAACAGTGGGAGACGTGTCACCGCTGTTTCCAAGCCATGACTAAATATACAATGGAAGGTTGGAGATATCATCTTGGCACAGTGGAGTAGAGTGATTAAGAAAAAACGCCTCCATAGTCCCACTGGTGATTTTGGAGCAAGAGTCTTTATACTGGGTCTAAACAGAGAAATGTGTTTATTAGCAGAATGATATGATTCAGAATAACTCAATTAAGAGTTTGTGTAAGAAAGGTGCCGTAAAGTAAAGAAAGGATTTAAGTTTTGATAAACACCAAACACCGCAAACCTTATCTCAAGTAAAAAATAAAAAGTAGTGAATAACAAATTAATCGATTAAGTGCAAGTAATCAATTGTTGAGATACTTAAGTTTGCGATGGAATAATCTTATTCTGGACTATACACAGAGTCTAAAATATGCCAGATTATTTGGGTGGGTGTATATTTATGTTTTTTTTTTTTATGAAAAACCTATATTTGTCTGTAAAAATCCTGTGTCAGGTTTGTCCTCAAGCAGTTTCATTTTATAATTACTTGGGTCAAATTTTGTAAAAATCAAATATTCACAGGCTTTTTGAAATCTAAACAACTTATCAATTCATCGAATAATAAATGATCTAAATAGGTGTTAGTTGCAACTTGTCAGACTTTCAGTATCTTAGATTTTAATGGGTTTTTTTTTTTTTTATCCCTCTAACTGCAGTCACAACTGTCTAATAGTCACTTTAACATAAACAGCAAGGCAAAGATGATTTTTACCAAGGGCAGAACACACCTTCCACAATTAAACACACATTTTATATCAATAATAAATGACTCCAAATCTGTTTACAAAAGTAAGCCAGCATATTGTGTTCACTGATCTGCAAAATAGTTTGAAAGAACACTTAAAACTTGCATTTAAATTTTAGGGTGAACAAGCATATTTCTAATAAAGTTAAGTTAAGACTGCCCTAGCACACAAGAGTTCAACTTTAAAAAGATACATGAACATGCATACATAGGGACATTGTATGTGTACAATGAAAGGTGCACAAGTTTGAGTTGTAATATTAGATATTTTGCAGAAGTACAGTGCCCTAATGTGAGGCGGAGTGAGAGAAGTTGGCTGCTTCCCTCAGGAGACATGCTCCCAGATGGAGGCTCGTACACCCAGATGGCCTGTTCCTCAGTCTGTTCTGTGGAAGGCCGCGGCAAGACTTCACCTTCTCACAGTGCACCAAACTCACAAAACACAAACTTTTATTTTCCACCAAATCAAGCACAGGTGGTAAGTAAAGAGTTACACAGTACATGTCTTTGATTTCACATGGAGAGAGACATTTGTTATATCATCTTCACTTCACCCAAGCCTATATCTTCGTTTCTTATACCTTATTCATTAGTACTTTCTGAATAATCTGACTTCATAACACCAGGACATGTCTGTGTTGAGTACTTTTGTGACAGAAACGTCAAGATATTGTTGTCTGTCATTTGCTGTTTTGTGAATAGAAATGTATTTTGCACAAGGACACAACATCATTATGAACAGGTCACAATGGCGATAGAACTGGCAACTTCCTGCTTATAAGAGACCCACTTTACCGCCTCAGCCACTGTCACTACCCACTTCTGCTGGACTCACGTTGGCGAGGTTTGTCAATGGCTGTTATACAAGTGCCGTATACAGTTGTACAGTTGTTTGGTCAGTCAAGGTCATGTATTCACTCTGTAAGCTTTATTTATTATAGAGAACACACAAAACACAATTGTTCCTGGGCAGAATAATGCGCGTGTCAGGGCAGCATCTTTCTACTTATAGTCAAACATCTTCCAATTAACAAGGGACCAATGAGGACAATCACTGCACCCCGAGCCAAAGTTATCAAATGTGCCCACGGAGGCTGATAATAGATACGTATGCTAACGCTTTAATAGAGTTTTTAACTGTAGATCTGGAATAGAAAATTGGACATACATTCTAATTGAATACCTGGTTGAAAATGCACACCGTTATAAATCATGTGAGAATCAGTTTTCCCCAACTCCTCTCTCCCGCTCGCCCACTTTACAAACACGGAGCAGAGCCTTTTTCAGACGGTGATAAGTGTTAATAAATTACCTGAATTTGAAAATTAATGGCCAGCCGCCTGCTTCAGGGAGATATCATTGTGTTTCATGAATATTTTGATTTGGTGATTAGATCAAAATGCGGTGAATTCCTAAACAGCCCTATGCCCAAGCTTCACTGATCATAAACTCGTCTTTAAAAAAATCCATTCCATGCAAATGTGCTGATATGGAATAATTAGAATGAGTTTTGCCAGTATTTTTTCTTCTCTAACATTTGCATGACTTTAGATCTCGCCCGACTGATCTGCTCAGAGCCCGAAAGGAAAAATGTATGTTTTTGTGCGGCTCGCCCCCAAAAATTTACCTTGCCAGGGGAAGATAATGGCTTATATTGTGATGTTAAAGAGGCTTGTATTTACACAGAGAAACAAAGGCGAGGTGGGTGCCAGAGCTGGAGCGCATTGATTAGGCTCTTCCTGTCATTTCCCCATTCACGCTCTATCACGGCCATTCTGCCTCATCTGCCTTTGTGCGCCGATAGGGATCAAATAGATTTCTGCACATTGTTGCTGCATTTACAGGTGTGGGAATATGTGGACGGGGGAAGTGTGAATAGAAGAGCAAAGTTTGACTTAATAACATTTTTTTTTTTTCACAGACGCTTTACTGAAGCAGCTGGAATGAGTCTACTGCACTCACCTGGACATCATTACTGCGACAAAACATACAAATGTTTGAACAATTAGCTGAAGTTTACCTTAGAAGAAAGTATTTATTAATGCATTTTAGTAAAAGTAAAATGTGCTTTATTCAACTACAGTGTACCATTTGATGACATTCCCTTTCGGTATCAGCCAATATTTAGTAGACAGGCTGTTAGATTGATGCTTTTCCCGCATTGATTTTTTGAATGAGCTGGTGGTGAATTGGAGAAGTCACAGGTGCAGAGTGGCAGCCACATTTGTCCTGTGACTACCCGAGGCAAACCATGCCCATTCCAGAGATAAATAAATAAAAATGTAAAATGTATCGAAGGGTTTTTCTTGAGTAAAACTACACTGTTTGTTACTACTGTCTCTGTACAGTAGCTAACGGGTCCCATACAATAACTTGCATTGACAAAAACAACATTTTGTCTTGAAGCTCCTTTTCTTCCTGTTGGCTTGTCAACATTCTGGCTGGCACTCTGTACTACCAGCAGGTTTAAGGGAAAGTGTATGCGCATGTGAAGTGTGCATGTGAGGTTGTGTGCAAGACTACAGATCTTAGTTATCCAAAGAGTGTCTCAGATGCACTGGGATGCTGTTGTTGTCTCCTTGTGTGTGTGTGTGTGTGTGTGTGTGTGTGGCAGCTGTATGGGGCCCCAGGGATAGGCCTCTGTAGATTGGCTCTCCTCAACCCCTCGGCTCATTAGCGCAGAGTGAAAGGAATCCACGCAGATGGCTGTCAGCGTTCAAAAAAAAGTCGGCAGCGAGAGACATGTCAATTGAGGTTTAAGTTCCTTCTGCTCGCATCCTGTGACATTGCAGTATTCAAGCGATATTTGTTTATTTCCCCCCACCCCCACCAAAAAAGTACCCAAAACTCAGAAGAAGCCCGCGTGGTGGTGACATCTCAAAATGTGTTTTCTAATGAGCGCTCAGACTAGTGAACAGGAGCCTGCACTTGTCATTCATCACCACAAATTACTCGTCCTAACTTGACATGTTTTCAGAGCTTACACATGACGGGCTTGTCTGTTCTGCAAACACTGAGAATGTCGAGGTATTTAGACTGGAAATACGGTGCCACAACAGTCCAGCGAAAAATCAATTAGCTTATTTACCTGTCAAAGTTAATACAGAGGCCATGCTGCTGAAAGAACTCCTCAAACCCGCTCTCACCTGCTCTACTCCTGCTTCACACCTGCTTTTCAATTAACAAAATCTGAAAAAATGAATTGTGGGAGTTTTTTTTTTTTTTTTTTAAACCACACCATGCAAGCATCATTTTCACTCAACATATGGGAAGTTGCTCTTGAACTGATCAAAGGGGGAATATGTGATATGATATGGTATGCAGTACGACCATTAGCGGCACCGTGCTTAAAAGCAAAAGCTGGCATAGTTTAACATGAATATGACCTATGGTTCACATAAACCGACTGAAGTGCGCCTCCCTCTAATGTAAACATATGTTGCAGGGAGAAAAATGCTTGAACATACACCTTTAGGCATAGCGCTGCATTCATTGCATTAGCTTTAACAAGGAAGCAGTCTGCCATTAGTGCTCTTATAGAAAATCTGGTGAAGCGGCGGCAAAATTCTAGCATCTGTTTCCTGACACTTAAAACAAACTGTCTGCAGATTACGGAAGATTTTTAAAAAGTTAGCCCTGAAGAAGTGCTCATTGAGTGACTACTTTGGATTAAAAGTTGCTCTGGACCAGAGATGCTGCCTGTGACTACTTTTCCACTTGTAGTAATTGTATATAACAGCAATCTGAACAGCACTCGCAGTGACCTACTTATGGGGACTCAGAAACTTTTTATCCTGCAGCCAAGTCTAAAAATAACCCCATGGGCAGTTTGAGATTCATCTCAATAGTAACCCTGACACGTGTGCAGAGTGCGACTGACACAGTCCTGAAAGCAGAAGGCTCCTAGAGCTGAGACAGAGGAGCTATACTCCTGTGTGTTATTTTTTAATAACAAACCACAGACAGGCACACTTCAGAACATTAGACTATTGTGAAAAGGTTAGATTATTCCTCTACACTCAAAGTCAAACATATAGACAGAAAAGAATGTAAAGCAAATCCAGTTTTCCAGCGAGTTTCCCAGTGAGTGAGCCAATTAAAATTATTATAAGAACTAAAGCACAAAATGGTTTTGGAGATTAAAGCATATACTAAGACAACAAACAATACTGCAAAACCTTACTATTACTGCAGTTATTATTGCTATCACACTGACATACAAGACTAATGTGCATGTCATCAATCAATACAAATAAAACTAAAACAACTCAATTAATGTTGAGAGTTATAACACTGAAAGAATGTAGATTTCTCCATAATGATTAAAGTCATATTTTTTTCTTCACAATACTTTTTTCTTCACAATACTTTATTGTAAATTTGTTTCATGGCTTGCTTTAGCTGTCTGACAAAAAATTGAGAAAGTAAAGTAAGGATTTAACTACTTAGTCAAATGCAGCATGTGAAAGGGCCTGATAATATTGAAAAAGGTATGTTTTATATAGACAAATGGAGTTTAACAGACTAAAGAAAATCAAGATTAAACTTGGAGTTGGGCTAAACACGGTATACTGTGTATATACCATTGTTCTAGTCAAAAACTATTACATTTTATTAATTTGTCAAATTTACCTAAATTCACCAGTGGCCATCTTTTAACATCTGTTATTTTATGTCCAAAATCACATGTATGGTCTTCCTGTCTTCTCTGTTTATGCGTATCCTGTGACACTGTAGCACACTCTCTTACACACAACGCTCCTTTGAGATGATTTGGAATTAGGGGTTTTTCATACACACCATATTATGTAGCTTGGTGGGACTCCATTAGCTGGAATCAAAGAGGACAGCAGCCTGTGTAGAGCTGGACAATAGTGTGGTAGCCTGATTTTCACCAAATAAATAACTAATCCAGCCGCTTACTGTACCATCACATGCAAACCAACTCATTACAACATGAAGCTGCAGTTTGATTTTTTCTTCTGGCCTTAGCTTAAATGGACACCAGTGGATCTGGTAATGGTTTTACAAACACAAAGATGGATTATATTTACTCAAGTATTTTGGACTTTTTTAGAATATTGTTTAGAAAGGAGGTGATGCAGGAGCACGCTACTATTAGATGAAAGTAATAATACACTGGTAAGAGAAAGCAGGACTTTTTTTTACAATCCGTTCTCTTGACAGCATATGTGCTTTTGTCTGACAGTGAGCAGTGTAATAGTAAAAGTTGCCATAGTAGTAACAATAATACAATGCCTGAATACTGGTAGTTATAATAAAATCGAGTTTAAATAAAGTAAAATGCTAGATACTATACGAGGAAAAAAATAGTACCTTTCATTTGAGTACAATTTTGGAGGTATAATTGCTAATGCGATTCAATTAGATCCAATATAATTCTCACTGGATGTACACTGGCCCAGAAGAAAATCACAGTTTTTGGTCCAATCTTTGTCCCTTTTCCCGTGATGCCACCTCCTCCTCCTCTCCTACCAAACTCTTCTCTCAGAGCATCTTGGGAGCGCTGAGCTTCCACTGTCGGATTAGTCAGGGATCCATCTTGAGACACAGATAATGTTTAGCGGCACACAGACTCCCCTGCTCTGCGCTGGCTTCTGTTTCACTGATTACAACTCCAAACTCCAGCACAAACGGCTAGTGCTTCTTAAGCTGTTTTTCCCCCTACACTTTGCCTTTGTCAAGCGCGGTTTTTGTCAGCCATCCCTCTAATTCGCAGCAATAACGAGTCACAAGTAGGTCAAGACAATGCAGTGTGCAGCAGGATCTTCATAAACAGACTGGACACAGTAAAGATGGAGAAGTATGAGCTGGGTAAATATACCTCCAGTCACTCAACATGATACTACGAGCTACAAGAGTTTTTTTTTTTTTTTTAAATCATTAATTTTTAGTCAGTATTTTTGTGTGTGTGTGCGTGTGTACGTGTGTGTGTGTCAAAAACAATTAATCTCACAACAATATGTAAACATTTTCATTTTTCTATTTCTAAATACCCAACAATGCCACATATGACAACAAACAACTTGAAGAGTACCTGATTTACCTCGCTGTGATCCAGTGAGCACCAGAACAAATATTTTTAGCATTAAACATTAATTTAAAGGTCTATATCTTTAGGTTTACCATTATGTAAATTACCAGTCATCTCTAACTTTGTCAAGAGCTTGCATCTGCATTTGGACAAGGTTGTAGACGTCTTTAAAAATGTTAAATATAAAAGTCTTGTTTCCACAACTCTAAATAAGACAAAAAATACTTTCGTTTCAGGGTTTACCTAGAAGACAAGTTATCTTTTCCACCTCAGCTAGAGAAGTTCAGTGCGGTGCTCCCTTATGGCGTCTGTAACACACGTCTAACAGCGTGTGTGT
Source organism: Periophthalmus modestus (assembly GCA_019594935.1). NCBI lineage: Eukaryota > Metazoa > Chordata > Actinopteri > Gobiiformes > Gobiidae > Periophthalmus > Periophthalmus modestus. Next base: position 14,841,091 of record JAIEZT010000124.1, on the reverse strand, counting down.
CCGTGAAAGTGCCGTCTCACCTGCTCGTCATGGTGACTGACGGGTGAGGGAGGAGTGGGGTGAGGTGCGTTCAAGAACACAGCAGTTGGCTTCACACCTGTACAGAGCAACACACACATCCCATCAGAGAACACGGCTTTCTCCCTCTGTACCACTGACTGACACGCAACTAATTATTCTTTATGGACTGTTATAGGGAAAGTTTGGAAAGCTTGGGTTCTTTTTGGAGGGTTTACGAAAGTAGTCACAGTAATAGTTGGACAGAATATACAACTAGGCTAGAATTGTTAAGAGAAATTTTGTTTATAACACAAGAGACAATAGTGTGCCGAACTGTGATCTAAGGCCCCCAAACGCTGAAGTAATGATGCCACAAATTAAAGTTTAAGATATAGGTGTATGTTCTATGACTATGACTTAAAATAGACATGACTAAAAAGTGATATAAACATCCTGACAGCGCAGTGAAATTGCATTACAATACACATTTCTGATTTATATTCCTACGACAGACATGCAATTGGGATACTTGATGGTGAAAGCCCCTTTATAGCTAATATAGGTAATGGTTATGACTAATAAAATGCCAGATTAGAATAAACAAACATGGCTATTCATGATTTTGCCTTTAACTTTGACCTTATTTACGACTGGAATTTCTCATTTGTGCTCAGTTTTAGAAGCTCAAAAAATTTTTTTTGTCCTAGAAGTAACAAACTCTTTGTGTACTTTTTTGTTCTAGCTGCTCTTTCGTTGCTGCCGTAATTACACCACCACACAGCATCATGTCCCTCCAAAACAATTCCATGACAAACGTGCATAGTCCACAGTTCAAATGGGCTCTAGCACCTACAGTAAGAGCAGTTCATGTATTAGCATTTCCAAAGAGGCCTGCGGTGACAAACGTGTTCAGTCCCCACTTAAATTTCACAATTATTGAAATCAAGCCAGTTGACATTTTAATATTAATAGTCCTTGCTTGGGCACATGAAACAATTACATGTTTTGTGTGACTGTCAAGAGGGGTGAGGCTGCACCACCCATGCACACACGCACCCCGTTAGACGCAGGTCCAGAGCAAATTTAATTTAGACACGTTCTCTTTTTGCCTCCACACCCTGGGCTTGTAAAGACACTGAAGTGACTGTTCTGTGCCCGTGTAAAGGAACCCCATTATTAAAGCATTAAGATATGATTAAACTGACATTTTCTTAAGCAAAAAGAGTTGGGAATAAAAGGGAAGCTGAGTACTACATACTCCAGATGTTATCAGGAGAAAGAGGGGGGTTACATAGTGATCTTTGAAGGAGCTTATTATACAGGCTGCTAAAAAGACAAGCCCACTGCTGTACTGTGGTGATCAGAGGTATGCAGTAGGACACAGCACCTGCTACACTTCACTATCATTCACCATCAGCGGCTCAGTGTCAGTCAGCGTGGGGCCCGAGTGATGCCAGCACACAGCACACCCTGACATACAGTATTCAGTTTCATTTTAACTGTGGATAAAAAGATTTCTCTGAGTGACTAGGGTGACAACCAAAAAAACAACCATATAGTTGTAAAAGTTGTGTATTGTGGGATGGACTCTAGAAATGTAAGCTTATAAATGCCTTTTTTTTAAAGAAATCTGCCAATAAAGTGAACATGTTTTGACGGTAAAAGTGTTTTGTTTAGAAGTGTTTTGAATAGCAATAGGGCACACCTTAAAAGTTAGCAAAAAGAGGTAATTTCAAGGAAAATGTATGTTATTGTGTTAAGAAAGTCCCATGTTTTATGTACAGCTCTTCTGACACATGAAAAAGTGAGATGAGGGACATGGGCCTAAACAGCTGTGGGACAGGATATCACCTATGAGTAACTGCTTTTTACTCAGTTTTAGAGCCATTTGATCATTAATACAGTCTACGTCAAAACAACTGTTTTAGTAATCATATTGCATTTGAAAAAAACATACCAATAGCTAAATAATTCTCCATTCCCAAAGGTGAGGGCCTCTATTTCTTGAGAGATCTGAAAAACAAACAAACACACACTTGAACACAGGAAGTCTTCTACACATGTTTACTGGACTATCTGACCATCTCAGCATGCAAGCAGTCCAGCTCTCAGAAACCCATCTCCAAATCTTGAGGTATGTTGCAATCATTGTTTTTGGAAATACTTATGGTACAATTCATTTTAAAATGTAAAACATTAACTTATCTTTACCATAACATGTCACCTAAACTGTTACAAATGTAACATACAAAGACAATGTAAAAGAAAAATTAAAAAAGGACAAAAAGTTATTTGAGTGAATATTCATTAAAAAAAAGTTTTTGTGCAGCTGACAGAATTGAATTTTTCTTTTACTATGAATCATACTAGGACGACTGAGAGATTACACAGACATATAAAGCCAAAGTATAAAGGCACATAAACAGTTGCATTTTTCCATTGAATATACTTTAAAATTTCCTTCTTTATCCAACAAATAAACAAAGGAATGTCCCAGGATTTATGTTCCAATATACCGTACTGTAAACTAGCCCAGTCTTTGCACTAACTTTGTGTAAAACTAAAAAGACAGAGCTGTTGCCAAGAAGAAAGCATTTTTATGAGCAGTGTACTGATTGAGTTGGACAGGCTGGATAACATTTGTGTTTTAGATTTCAGGATCTAAGATAGGAATGAAATTGAGTCTTTATTTACTGTACATCTCAACAGTTGATGAGGAGCCAGCTGCCACACTGCACAAAGAACACAGGCAATAAACTGTCTGAAAGATCTGAACCGCGATACAACTGAGATGTTTGGATATAGATGCACGCTGCCTCTCCATCAATCATTTGCACTTAAATGTGGCGTTTTTGCTCAGTTTTAAATTCACTTGGTTTTTTTTTACTAGGATAAAATGGTTGTATATGGATAGTTCCAAACATGTGCCGCCGTGTGGAGAAGTGGTTAGGCCTACAGCACATGTATGTAACAACTCGTCTGCTGGGCCCGTCACGATAACACAACATTTTGAAGCATGATATATCGCTACTAGAGATCGACTGATATCTGTTTGTTAGACTGTTTAAAACACAGAGCAGCTGACAGCCGATATAGTTCTGCCGATTTGTGGGGCTGATATGTAGGACTGATTATTTTCCCCCAAATTACGTCATTTAAATTCACTACAAACTCCCCAAAAGCCCCCCTTTTTTTTTCACCACAAACCTATAAGAAAGCTGTATAGTCACGTTTTATGTAGTTATCTGTACCCGATGTACTAAAAAGGCCAAATATCAGCCCAGTATATCAGCCAACCAATATATCGGTCTATCTCTAATCACTACAAAGAAATATTGCAATAAACGATAATACTGAAACTATTTTATGCCTAAAATAAAGCAGGATAATCCCAGTGAACCAGTTTTTGTATCGACAGTACCATTAGGAGGCCAGAGCTGCAATAAATAAACAGTAGAATGAACCGATAATTAGCCATGAAAGTGAACTATTCGACCCTATACAGCTCAGATTGGACCTTTATTACTTAAAAGAGGCAAAAATCACCCCATTTTTGCAAAGAAAAAGTACACATGACAAATACTGAGCCTCAAAATATATCGCTCCAGCTTTCATACATTGAGTGATAAGTCGATATAGTAATTATTGTGACAGGCCTTTCCCCTGCTCTCTCGCCCATTACATTGTGTGCTCCCCTCTGCTACAAATGACCAAATTCAAAAGGTGTCACTAATCAGGTGGTGTGTTATGTTTTATTGATCTGCAGGTTAACACAAAACACTCCAGAAAAGGCAGAAATAGTTGAGTTTTTTTTTTATGAAAACCTTTGCCTATGAGACAACAAAAGAAAAGAATAAGGGAAAGACATAGCAACAACCTTCAGAAAAGCATATGGCTGTGTGGAATAATTAAAAAAAAAAAAAAGTCCTGATTTTGAGCATTGTTGCTGATTTGAGGTGCTTCCTTCACTCCACACACTCCTGCTGAGTTAATCATCCTGACCTCTTCTTAATTAAAATAACAGACCACCGTCCGCTGAGGAGAAAAAAATAAGTGAGAATTATTCTAACTAATCACTAATTAAGATTTTACAAAACAACAAGTAACCGGCCAAGGAAGATATGCTCCTTTATGGGATTTTCAGCACAACTTATTATTAGAATATTTTGATTCAGAGTAATAGTGAGAATAGGAATATAAGCAAGGAAGCAACAAAACTGTGTACATTAGAAAGTAGTTCCATCACAACATAGTTTATGCCCATACAAAGGCTTCTGTTCAAGTGTATTATGTTCAAAGCCACAACAGGCTCATGGTCGCACTCATACCACACCACATTAGTTGTATTTCCATGTATATCTTACCTGGATAGAATCTTTTGTTTCTCACTCACCTACCATCAAAAAGACAGGTGATACAACCCCTAATGCAGATATAATTACATGTGAAAAGGCCCATTTTCTCTGCTCGACAAACAGCACTACCATTGCTTCATTAACTCCTAATTTTCACACGCTGCTCTTTTGACCAGTTGAGGTGAACAGGCACAAACCGCATCCTACATAATGACTCTGTAATAACCACGGGCTCTCTCTTGTCTTGATTCTTGGCCCTTGTTGCGGCTAGCACTGTAATTCACCAGTAAGGAAGTGCTAAGAGGATATCATTATCATGTGTATTCCCATATAAGCTGCAGATTTGGTTAAATATAGTCCGGCCTATTTGTTGTCGTTTCCTTTGCTTTTCAGTTCTGTGCATAAAAGCTGGGTCAAGTCAGCCCCTCCCCTGGTAATTCTGTCAAACACAGCTGCCAATGTGCCTCCTCCTCTCCTCTGCCATCAATGTGCCTCCTCCTCTCCTCTGCCATCAATGTGGCCAATATCGATGGAAAAAATGAAAGAGGCATGTTTCAAAGCATGTGGGGAGCGAGGGGCCAGGCGGAAGTCCAAAGTATTAGAGTAGAGATAGGCACCAGTATGTGCTATAAATACACAGTTTTGATACAAACACTACATCAAACTGTGCATTTTTTCCATAAAAGAGAATTCAAAAAAAAAAATCAAGGATCTAACAATCTAGCCTTCTAATGAAATCTTGCAAACAGTTGTTATGTGATGTGTTGTTTTTTGCTGTTCAAATTTGAAAATGGTTTGTATTCAACTTAAGTCTTACAAGATCAATGATAGGGCTGCACAATTGATCACAAACCAATCAAAATGACAGAATGATAAAAGCTGCAACTCTGATCTGATAGAATGTCCTCTGTCCTCCGTTTTAACCTTGTAGTTCAGACAACGACAAACATGTTATGAAATGTATCCTGATTTGAAAACATAAATGACACATCTATCAATACAACACATTGTGCAGCCTTAATGATCAATTACATGCAATAACAAGAACTTAGGAGGATCTTATTGATTAAACCAGGCTAGTGTTTTGATGCCTGAGGAAACTGGCACAATCATTTATCATTATTAATAGGAGCCCAAATGAATAGCCAATTCAGATCAGTGTATTTAAACACCAATGAACTGGCTTATAAAGAGAATAAAAAATTCTACATTGTTGATCCTGGTATAATTTAAATTTGAACTGTTCCCTTGAATGAGAGCTGGGTCCTACAGGTTAGGCCTTGGAGAAGATGTCTGTGTGATCACTTTAAATGAAAAGCCTGGTGAAGGACGTGGCACACATGACACCAGAGTTAATTAACCACAACCATTTATTCTGCCCACATTCAGATCATCTTCTCTGAAAATATCAACACTGCATTTGTGCAGAGCTAGACTTTTAATTAGTCTTAGTGAATGAGTGAGAAGTGTCTAGATATTGGCTGATATCGGCACTTGATCAGGAGATAACCACAAAGAAAACCCTCCCCATTCAACCAAATCCCCATAGAGCCCCATTGTTATCTTAATATAGTGTTCGCCTAAGTCTGTAATAGAAATTCAGCTATGTGAAGTGTGAAGCAACGCTTGCATATTTATTCAGCTGTCATATCTCTCCGAGCCGATCATCAGAAGAGATCAACTACAGAGATGAGGGAATAATGGGTGCAGAAATGATACCGGTACTTTCCAGGAAACACCAGGAAATGGGTAAACAAAAAAGAAAAGAAAAAACAAAGCAATGCAGTTAATGATGGGGATAATGATGAGGGAGATTCAGTGAGGAGTGTGTAAAGAAGTTTTAAACAAAGTTGGAGTGTGTTGCCAGATACAGTAAATAAAATGACAATATTTTTAGCAAAACCTTCAAGAATGCTAAGAGTGTCTTCAAAAATAAAGAAAATATGTTTAAACTGAGAGCAGATGTGATCAGATTAAATGCTCTTGTAAATACTTCATACATTATTGATACGTTTATACTCATAAAGTAGTTTTTACAACAAAGCCGTGAAATTCAGATTGGAGCCACCAATAACAGCTCTCAACAACAAACTTATTATTGCAAGCAGAATATGACTTTTTAATAAGAAAATAATTAAATAATGATTGTTTTTGTTACCATATAAACTCCTTTTGGGGATTCCTCATTAGACATCAATGTTCAAACCACAGAAGCCCGCAACAAAGATTTTCCTGAAAAGACAACAACATTCTTAACACAACAGAAAAACTAAATATACTTTGGAGGTTCATTCTCAAAAAATGTGTAAATAACTCTTTGACCAAATTTTGTGACTTGTAGTGAACTATTTTTGTTTTCTTCCTAAGAAGAATCATTAAAATCTATTAAATGCAAATAGGAATCATGAAAACATTTTACTTTTTCAGATCTTTTAAAACATTTACTGTGACATGAAGCTAACCATTTTTTTCTATAAAGTTATTTAATATACAAATGTAGGAAAACAAAACACAAAACACTTTCAAATATGTTGTTTTTGTTGTAAAAGCACAAGGAAATATCAAATATTTTGGGGGGAAACTTTGAATGTACAGATTCAAAATACAAATAAAAAACTACATCACCAACCAATATCAGTGTTGCATTGTGGGAAATATCTTGCTGCAGCTCTATATGAAAAAGTGGGAGTTGTCTTTCACTGCATGTACATACAGTATTGAACCTAATTGAACAATATCTAAAAGTGACAAGAGCCGCAAGAAGAAACACTGCTCAACTGTGCCATCTAGTGCCTGTCCTTCAACCCAGGACGATCTGAAGCCGCTTGTCCCCTGCTGCTGAGGCTGAGCAAGTTTGGGATAATAATAATTATCTGTTGTATTTGCATTAATGTGATTGCTTTGTCTGCACACTCATCTGACTGCAATTATAAAGAGTAGCTTTAAAACACTAATTAATTAACTCAATTGTGGCTGGATTGATTAAGTCTACACACAAACACAAGATCGCAGCCGAGCAAATTGAGCTCTGGAGTGCTGCTGCTGCTGATGCATCTGGGAGAAAGGAGACATTTTGATTATCAGCACACGCATGTAGTTGCAAATCTTTTAATTGAATAGACAGAGGGAGTGATTCAAATGTGCAACCATCGTGCTTGTTAGCAGCAATCATAATTTGGTCAGTTATAACAAATATGGACTGAAGTAATGATGGAAAAGCTTGAGAATGAATAATTCAGTATGTCTATGTACTGTATACAGCCCATAAAAGGGACTTCAATAATCCAAAGGCACTGGACAGTCAAAATACAATGGATCAATACATGTAGACTTGTTATTTTCATTGTTAGACTGCCTATCTAAGCTACAGTTATATATTTGTGTGCATAATATAGTTAGACTTTTTAAATGTCTATAGACAAATAATAATATTAATACTTCAGATTTTTTAAATATTGCCATCTTGGTTGAGTAAATCGATACACTTTCATTAAGTAGGCCTACAATAAGATTGGAACATGAACTGAAATGAATACAATTTGCAGGTGCTATTATTATTATTTTTTTTTTTTTTTAATTAAAAGTTCAATTGGATTTTTTGTGTTAATTTCTGAAAAAGCTTTGTACTATTCAGTGGAGATTTTAATACACATTTCTTTTTGCATTGTAACAAAACCTGTACTGGAAGGATTGCACAGTCTACAATTATGCAAAGTTTACTGTCCTTGTCTTAACCTTTTTTGCTTAAAAGTTTACCTAGCAACAAATATGCTAAATAATAACATAAATAAGGCAAATATTTTTCAAAGACTACAAAACCATATGCACCTCAGCACAAATGGCACTATTGAAAAAATGTCTTCGAGTAAATAGTGAGTGTACATGGCTCCAGCCTGAGTGTGCCGCCCCATCCTACTGTATGTAAAATGGAGCAGTGAGTGAGAGCTGCGTGCTTGTGCGTGGTGTCACATCTGCACACAGGCACAAACCCTAATCAGAGATACCCGCAAAGTGCATGTCATCCTTAAGAGATTTAATGCAGTTTTTAATTGGATAGAGCCCCATTATTTTTCAATACAGAAGGGGCACTGAGGCACGTAAAGCTCTTGAATATTTTTTTGCAAATCGTGTTCAACAGCATAATGATTAGCCAAGGCACTAAATTTGCCTCACCAAATGAAAAGCAAACTTCATGCAAGGCGTAATTTAATTGTTTCCCTTCACATTTTCTGCCTCCCATTGTTGGAAGCTTAACATTTTTAGACTCCACTGAACAGCCGTTTTGTGATTCAAATGTTTTGAAGTCATCGCACACTTCCCACTGTCTTCGTGAAACCAGTGTCAGGGAATCCTATGGAGATCAGTGACGCGATTCAATCCATATTCAAGTCAGAATTTATGGCCAGCTACACAATTTAAAAATAGGCTAGATTTTTGTAACATCAACTGCATTTTCAAATATCGTTTCTGATAACTGAATTGTTCCCAATGCCGTGCTGTACAAATTTCAAGGATAATTCTTCTAAATTAAATGCCCTTTAATTATTATTATTACTAGGTTAATTTTCAAAAGGTGTATTATATTTTCTGTCTTTTCGTGTGAATATTCTGACATCTTAAACAGCAATTTCCAACATGAGGAGAACACTGCCATCTGGCCTTCAATTAGTGGTAACACAAGACATCAGGGTTTAGTATTTAAACAGTGCATCAATGAGTCAAATGGGAAAAAAACGTATAAATCATTTTGGTATTGTGTGCAAATGTAAAGTCAAAGGACTGTAGAACAAATAGGAGGTGTGGAGCTGGGACATAGTAACAGAAATTTGTATACCTAAATAAAAAGCATGTTAGAAATGCCGCAAAGGTCACAAGAAATTTGGTCCATGCTTTTTTCTAAGTGGCATTTCACTTCTAAATGGAACAGAGATCACAAAAAAACCCAAAAAACTCCAATATAAGTACAAGTAAACATACATCTTTAATACCTTTTTGCAATTCAGATGAAGATCAAGTCACAGGATCTGGCGAGCCTTGTTCCGATCCCACGCACAGATAAATGAGGAAGGTTGGAGTCTGGGAGGTGGTGACCTTAGAAAGAAAAAAGTCAACATTATATTAGAAAAATAATAACAAAAATAAAACAATATACATACACATCAAATTATTGCATTTTAAATTTGTGCGTTTTTCCACTCAATTCCACATTTGGCACAGAACACTGATAATCTACGCATTATAGTGTATCACATTTTGAACAGCCCAAGTTTAACCATGTTGACACTCTATCCTCGCTTCTCTGCATCACAATTTCCCCCAAAATAACCTGACATCTCTGTTGGTTTGTGGCAGAAATACACTGATAACAAGCGCTGCCAGTAAATCCCGTAGAATGGCAACTTTTCTCTTTCCGCCTCGCCGAGACTTTTGAGGAGATGCCATTGCTGCCTCATTGGTTTTTCGCTGCTTCTGATTACTCCTCTCATCTTATGTAAATCCTCTTAAGTCACATGTTATTGTTTATTGCAACTGTGAAGGTTAGGTGTTCCTAAGCCCTGTGCATGTGCTTATCTCACCAGCGCACGCATCTTTGTCTCTCCAATGCGTCTTGTTTTGGTAATACACTAATGGATGGAGGAAAAGTTGTCTGGACTGATGTGGCACAGACAACCAATCCACTGCAGTCAAATGCTAATCTCTCCCAATGGCTAACAACTCTTCATGAAAGGGAGGCAGTTGCATGCTCCAGGGATATCGCTCCATTATCAAAAGCTTGCTGTATTTGGGTGAATTTAAAATACTGTGTGCAAACAATGCAACACACAGTCACGTGTCTGCAGCACTGGCATGGGAGTAGGCCGTTTCAAAGATGGAGGCTGCAAGATTAACAAATGTAAAAAAGTAAAAATGTAGCTGGATTTTTTTTTTATTTTAAATAGGCTATAATACTGTATTTGAATGACTGCTTCCATTAACTATTTCTTTTGTCTCCTTTTGGCATGTTTTAGGTCAGGGGTGCCCAAACTTTTTTTTTTAATCGAGGGCCACATCTCAAAACATATTCGAAGCGGAGGGCCACAGACCAGTGATCAATGCAGTGCGGCGCTTTATACACAGCTTTGACAGAGCCACTGTGTATTAATAAAATGAAACACATTCATTTTAGGTCTGTATCTCACTGCAATGTGATGTTTGAGGATATAGTGGTAGAAATAGTTGAATTTGTTGTTAAAAGTACTGCTTATGATCAATTGGGCCAGTTCAGCAGGAAGCCTGAGGACCAATAAAAACTGGTCTGAGGGCCGCATTTGGCCCCCGGACCATAGTTTGGACACCCCTGTTTTAGGTAAATTGTTGACTCCGACTTGCCCCTGACTGAATGAGTGAAAAGAAATAGTCTTCTGTTAGCAAACGTCTTCATTACCTAAGCCCAAGGAAAGGTTCAAATACCCACAACCTGAAAAAGATATTTTTCACAATCTCCATAATATTGTTAATTGTGGCTGTAGGCTAGTCTTAGCACGGGTTTCCACAGGCATCTGCTGTTTCTGTGTATCAAAACGCTTAACATATGTAATGTTGAAATTGGTGTTCATTTTCAGAGTAGAGCTTTGAGGATAGGCCTGTTCTGTGTTTAAGTGTTTGTTTAGGCTGCAAGGTTGTAGATGTTAACAGAAGGTCAATGGAAATTCCCCAAGTAGTGGGAGTTAGAGAATGTTTGTCATTTGGAGATATCCCTGACTACTCCTGGGCAAAAATAATTCTCAGCTGCCAAGTAGTAGCCTAATGGTTAAGATAATGGTAGATAGATAAAAATAACAACAACAACAACAACAACAATAAAATAATAAATAATAATAATAATAAAATAAATAAAAAACTACAGACCAACAGATTAATAAAAAAATTCAATAAAAAAAAAAAAAAAAAGCTATAGACCAACTGATTAATAAAAATAAATAAATAAATAAAAAAACCTATAGACCAATTGTTTAATAAATAATAATAATAATAATAATAATATAATATAATAATAATAAAGTTTTTTTTTTTTTAAAAGGAAAGAAAATAACCAAAAGGCTATTTAATGTAACACCAGAGCCCTGACAGCACAAACAGATATTTTCAGTCATTTAAGCTCTATGTTGAGCTTGAAGCTTTATTGTTAAAAGACAACTTCCCGCAGGATAAGGACTGTTATGGATCATGCTCCAAGAGGCGGAGCCTGAAAAGTGAACTCTGTAAAGTCCCAGCTAAAGGATCCAGTGTGTGTGACTCCCACTCACCCAGGCGCGCCCTTCTTCAGCCCTTCAGCCCGCAGCGATGGCACAGCCCAGCAGGATCTTTATACAGGGCGGGAAAGTGGTGAACGAAGACTGCTCCGTGATCAGCGACGTCTTCATAGAAAATGGAAAGATTGTGGAAGTTGGTCCAAATCTGCAGATTCCAGCGGGGGCCCGGGTCATAGATGCCACTGACAAACTGGTGCTGCCCGGTGGCATCGACACGCACACGCACATGGAGCTGGCCTTCATGGGCACCAGGGCCGTGGACGACTTCCACATCGGAACCAAGGTACAGCACCCTGACACTTCCGCTTAGAGAGGGATAATCTGTTCCACATGTTAGACAGAGGCAGCTTTTTTTCCCCTTTAGTGTTTTAGGCCTATTTGTTGTTTTCTTAAAGTATTATAGTAATAGTATATGCCTACTGTTGTCCAGCACTTTTTAAAGCACTTTAGTTGTTTTAATGTGGTTAGGGACAATAATCAGGCCTATGGAAAAATGTGATTATTGTTACAGTATTATTAATTAAGGAACAAAAATGGGCCAAAACACAAGGAAAAAAAAAGTGCAATAGGTACAATGCAATAGACATAAAAGTATGTTTAAGATCTTAAAAACAATAAATCAGGATGTTCTGTTTTCTACACGTGTGTAATTTGGCAACCCCTTGTTAATCTTCAACTTTATCTGTGCGTGTTTACTCAGGCGGCTCTAGCTGGAGGCACCACAATGATCCTGGACTTTGTCATCCCCCAGAATGGTAAATCTCTTCTAGAGGCCTATGAGAGGTGGCGTAACACGGCTGACCCCAAAGTCTGCTGCGATTACTCCCTGCATGTAGCTGTCACCTGGTGGAGTGAAGAGGTGAGCCTGCACCCCTTTACAATACCACAATCTCTCCACAATGTCACGGAGATTATGATAGACTCAAATGTGCTGTATTTGGTCCAGGTGAAGAGAGAGATGGAGACGCTGGCCAAAGAAAAAGGCGTGAACTCCTTTAAGATGTTTATGGCCTATAAGGATGTGTTCATGCTGCAGGACTCTGAGTTGTACGCTGCCTTCTCCCAGTGTAAGGAGATAGGGGCCATCGCTCAGGTGCATGCAGAGAATGGAGACCTGATTGCAGAGGTTTGTAAAAAAAAAAAAAATGTCAGGACTGCATCACAAACTTTGTCTACATCAACCTGCACAAACAAAAAAACAAATGCTTTTTGAGTTTTGATTTAATTCACATTTGTAGCATCAGATACAATTAGAACACAGAGAGTGCAGCATCAGTGGTTGTTTATATGGAAGTCATGACAGAAAAGGATTAAAAACCACAGCGTCACATTTCCAGAAGACAATAACTTAGATAGCGGGTTAAATGAGTGTACCTTGCAGCTGCATTGGACTTGCTTTTTTGTTTGTTTTGTGAATCTAATTTCTTGTATGCATAGCAACTGTGTGTTATTACATGAACTGGTTTCAGGCTGCTCATCAGTTATTTATTTCTCAAGCCATGTAGTTCCAGTATATGGCATTTCCCCTTAATCATGTGACACCAGTTTCTCTGTTTCCCGTTTACTAAAGTAACCCTGACTTAATTCTACAGATTTTTATTTCCTCATGCTGTGTGGCTGTATAAAACAAGCAGTTAGTAACAATCAAGTGCAATATTGAAGTATAATGTTTAATGTTGTGCAATACACTATCTGGTATTTATTGTTGTCCATATACTATACATTCTAGTTTTTTATAGATAGTTTTCTTTAATTTCTTCATTTGATTTATATTTTGCAACACAGCATTCTGCAGTATTTAAAACAATGTGTGAGGCAATTTATTCTGCAAAATGCCATACAATTGTCAGTATTATGCTTTCTAATGTAATTGCAAGGGATGTCCACTAGAGGGTAGTACGTGCTTATGCTTGTCTATGCTGCAAATACAGGAAGGATTCATAGAAACAAAGTTTATAGTTTATGTGTGATCATCATTCAGTGGCACACACTTTGCACAGTAGCCTTTTTTTCTTTGCAGGGGGCCAAGAAGATGCTTTCATTGGGCATCACAGGACCAGAGGGACATGAGCTGTGCAGACCAGAGGAGGTGGAGGCAGAGGCAACACAGCGGGCCATCACCATTGCACATGCAGTCAACTGTCCTCTCTATGTAGTCCACGTCATGAGCAAATCTGCAGCCAAAGTAGTGTCCAGTGCACGCAGAGAGGGTGAGTGTGGATGACAGAGCTGATACATTTATCCCAACTGATTCAAGGAAGCAGCTTTTAAATAATCAGGTCTCCATTGGGTCCGATCAGTCACTACAGTGTCTAATTGGATTTATAATATTACAAACATTCAATCAATAAAAATTTTATTTGTATAGCACTTTTCATACACACTTTGTGCTACATTGTTCACATAAAAAGATACAACGCCCATTATGTATCATAGAAAAATATATTTTAAAATATTATTCATTTCAGTATTACAGTAGATATTGCAAATAGACAGATATAACTTATATTTAATATTTTCCCAAATCAATCAATTAATAATTTTTTTTTTTTTCCAGGGCGGGTAGTTTTTGGAGAGCCCATTGCAGCTGGTCTGGGCACAGATGGAACTCACTATTGGAATAAAGAATGGGCCCATGCAGCAGCTTTTGTGATGGGACCTCCACTCAGACCAGATCCAAGCACCCCCGGATACCTCATGGACCTGCTTGCCAAGTGAGCTCACTGCTACCTAAGTTTCATTTTTCCACAGGTAAGCTGCTTATAATTTGTGGCACCTTGTCTAATCTTAGACTTATTGCACTGAGTTGTTCTGTGTCAGCTCAAGGTGCGAGTGTAGATGATGCCTTACTATACTTGCTCCACCCCATCTACCAACACCTGGAAAAAATAGGCAGCTCTGTCCACGGCGTGTTTTTTTTTTTTTTTTCTTTTTTTTTTTTTTCTAAGCGCTTTTAATATGACACAACCACATATTTTAGCAGATAAAATAATGAGCTTAAGTTGCATAACAACACATCCTTGTTTCATTTTTAGTGACGACCTCACTGTGACTGGAACGGATAACTGCACTTTCTCTATTTGTCAAAAGGCTCTTGGCAAAGACGACTTCACAAAGATCCCAAACGGAGTGAATGGTGTTGAGGATCGCATGTCTGTCATCTGGGAGAAGGGAGTGGTTAGTTCCTTTGACTGTCATCCGTGCTACATTTTCTACATTCTTTATGGCATTTTAGAAACCAGGGAATTTGGCAGTTGTACCTTAACATAACACTAGATGGCGGTATGAACTCTCATTGTTAACCAAAGAAATAAAGATGGTTTTGTAACTTTTGACAGGAAAATGAAAAGCCAGGATTTCAGACAATTACCATTATTACTCAGATAGTCGAATCAGCCAACACTGCTGCATGACATTATTTATAATACATTAATACATTTTACATTTAAACAGGCCAACAAAACCTTTTGTGTTGTGATGGTTTTATCAGTGATTTTTTTTAAAATCCTTAGTACATACATTTTTGCAATATGAACTGAAATCTGTGTTGGAGTCACAACTGTGGAGGTGGAGGCAGCAGATGTTGCAGTTTTGTACCATTATGTGTGAATACCTGACTGCCCCAAGGCAAAAGAGGATTTACTATGACCAGCAGGGCTCACAAATCAAAGTTTTTTGTGTAGAAATGCTGTGCAGTGAGCTCTTACCTTTAGTCTGCAAATGTTTAGCGCAGCGCTGTACTCACCACTATAGTTACTGTGTGTTTCCTTTCTTTTCAGCACAGCGGCAAAATGGATGAGAATCGATTTGTAGCTGTCACTAGCAGCAACGCAGCAAAAATTTTCAACCTTTACCCACAGAAAGGCCGGATCGCCAAAGGCGCAGATGCTGATGTGGTTATTTGGGATCCTATCATGACGAGGTGAGCACCACTTGCAATAATTCAACAACCTTAGATTCAAGATTCAAAAATGTTATGTCACTGACAAAAGAAACAACAAAATTACATTACAGCATCAATCAACTGATAAGTAACTTTCAAGGTCCAGTGTGGAAACTGAAACATTTACACTAATGAACACTTGTAGCGTGTAAAGATACGGCAGAATAAAACATTAGAAACCAAAAAGTAGCTATTTACAGAAAGCGACTACTATTTTACTATTACTACTACTGCTACTATACATTACATATATATATTCGGAGCAGAAGTCGAGGTGGTATTCTGCCCTTAAGGTTAGAATTAGGGCCGATTCTGAGATTATGGTTAGGGCCAGGATGGCGTAACCTGGCTCACACCAGATTGATATGTGTATATGCGAGAATCCATCTGCTGTGCAAGGTTAGGAATGAGGGTAAAACATTAAATGTGAGGACAAGAGGCCCTTTTATAAAACAATTCAAACATACATGGGCGCATAGGTGTAGTTTCTGTTTGATGGCTCTTCATGAGGGTTTTATTTTAAGTAAAGGCCTCGTCACATTGTGTACATTTATATAGTTTGTTGCTGGGGGGGGGGGGTCCTCATGTGCATATTCAAATGATCCTTGAGCCCAAATGCATGCCCACACACTGTGCGCGATTAAAGTTTGACACCAAGATGAGTGGCCATATGGCTTTTAAGGTGAGTTTGTAATCAAAATTTCTTACCACATTCTGTGCAACTGAAAGGTTTTATTGCACTGTAGGTCAAGAGCAAGATCTCCTGTTCCCCTAAGATCTTATCTTCCTAAGCTTTTTCTTAGAAGCAGCAGTTTTCCTCATCTTCTTTGTGTTGTTCTGGTTCCCAGTCATCTTCATCATCTTCACTCTGAGCTTATGGGAGAAATGTTGTAGTGCTCATCAGCTGTTTTACTTGGACTTCCTGTTTCTGATGTTTGTTCTCATGTAATTTCTGTATTTGTCTGATTTTTTATTTTTTTTGTGTGCAACACCTGAGGTTGAGCCTGATACTAGAGTGTTTATATCACAAGTCTCCTTGAGCTCCTTCAAAGGTAAATAGTTAGCTACAGAACATTTAATATACAACAAATAATAACTTACCTTTTGCTGTAAGTAGAAATTAAACTGCCTTTGTTCTTGGGAACTGAAGGCTGTGTAAAGCTCAGTCTGGCATTCTTATCTTGTGTTTCCATCAGCCAAAAAGGCCTCAAACGGTTTATCTTGGCCAAGCTCTGGAACGGTCCACCTCAGCTGATCTAGGAAGTCATATGTACTTAGGGTAGTTAGGGACACAGTATTGTCTGAACTGGACTTTCAAGCCTAAATTCTGACAGCTGTCAATCAGCATGTTTAAAGCTAATACATTCTATTTTCCTATAGCATCATACTATTATTTGATTGCTCTGTGTCTGGGAAGTTCTTCAACAAACTAACTGCAAGTTTAATACACTGCTTTTTTCACATTAGAAGATTTAAGCTTTTGTTTTTTGCTGGGCTCGCACTCAGTTCCCTCTGTTCTTCTCATTGTCATCAGTGTCAGTGTCTGTCACATTACGGCTGGATCTGTATTATCTTGGTAACTGCCTTCTTTTAGCCTTAGTGTTTTTGGCTTCATGTATTGAAGCCAAAGAGGAGTCTCTTCATGGGACACTTTTTTGGGCTCACTATTTACATTTTCTCCTCTGCTGTGAAAACGGGTTATGTAGAGTGTTGATTAGAATGTAAGAAATAACAAAAAAGAAAATGAAGAAAAATTCAAACTAATTTTCTGTAGCTCCACAACCGATAAATGTTTTTTTGTGTGTTTTTCAGTCTACGTATTCATTCATTTCCATTTCCATTTGTGAAGGCACTGAGCAAGGAGTCAGCTATAGAAACATAAGACATTATTCAAATATATATGCAATGAGATTCTCTTAATCTTCTTGGTTCAGGATAGGACCTATATATACAAAAATAGTCAGATCATAGGCCTTGATTTGTCTCATTACTACCCATAGTCCTGTCGTTAACAAGCTAAATCAGATTTTGTCATTTACAAATAGTGAAGATGTGCCACAACAAACCTATTCTGTACAGATTGACGTGGGGCTGCAGGGTTGCGTCCAGCTGCATTTCCTAACGATCCAACTTTCGCGTCGCTGAGCAAAACCTCACTCTCACATCCAGCTACAATCATCTCCACTAGTGCAAATACTTCTCATATGGCTATTGTCATTTTATCAGCAACTATCACACTACTGTTTACTACAGGCCTTTGAGTAAAAAGCATTGTCTGATTCATTCTTTGATCTATTATGTAGCCAGCCCATTTACTTTTCAAACAACAGTGTAAATAATCACAACATCTTTTTTACTTGCGCCATCTGTTGGCTCAATGGCATTGTACTTGCTCAGAAACTATGGCTATTTTTAGGCCTACCTATTTTATTTTCCCTTGGCTTACACGTAGTGTACATTATCGAAAGGGATTGTACACTCAAATACAAAAATGGATAAATAGTATTAAAAGGTAGGCTATGACCATAATATATAAAAGTATTGTTCTTTTTAAGAACAAGACAAAATACTGGTATCCTCCTCAGTGATCTCACACACAGAAAACTGCTCTTCTCTATAATGTATCTTAGAGGGAGAGGGAGAGAGAGAGAAACCAACCTTTTAAGAGGGCAATTTGAGCATTAAATCCAGATAATTATCCTCATGTCACAAGATGGAACCAAGAGTTTCTGTGTTGACATTGTCAAAAAACATTTACAATTTTTGTTTCACAGGAAGATTTCAGCAAAGACCCACCACCAGGCTGTAGATTATAATATCTTTGAGGGGATGGAGTGTCATGGTGTCCCTCTACTAACAATCTCCAGAGGAAAAGTGGTCTATGAGAATGGGATGTTGAATGTATCTCCTGGACATGGCTCATTCATCCATAGACAACCCTTCTCTGAATTTGTCTATAAAAGGATCAGGCAGAGAGAACAGGTAATGTTATGTGATATTTAAGATATCAAAGCACTCTCCCACACTTTTATGCTTTCATTACTGATTAAACCATTTACTATAGCTTTTGATCAGTGGCACAATGAGTGGGTGGACAGCACTTCCAGGTTTTCGAAATTTAGCCATATTACAACAACGTTTATCATGAACTTCTTTTTTTAAGAGAATTAAATATACTGCAATACTCTACAATGCAGTGTGCTACTATTTGGGAAAAAATACTGAATGATATTGCAGTTTCATGTTTATTTGAATTTAACTGGATGGGCACCATACAGATAAATTTCTCATTTAAGGTAGGCTCACTGTTGGCCAAGAGCCTCATGGAAACAACTATCACAGTCCTCACAGATGTTGTTTCTTATTGTGCAACAGAGTGACAAAAAGTAAGTAAGTAGGCAGAGCTAACAATTTACACTGAACAAATATGCTTTTGAAATAGTTACATTCAATTTATTGATAGCAAATGAATCAAGATTATCTGTGGTTTAAATGGGCATAACACTGCAGATGTGCCTAACCGGGTAGAATATCAGAGACAATCTTGCCTTTAATATGTTTCAGTGAGAGCTTCGCCCTGTTCCCCAAGTAGTCCCATAAGTTCAAAAGTACCTCTAATTTCTGATTACAAAATGAAGCACAGGTCCAAGCAGTGCAAACTGGTCCCTCTAACCTTTCTTTCTTCTTGGTTTTATGTTCACAGGTGGGCAGACCAACAGGTGTGATCAGAGAGCCCTACCAGGGAAAAGTCACATCACTGTAAACCATGGCTGTCTGGCCCTAATCTATAGGGGGCCCCAAGTCAAACGATGTACTTAAGCAAGGATACACTTACTTCAAAATCACACTCACTTCAAAGTCATCTCACTCAAGAAGTACAAAGTAGTGACCCAAGTTAAGAGTTGCATAAGAGAAACAGCCTGGACATAACATCAGATTAATAATCATCAGATCATTTGGAAGGACTGAACATTATATGCTGTGATTTCACGTAAATGGTATTCATGAGTAGGATGCACAGATACAGATGCCAGTATAGGGTACCAGTTCTCGTACTCGTCAATGGGCTGCCGATACCAAGAGCCGATACCACTGTAGCTGTGCTGCCTCTTTGAGGCTCACAGCTAGTGATGGTGAGATGAAGCCCCATGAAACATCAGTACTTTCAGCCAACTCTGCCGGCACATGTACCGAGACTTCGTAAGGGTTCATTTACTCTATAACGCCATCAAGAGGTCAATAAAATGTACTACAATCTAGTTTCCACCTCAGCGCCATCAATTGAACAAATGTACAAAACCAGTGATAGGACCACAGTGAAACACATTAGAAATAGGTATGCAGTTGTGTTACTTGTAGTAGTGCTTCTAATTAAATAAACAGAATTAAATCCCAATATTTTTCATTAGTTTTTATAGAAAAAAAAAAGTAGTTTTTCTAAAGACTCAGGACTAAGGCGGTTACGCTTTTTTGTGAGGATTTCTCCTGCTTTGGAAAAAAAAAAAAATCCTCTCATAAGGCACAGATGAAGCTGGAGTGCACAGGTACATGACGGCCAGTGTGAATACATTTGGAAACTTATTTCTTTGCTTTCTCCAGTACTGCAGTGGCTCCCCCTCCCTAATTTTATAATTACTATATAAGGTAAACCTTGTTGGGAGTGATCGAGTCGCTGTGTCTTATATTTCAAATGACACGCGGTTCACGCCAAACCAGCAAAATGCTTCTGAATCAATCACGTGGTACAGAAGGTACAACAGAACCACAGAAGGTTCGATCGTCATCGCTCACGTGATCAAACCACGCTCCGAACCACACTTCACCTGAATTTTTACTGATTACTCGAACCACACTTCGAAGCCTCGACACAGACGTAACATCACTACTCACAGCTCATCGCTCCACAGAGCAGTGAGCTCTGCGCAGACATTTTGCGCAGTGCTCAGCATAAAGGTGCACATTAACTGTTCTCCATATGTGACTGTCACATGAAATATACAAATATTTAGAACTCTAAAAGGTTTTATAGTTCACAGAGGATATCAGCGCAGTGCCTTTGTTTATAAAAGTAGAATGCCAACGTTTCTAAGTGGCGCTGGCAATTATTTGCTTGTGCGTGCATTGTAACATATAATAATTGACAAACACATTTAACTGAATAGTGCAGGTTCAGAGCTTTTAAAAGACGTACAGCATGTCCATATTGGTCACAGTATGGCCCTGGTTAAAAGTAAGACAACACAAGACTCACTGTTACGCTAACAGTGGCGCGTTAGCAGCTAGCTCGTTAGCAGCTAGCTCGTTAGCAGCTAGCTCGTTAGCAGCTAGCTCGTTAGCACCTAGCTCGTTTGCAGCTAGCTCGTTTGCAGCTAGCGCAGCTGCAAAGGCGAAGTGGTAAATGTTAAACCCAGATGCTTATCTAAATAAATTATATTGGAATTGTACCTGACGACAGTGATTTCAGATAAGAACAATTCTAAGATGAAAAAGCAAGCTATACTATAAAAATCCTAGGAAATTAATTAAATGTCTGGTGTCGGTACAATGAATCAATCAAACGCCAGTAAAAATAATGTCTGTTTTTTGCAGTGGTATCGCTGCATCCCTATACGTGCATTCACAACACATTCAGGAGTCGTTCACCTGTCGTTCTTTCCTTCAGCAGATGTAACATTATCAACGTTAATCTGACACAGGAGCAGTGACCTGCTTTAACTACATTCACATCATCTGATGGTTTAGAGACAAAAGGATCAGACACAACCAAAAACAGCCCGTGTAATAAACGGTCTCACCTGCTGTTCTCGACATACAGTATATCCTGTCTTCACAATTGTATATTTTCCAGTCCGCTGATGTAAAATGGTGACATATTTGAGTCCTCTGAAAAATCCCTCTTTCCCCAAAGCGATCTTCCTCTGGGCTCTGTCCCATACTTTACATAAACTGAACTTCACTGACTTCAAGTCTTTTAGTCTGTAAAACATCCATTCAAATGTCCCTCTGCTGCCTCACTGCTCCCAGAGTGCACCTGGAGGGGAGGGGTCTTTCACACCGGTGTAAACACGTAGCTGTCCACACCATGCCTGACTCAAAAAATGTAGGCAGCACATATCTAGCTACTGGAAATAAAATACATCTTATTGTTTAAGAGGGATATATAGAGTAGTATAAACACCCGAATGACATTCAGGTTTCAGAAAAAAACAAAAAAAAACTTTCCAATCATTATTTTCAATATAAATGTATGGGCTCTTGGGGGCCCTCTGGTGGCCTCGAGGCCTTAAGCAGCTGCTTAGTCTGCCTACAGGTTGGGCCGGCCCTGCTGTAAACAAAGAAACAGTCAACATAACTACTGTCAGTCTACTTCCACCCAGAGTTTGAATCAAGTGTGACAAATGCAGTTCACTAATGATATTTTAATGATATTTATTTGACCTAAAAGACCAGGAATAGGCTAGGGAAGAAATTATTCATTATTTAGGGATATGAGTCAGAGATGCTAACTTCCCTCTCTATATAAAGAATAGCTCAAAATGTATTTTGGCAGACTTCTATATGCCAAGTTAGTTTAATTTATTTTTATGTCAGCAATATTTACAGTTCCTTTATCAGATAATACATTTGAGACAAGTGTTCAGGTCAAATCAGCACAGTTCAGTAGAAGTCATTCTGCTGCAAATGATGGCCCCTGCACACATTATGCAATCACATATTTCAACATAAGGAGTTCTCACATGCACTTAATGCATGATTTCATTTGTTCATTTCATCCCAAAATACATAACAGTGGAAAAGTACAACGCTTTCTCATTTTAAATATATGTATAATTTAATATTTTAAATGCAAAATGCCATGGAAAAAGAGGTATTATATAATCACAATTACATTAGTCTAACTGCATGTGAGAAAATAAACGCTCGTGGATGAAAGAGGGATTACACTGACAACCACATGAATTATATTTTTAATTGATTATTTGAACAGGGACAATGCACTCTAATGGTTTCTTAAAATTAGAAATTATTTATTAAAGGGCCCAAAATTTTCTGATCTATGTTATAATGTTGATTCCTCATGAAAAACATACTTGGAGTTGCGTTTTGTTTCATTCACACGTTTAACACACAAATCCTGCAAATTTAGATGATTGCATGGAATTGCAATTCCTCATACAGCTTCAAACATCACAACTGGAGTTGCGTGTTTTTGAGGTAGTAACATCCACATGGCTTGAAGCTCACAAGAAATTTTGCGCAATATAGGACCTTTAATATTATTGATGATTGCAAAGGTTAACATGTGCTTCAATCTCCAGTTTCAAGAAAGTATGTGAACAGCAGCTGTTAACAGGAAAACTACAGCTTCAAGACATCACAAGGTGGAACAAGGTGGTATGTTTTTGATGAGGTAGTAACATCCCAACATGGCTTGAAGCTCACAAGAGTTAATTTTGCGCAATATAGGACCTTTAATATTATTGATCATGGTTCAGTGTGTTTGTCTTCATCGAGGTTGCATGAAGGTTACATGTGTCTTCATCAATATGGAGGCGCACAGTTCAAGTATGCAAGTATGTGAACATGCATCTGTTTAATATTTACCTCTCATTGACATGGTTTACTCCAAATGCTGCGTGGTTCACTATTTTAGACTAATCTCATTAAAAGAAAGAAATTATTTGGCATTTGGGCTTTTTTTTTTTTAAATTCCAATATCGCTGTATAAATATCAGCTTTTCAATTAAAAAATAATAAAAATCCAGCTTGGTTGGAAATCTGCATAGTCAGCTGGATAGCATTTGATCCTAGTTTTTATGCATGCCCATATATGGCAAATATTCCTACATCCTGTTGTTAAAGGTCTGTTGCTGTCACATGGCCACTTCCCATTGGGTGGCGATACATTCGTGTTTTGTGCCACAGGGCCAGCTGAGACGTTAATGTGAATTTATCAGGTTGGCTCTCGGGTCAGTGGTTGTGGGTGAGTCAGGGCTACTCAACCGTGCACGGCTTCCTTCCTCTTGTTTCTCATGCTGGGATTGTGTAACTCGCTGAATGAGAAATTGGACTAACTGTGGAAGTAGCAACGCGGTCATAACACAATTTGTTTCAATTATTCATCAGGGCTCAAATACTATATTTTACTGTATATTTTTCTTCACTATGTGTTAACTTGACCCATACAAGCATAAATGTCACATATTGCTGATTGGCTTATTACCTGAAAAATACATTAATAAAAAGCAACCCAAAAAAAGTAGAAATTGTCATACCAGTTTATTGTTCAGATTGTATTGAGACTAAAAAACTTGAAACTTGTCTATATAGGGCCACCATAAGATCTCTCTAAATGGCAAACTATGTTCTCTATCAGCAGCAGGGACTGGGGACCACAGCTGACTCCTGCACTCACAGTCTCCAATGAACCGCTCACAGTTTAACCCACATCAGATACAAAGATTATACATAACCAGAGACAGATACAGAGAAAATGTATGTTTCTGTAAGCAGTGGAACAAAAATGTATTCAATCACAAAACATATTAGCAAAGGTTGGTTGGTTTGAATCCCACTCTCAACATAAACATCACTGGTTGAGAGGACAGATCCGTTGACCCACAGGTTGGCGGTGCGATTCCCCATAAATGAACGTTGTTGTTGCTGTTGTTGTGTCCTTGGGCAAGACACTTAAGCCACTTTGCTGCCGGTGCCTGCATAGACTGGTGTGAATGAGTGAGTGGTTCCTTGATGTACAGTGCTTTGAGGCCTTGAAGGTGGAAAAGCGCTACATAAAAGCATGATCATTTACCATTTACTTGACAAGTATATTTCAGTCATACTATTTGAGGTAACTGCATCTTTTGGCAATCTGTAACGCTGCCACTGTCCCAAAAATGGCAAAAACCAATAGTCGCATGGTTTTGTTCTGTTGTTTCTATCCTTATTGTAGTTAAGTGCACCATGCTTAACATATGGATCCCTTTTTGTACAGGCTAGCAGTATTTGGTTGTCAAGACTCCAAGATGGTCCAAACTTACAAACAAATGTTCATCATTGTATCGCTACATAAAAGGTTAGGTGCCATTTCTGTTGCTCGCTGATTTTTGCAGCTTCACAATGCTACTGTGCACTCATTAGTGTGGACAGTGGATGACTATTCCTTGTATAATGCATTTCCCTCGGTTACTATCTGCACTAATTGACAGGTTGGCTTTTATACAATGTGATGTATCTTAATGAACTACTGCAGCAGACAGAGGAATGGATGCTGTGAACTGAAGGTAGAGAATGTTCACAGTCCAAGCACAGACCATTTGAACAAAAAAAAAAAAGTGTTTCATACTGTACTGAGTTGATCCACTTTTGGTTTGAAGAGCAGCGGACACCAGAAATGTAGCTGTGGAAGACAAAAATACAAATATATATATTAAACATGTAGGTAGGACAAGGTAGTAAAAAAATTGGAAAATTGGGCAGCACTCAGTTACATTTACTAGAGTAACCTTTGAAAGATTGTATACTTCTCAGAGTAGTGCAGACACCATACTAGTTACAGTAATATATATATTTACAGTGTTACAGAGTCACCACAATTTCTTACTTGAGATTTGGTTACTTTTTTGTTGTGAGTAAGGTGGTGACAAAAAACTTTATGTTGACTATATCAAATTAATTGAATATTTGTGATTCTTACGCAGCTCCTTCAGATATTGTTTTGTTTTAGTCATTGCCATGGTTATTTCATTAATTTAAAAATGAACAGTTACCGTTTAAGTATTTCTTCAAATACTTTTTAAGTCTTACTTGCATAATTTCTTGGACTACTACATTGTACTTCTACTTGAGTTATATTTAGTAACGTTACTCTTACTTGAGTACTATTCTTTGCAACCCACCTCTGGCATTTATAATTAGAGCCAGTGAGCAACTTACTTGTAAAAAAGTCCTGTTAACACTGTGTTTTTTCTCTTTCCTCCTCTTCATCCTCTTCCTCAGTATTTGAGCATGCAGGTACTCCACTCTTTCCTCTGCCGCAGTACTAAAAAATGTCTCGCACACCATCAGTCTGAGGTGGGACAGTTTTCCAGCGGTGGCAGCCATGACAAGCAGCATTAACAGTATGAGCACTAAAGGGGCTATAGAGTTAAACAGCAGCAGCTCGGGTTTGGGCAGGCACTGCTTTTCAAACAGGGTAATGGAATAAGAGAAATCAGTCGTGTGGTTTTCTTCATTCAGCGAGATCCCCACTAGAGATGCAACCTTCTGTAAAGATTATAGAGAAGTTGTATTAGCAGCAAATACAGGCTTTTAAGGCGCAATACAGCCCAATGCAAATTACAAGCTTTTAAAATATTTAGTTTGTGCACATATATTACTGCAAAAAGTAGTCTGTATGTGCTCATTAAAAGATCTGTTTTTTTACACCAGCCAATCGAAAGCAGCAAAGGTGTCTTTAAAATATGTCCCATTTTGGTTGGGGTCCATGGAAATGTCATTGCTTGGCCTGGAATGTTCCATAGTATGAAATTGAATTTATCTAGATGCATTTATTTTACTATGTGTGTTCTTACTTAAAGTGGGCGTGTCTCTCCATAGATCTGACCTGAAACTTGGCTGTGTAGCATCAACTGCTTGTCTCCATGAAGATAGACACAGGTTAATACAATACTGTGGAACATTCTGGGCAACGGTGTAATATCTCCATGGAGATTGTTTAATGCTAGCATGAATCGATGCTGGTGCACATGCAATGCACGTTTCACATTTTTTTGTTTATAATCTTGATTTTTTTTTTTTTTTTTTTTACAATCTTTCTACTGAGCTTTATCTTAATTCTTTACTTACTTTGATGCTTATTATCAAAGGGATATGAAATGGTTCCATCTCTGATAACCTGCTTGTCACAATGTCCACAAACAAATACAACAGGGCATCCACTGTTATAAATATCGTCCATGCTACAAAATGGGTTGCTATGGGGACACAGAATTTCAGCATTGTCTTTAATTCTTTGGCAGTGGGTCGTACAAACTGGACTCTTGTATATATCTTCTCTTCTTCTGGTGTAAGAGGCAGCACATGTGGTCTCCCCTCTGCTTTTCTTTTGTTATCATAATCCACAAATTTGCTAGTAATGTACTTGTTTTTGTACTTCATATTTTTGCAGTATTTCCTCACTTGCAGCATTATGAAAGTCAGTAAAATTAGGAAACTTATAGCTGGGAACATCTTGCTGGATACAGATGAGACAGTGGACATGACAGCTTGGGTATATCTAACTGTTTGATTCAGCATCTGCTCTGCTTGTGCAAGTCTCTCCCGGAGTATTTCTGATTCGACTTTTGGAGTAATTTTCAGCTTGGAATCCAAGTTGACCACGCCAAGATCGGTCACACCTTTCAGTACATCCCCAATCCATTTTAGCATCTTAACATAGTTGCTAAATGGAGATGTTATGGCTTCTTTCTTGGCCCTAAAGTTGCATATCAAACTCCTGGTCAGTCCTGTTAGATTTTCCAAGGTATTACGGATATTTTGAAAGATGACCAAACTTGTACCAGCAGCGAGCAATAAGTTGCGACTTTTCTTCATAAAAATTGAGATGAAAAACAGCGTCCCAAAGCATCTCACGTGCTTGGAATAGAAGAGAGCTATAGTCAGCAGAAGACCGAAGCATCCAGTAATCCCAACAGCCACTCTTAAGTCATAGTCCAAAGTGCAAAACAGATATATTAATAAGAAGGAGCTCAGAATAAAACTAAAAATACTACAAGTTCCAAAAAAGAGAAGGGATTTCCAAAAATCATCCCTTTGTCCATTGGTAAAGACATTAATAGTAAGTATCCAACAGTCTTCTAACAACTGTTTTAATGCAAGCCTTGAAAGAAACATTTTAGCAGGTAAAAAAAACAAAAAACGTTTATAATGTTTAGTCTTTGTCCCAGTGTTTGTAGACCAAACCAAACCAGCTGTGTGTCACGTTAAGAGTGGATGATAGCAGCCTGCCTTCTGTAACATGACGTCTGGACCTCAAGTGTGTGGTTTGCGCTCGTCTTATAAAGGCCCAAACAGGAACTTATCATTGGTCATGTATCAGTCACCTCTGTTTTTAGACCACAAATTTAAGGAACCAGTCTCTATACTAAATATGGAATATGAGTTGCCCATAAATATTAGTAGGCCTATTATATAATTTACATACATAACTGAAGTTAACTCTCAGTCATTTAACTACTTTTATCATTGTGTGCATTCTTGGATAATGTGGTTTGAGGTGTTTCTGAAGCTTCAATATGATCTTTCTTTCTGTCTCATAGATAAAGCCATAAGTTATATTTCTATACTTATAATGAGCAAGTTAAATATAGATAAGATTATATAACAACGAAAGACTTCAACTCAGAACCACTGCGAACATGAATCTGTAGATACAGACAAAGGTGGAGCTTAATAAAGTGAGCAGCACTGTTCTGGTGTCATTTACATCTGTTATGTAAGATTCAAATATATTCAGTCCACGGGAGAGCAGAGTCTGTGTGTCTTTTTATATATTTAGACAATATGTTATGATATATGAGAGAAAAATGAACAGTTATAGTCTAGATTGCTCACTTTGAGAAAGAAGGTGGTGTGAGGTGGATTAAATGGATAGTGATTTCACCACACAAGTCAACTAAAAGTCCCCGAATTTACTTCTGTTATGACTCTAAAGCTGCTAAAGCAAATAACTGCTGAATTAAGATCAGAAGGTGAAGACTGGGTGAACCTTCAGTTACTTTGTCATGTTCTTTTTCGTAGTTCCCTTAAACTGACCAAACAATTGCATAACAATGGTTTTAGGGGTAAGAATGTAGGCCAATTTATTTATGTATTGAAACAGTGGTGATAAATTCATGGCTGTGGATGTTCTGGCTTATGTGTAGTCAGTAATGCATTTTTTTTTTTTTTGAGTTTGTAGGAATATGTGGAAGCTGTGTCTCTGTAACTGGATCACACAACGCGTCACATCAGTGTAATATCATTTTTTTATTTTTAATTTGAAAAATAACTTACATAAATCTCTGTACTCAACCATACTTCACCAAGACATAGCCTTGGCATTAACACATTGCACCAAAAAGAGAAAATGAAAAGGCATTCAAAAGGATCAGAACATATGTCTTTGTCATAGATCATGTGAGGCATTCTTCCTCCTCCTGCTCAGTCATCTGTGTAGCTCTTTATGCCATTACTGACATATGAAAGTATGTACAGAGGAAAATCAACTGAAAATATACACTGTAAATGTACACTGTAGCTCAATACAATGTTATTCTCAGACATGAAAACGCAGTAATCATTGTGTGGAAAAGGAACAATGCCTCAACTCAATTTCATTCAGACATACTGCAACTAGAAGTTTCATTTACTTCCCACAAATGAGAAGTACTTATAATTACTAAAAATAGAAAATAAAAAATAAACTGGTCTTGGCTT
Organism: Periophthalmus modestus; assembly: GCA_019594935.1. Lineage (NCBI taxonomy): Eukaryota > Metazoa > Chordata > Actinopteri > Gobiiformes > Gobiidae > Periophthalmus > Periophthalmus modestus. The sequence goes on along the minus strand of JAIEZT010000124.1, from coordinate 14,812,022 downwards.
TTAAATAAAACTAACAAAAATATAGTAAATTAATTCTTCTTTTTATTAAAACAAGAAAAAGTCTTTTTCTGTGGCAATATCCCTTGTTATTTGTGATTCGCTCTCTTCTCAAACTGTGCCTGTAAGACTGAACTACAGCAACACACGTCGCTGCCTCTTGATTAGTTTTAGACATCTCACTTGAACCAATGCAGATTATTTTTGCATGTTTGTCATCAATACTGAAAGAAAATACACTTGCAAACACGTCTGTTTTGTCAAACCTCTGTTAAATATAAAATATTTTCCTTGTCACGTATTTTTTTCTCAAAAACCTGAAATAAATCATGACTTTGGGGGTGGAATGTTGCTGGTCTTGGTAGACCAAGAAAACGAATTTGTCTCAGAGTTCAATTGAAGGTGAGGAAGAAAAGTAATGATGCGGACATGCACTGTACAAGAAACTGCAAAAATTTCAAATATCATCTTTATCAAAACATGCTGAGTTACTGTAAGGTGTGCCCAAGCCATGTTGCAGATAATCCTTTTCAACATGCTTGTTAAAAAAAATCAAACCCAACAAAAAAACATATGTAAACCATACAGAACGGTAACGTAACCAACAGTCCTAAATCTGGACAATATCAGGGAACTGATGGTAGCATGAATAGTACAATGGTGAGTACCCTGGGACAAGGAAGAAAAGAGAAACATGTACAATTTGCACATAATGTTTATCTTTATAAGGCCTGGGCCTTTTACAATGAAGTAAATCATTTACATGTATTTTTCATTTTCACTTTTGTCACATAAACATTTTCTGTTAAATATCTCCAAAAGTTTCCTTAGGTTTCCCTTATTTGCTTGTCTGCAAATCACAGACTTTGAATGGTCTAAAGAAACAATGTCTTTTTTATCACGATGTTGCATTCACTCCCCTTGAAAACCATGCACTAGTGAAATTTATTTTTAAAAATAATATAAATTGTTGAAAATGGCTGATCTGTTTTACTTATTTTTCATCTTTTTTGCAAGTTGCAGCCTCAAGAAAATAATTTTCTTTTTTATTCCGCTAAATTTGTCCATGCAAATTAACTAAAAGGAAAAAAAAAATCTCATTAAATTTTCATACAATATATCAACAAAGATAGAATGATGGTAGATTGTACATCTTTTCATGGGACTTGATCATTGCTATGTTGTGTGAAGTGCTGATGGTAGTCACTTCTAAAATATCTTAAATAGTCTTTCTGATTTCCCATATGGTTTGTACATAATCCTATCAGTGAGTGGGCCTTTCACGTACTTTAGTTTTGAGGGAAGTGTGGATTCAAGCTGGGACACACCTCACCCAAAGTGGTCTCCAAACTCTATCTACACAGCGAGGTCTGTTGGCATGGCATGACCAAGCATCTGAATAGAAAAAACTGTCACCTCTTCAGATACAAGCACATAGACATTAAAAAGGAAAAAAAAACAAATTAAAAACAAAGCTAAATTAAAGCAAAACATTTATTTTTCATTCAAAAAGGGCTTCTGTAGAACTCATTTAGTGGTTCCCAGTACTGACCCCCATGGCTTTGAATTGGATGAAAACCTGGAACTGACAGATCCTCGTGCTAAGGAGTTCATTCCAGCTTCCTCCAAACGGCGGCGCGGCCAGGCGCCTGCAACACCCTTTGCAATCGTGCACAATATGTGCAACGTTTTTGCGGAAAAAACAGGATCACTGCTGCACCCCTAGAACAGGCTCAGAAGACACAACATCAAGCATGCAGTGTAACAGGGGGCGTGACCTGTATCGCAACACTGGCTGCTACAACAACGCTATCAGTCCACGCGCTGCTATGACCGAGAGAAACTGTCCAGAGACGATTGGGAAGCTCTTCGTGTCAGTGGGGCCAGGGTGGGGTCCACCAATGAGGAAGGAGGAAAGAGCTTGAACCAGCCAATCACCATGTTGGACAGGTCCAGCTCGTCTAACAGTATCTGAACTGCACCCATGAAGGATTTATGGTCCATGCGTCCGTAGTCGCCCCATACAATAACCTAGGCACAGTCAAAAAATAGTAAACATCACATTTCAAAATATCATAGGACATTGATTTATAACATGTAAATATTAAATATTTGTACCTGTAAAACTTTCCCTCCTGGACTCTCCTCAAACGGCAGTTGCTGCTGGTATAGAGGATCCAAGGTTTTTCTTGCTACTTTTGTTTTCTTTTTGGCTATGCAGACCCCGTTTTCCAAAAGGTAGACCTTTACATATGGGGCTGTGGAACAGATACGACATATTGTTAAAAACTGTGCACAAAAAATATATTAAGTCTTTATTATAAGCAGTCAAATTATATTACCTGGCAGTGCCTTGGAACCTGGTTTTCCCACAAGGCCACGAGCACGAATTACCTCAACCTCCAGCGCTCCTTTCTTCTCCACCATACCGATCTGTATGTCACCTGGACAACACAAAGTTCAATGTTAAAGAAATGGCTGACAATATGCAGTATAACAGATATATAACATTGACATTATAAGTTAAACAGTTCCAAAAATGAAATTATTCTAACCCATGGGGGGAGTGGCCAGTGTCTGTCGTCCAACCAACTGGGCAGGACCAAGGCCATCCAGAAAATCACTGAACTGTGCGTCTGAGGAAAGCCTCACCCCAGGAAAGATGAGACTAAAGAATACACATATTATTAAATACAATATCCAATACGAAACAAGTATTTCTGCAATTTGTTTTGCATCCTTACTTTCCCTCTGAGCTGTAGCTGTTCATGCTGCCGTCCGTGGACTCCCGACTGGCTTGCCTGGTCATGCGACTCCTCATCTCCACCGCCAGCCCTGTCTCTGTGCTCCTCTGGATGGTGCTACGCAACTTCTTCCCTCCTGCTTCTACACACACGAGGAAAGAGAGGGAGAAAGATGATGGACTCTGTCAATTAACGCCAATGAATCACTTTCTGAGTCATGCAACATTACATTCACATGAACAGTTTGACAATTACGTGTGGTGTTTTTTTAGAACAGCTATAACAACAAAGGGCTAGGACCTCAGTGAAAGGAACAGTATGTACATCTCCCAGCAGTAAGCCCCGCCTACAAACATCCCGTGATAACCCATGCCCATGCATCTGCCCCCCACAGAGACTTTTGGCTGATTCAAGGCGACAGCTGCCTGCACCATTGGCCCTGCTGCTGCTCATCTCCCTGCTGCCTCCCCAAGATCCACGTGGCCAAGCCCGTGGCCAATGTGCTCTCACCGCTCTATCACACACACCTGCGCTCCCATATACTGAACAGGCAAAAAATGGTAGGTTAAAATGTAACACTGCATTCAACATACACATGTGAATTACATCTTATGGTCTTATTACTACTACTTATTAATTTACAGAAAAAAGAAGATATCAATTCCTTGTCACATAAAGTAGCCATAAGAGGAAATTCACAATTCATAGTTTCTTAATATATATACACTTTTATGGATGCTTTCATCATATTATATTCTTGACAAATCATTCAGTAATTTCAATAATAGTCATTATTAAGAAGCTAACTAGACAACACAGACTGTGTATATCATGTAGGCAACTTCTGATTTCATCTCTTCCAATGCAAATTGGACAAATATTTTAATTTCCCACACCGTAATCAACTCATACAAATCAAAGCAGTCACAATTTTCCACAAGCTTCTATTTGATAACAAGCATTCCTCTACCTATTATCTGTTCCCTTATGTGATAATTCAACTGATAATTTCTGTGTTCAAATGGATAAAGCACACCTTGACTTTACTGTAGGCCGTAGAAATCTGGGCATCGTCAAGTGCATATTGTGCATGTTCTTTGCTATTTTTCTGTCATCAAAGTTGATGCAGAGAATAACAGGCTTGATCCTAGCGTTCCTATCTCATAGAAGTGTAAACAGAGCCACATCTTTTCAACCTTGAGATCTGGTTCATTCAGCTGGCCTCCGCCTCCTCTTCCTGCTCTTCACACAACACACAATAGGTCCCATGCAGCAGAGGTCGGTAGTGACGTGGGCTGCAAATCTCTGCTCAAAGGCCTTCTCCACCATTCACAATTTCAGAGGAAGAGTAGAAAACTGCTGTCAGGGCTTAATGACGTGCTTATGAGAGCTGTATGTTCCTATTAGATAAGGCATTTTGATGTATTGTTGTTGGACTGATCTATACTATGTGCCCACATGTCCTAAACTAGCTGACACGGAGACAAAGCTTTTGTGCTTTTTATAACGCAAGCCTAGATCAATCAGGAAGTTCCACCAGGTAGGGCAAAAAAAGTGCACAGTGCAATGCAACTAAGCACAAAGCCTTATAAACAAAATTAATGTAAAAGTTGAGAGCATTGGCTCTAGGAAAAAAAAAAAAAAAAATTAAATATATTGTAGCTGAAAATATTTTCATTCACATTTGATTATTTGCCATTTGCTGTTGCTGTGATATCAGTTTAAACAAAGCCATTCAGAATCACATTTTTCCAAAGTTTAAGAAGTATGTGCTATGTATGTAAGTAGCAATACAATAAAATTTGCATAAAATGTAAAAGCAATTCATATTAGATCACTCAACAAATGTGTGAAGTAGCATCATAAACAGGAGGCTTTGTCCCACATTTTTAGATACTCACACTTACATTTGTGAAGTGTGACAACAGTTGTGTGTGAGACAGTGGCTAAATAGAGGCTGTGTGGTACAAGCTGGCAACGTAAAACTACTGAAAAACTACAACTACTAACTACTTTGTGAGTGTGTGTTTGAATCTCTCCCCTTTCCTCATGTAATCCTGGCTGTGTGAACCCTCACTGCGGATTGGAGGACCATTTTCCCACCTGGCCAATCCTGTGGCTCACCTGCAGCCGCCTCGCCCCATTTAAGGAAATTCAACACACCTGCTCAGGGGTGCTGACCTTTGTGGTCAGTAAACCATTTTGTATGTGTCTCTTTCCTGTCATGTCACTAATGTAAAAGTCACTGTGTTTTGAGATACAGAATTTAGTTTATGTAAAACGTGTCTCTCGTTTTCTGTCGCTACTGTGAGTACTATCAGCACTGACTCTGTGTTTATTTGTCATGTATTTGTAAAATTTGTTGCTTAGTTAAACTTGACATTTGTTACTCTTTTGTTTAAACCCTGCATGTTACCTTGTTTAGTTTATCTGTTACATTCCTCTTCATTAAATTACTTCTTTATTTTACCATTTGTCCTTCTTGTATTTGTTACCTCCCTGACCCTAGACAAGCTGGGTCGTAACAGTATGATAGCTTAGGAAACATTCAACAAACCCAATGCCTACTTTAACCAAACCAGACAGAGTAAAAGACGTATGAGATGATATCTGCCTACAATAAATGAATGAAAGCCTGTGTCATGACTGGTACAGAAAATCTGTTTTGCACCGTCATCAATGCAATTAAAACATCCCAGTGATCCTAATTAAACAAATTACTGTGCTCTTGTTCACAATCAATAGTCATGTCAGTAATCCTCAATTCACATCTGCACTGCACCCCACAACAGGAGCCTGTCTCTTACCTCCATCCTCCTCATCAAACGAGTTCATGCAGGGGAAATAGACTGCCAAAGCCTCGAAGGACGCAGACAAACTCATCTTGCTCTGGGACCGCTGTATCCGCATCCCTGCAGCCTGGGCAGAGCTCTCATTGCTTTGCCTCCCCATGGTCACAATCTGATGTTTGTTTCAAGAAATATTAGGCTTGTTTTTCTACGCTCCAAAAGTCTATACTGAACATTTGGCCTAGATCGTATTATGCAGTAGTGCTATTCCTTATGCGCTCAGAGTAGTAGATATAGAGAGAGATGTTTCACAGTCCAGGTCTTGTGCTGTCTGAGCCTGACGCTGCCGCAGCACCTCTTCTTCTCTGGAGGGGGAGGGGGAAAAACTGCATCATTCATAGCCAATCAGAGCGCTCGGATGCTTAGCCGTACCTCGGCTGGCTCTGCGGGCGGACCAGCTCTACCCAGTGATGCGATTACTGAGCCCACTAAAATGTTGAAACTTTTCTTAATAATAAACAATCCCCTCTAATCTATAGAGGGTATGATTCAATGAATTAATTTGATTTGGCTGTGGTGATCTGTTTCACTGGAGATGATTGTGCCACAGAAGTCACTCGGTGTTCACGTGCTCACCTCACTGCTCTGTGTTTTCAGAGTGTCCACGCAGGGTGAGAAATGGCTGTTCATTTAGCCAGCCAATAGCCATTACTCACTAAAGGCCATTATATCATTTTGAAAAAGTTCTGCATACACTTTAAAAGAACTGTGTTCTGTGTCTTTTCTACAGGGAAATAAAGTATAACAGAGAATTTTGTTTAAAGAACATACAAATGGTTCGGGAGTTATAATGAACTACATGTAAGACATATAGAAAAATAAATAAATCAGCAAACATCACCCTTCCATCATTCCAGCTTGATTATAAAAACGTTTCATTTAATTTATTGCATTGCTCTTTACCTATATACATGGCGTGGGGAACATACTTAAATTTATTGACAAATATGCATTCATCTACAAGATATATATTAACCAATTTGAGAACTGTTCATTGATAAAAACAGGGCTCGCTCCAAATCCCCAGTCTACCACCCAGTATACAAATGACTTAGTGTTTTTTGGACAAAATAAATACATTAGTTGATGCCGGGCAAATGCCTAAAGTAAAACAGGAATGTGACAGTCTGTACACAACCAAACGTAGCATGGTGTTTGACTCAGTATACGTTGGCACCATTCTCTTGAACACTCCAACGATACTTGCAGACTTTTTTAATTACACAAGAAAGACGTCCATTCAGATGTGTTCACATATGTGCAGACATGTTCTCTACGTCTGTTTAATAAATGTCAAAACAGCAGGTCTTTCTCCAGACCTGACACAGTTCAAAGACCCAGCTGTGCTTTGTTTTGGCAGTTATAAAGATGGGCACTATATTAAATGAAGCCAGACTTTGCAGTGTCACAGCTTAAGAAAAGCCCCTGATACAAACACAGAGCCACCCTCTTCCAGTAGAGAAGCACGTGGCATCCAACTGCACTTTTCAACTGGGTCAACAGAGGAGCGCAACTGTGAACAGTATTATAGTGTTATAGGAAGTATGCAGTATGGAAGTAGAAATCTTCATAAATGTATAGTAACCAATACTAAGTGCTGTTAATTACATCTTTAAATCATAATAAAACTGATAACAATATAAAATGACTTATTGTGTAGAGCTTTCTGGTGAAAAGTCCAACCACTTAACAATTTTATTTTGTAAAAGAATTGCTTTTTTTTGTTTGTTTTTTCCTGATAGTGCCAGCTAATGCTATGGAGACAAATAAAACAACAATATAATGATAACTGTTTGCATTTATTCTTTTGTGAAAGCCAAAGCATCATTACGCGCACAACCTTCATAAATCACACACTCAGACAGCAGCTTCACCGTCTGTTGAAAGCCCTCTGAGACCCCGTACGCCCACAACATCCCAACAGCAGCAGATACAAGAAAATAAGGTTAATGAATGTGGCACTTTACTCAGTGAACCTATTTTCTTTATGTAATAAAACAACAACCTAAGTAGCTTGTAAGGCTATGTTTGTACTGTGTAAAAACACTGTAAGATATAAAGCTAAATTTGACACTATATTTAGCCTTTCACAGGACACAGATCTTAGCAATATGCTACATTATTCACTTATATTTAATGCTGGTAAGCCGCTTTCATGTTTTCACATTCGTTACATTTCAAAGTTCAGTAATTTTGGACATTTGTTACACTCGTCTTTCAAGTTTATCACAAAGAGTAAATTATGATAATCTTTACTCTTGTTATTGATCTGTTACTAATATTATTAGTAATAATATAGGTGACAGCTCATTAGGAGTGCTTGTCCACTGGTCTGAAGATTGGTAGTTTCCCGCTCTCGACATAAACATCATTGGTTGGGCGGGCAGATTGGCTGACACACAGGTTGGCGGTGCTATTCTAGCTCACAGATAAACGCTGTCGTTGCGCCCTTGGGTAAGACCTTGCCCCCTTGTCTGCGTACACTGGTGTATGAATGTGTGGGTGAAAGGGTGAGTGGTTATTTCATGTATATGCTATATAAAAATGTGACCATTTACCATTTTGTTGATTATTTGTTGTAGTACCAAAAATAACTTTTTCTTCATGTTTATATTAACATGCTTAATTAAATTCTAAAATGTATGTACCATAAATAAGAGTATATGCAATCATTATAGTGTAAAAAAAAAAATTATCATTAATAGTTTGATTGAAAGCAGACTTTCTTTGTGGTCATGAATATACACCAGTTTCTCTGAAGCATGACTAGTAAAGAGCTAATATACATACTATACTATTGGCTAATCCTATGACGATTCGATAGGAAATCCACTCTTGACTGGAAACCCCATTACTGCAGAAAGCAAGCATCCAAAGCATCTCTTCTTCTGTTCTCTAGTTCAACAACATGGAGTGTAATATCCCAGAAGTACATACTTTAGCCCCTCCCCTGTGCGCCCTGATCATACACAGACCTCTTTGGAGGAGCTGGTGATTGATGAGGGGCGACTGGGCCAAACGTCAGACCACAGCACAGGCGCTGTGAAGTGTAAACTGTAGTCTACTGGAGGGCTAAAACACACACACATGTAAGCAGAACACACACACTCGGAGCACTTAAGAGGCACACGCAGCCATACATGCACAAAGGTGGACAAATACACTCCTGGCTTTTTCCCAGTTTACATTCCTCATTGACGACAAGATTTACTGGTGCTTCCCATTTGGTTTTGGCAGGACATAGTGAGGAAAGGACATTCTGAGTAAATGTTCTATTAAATGTGCTATTAAAATATAGCTGCGTTATCATAATAAACGGTAGGGACTGAAATAGAGCATGTTGAAGTCGTATTGCTCATTTTATCTTTATGTCATCTTAAGTATTCAGTATGATGCGTTTTAAATGCCAAGTCGCTACCATCATGTGCTGTTAATAATTGTTGCCTTAACCAGTAATATAATGAGGTTTGTTGGTACGTCTGTTGGAAACCTTGCTTTGGAATGTCATGATTGGATTTTTATGTTAACATGTGGAAAAGGTGATAAAAAAAAATAAAAATAATAATAATATCTAAATCAGTATACTTTAAAAATAACTACATGGTGCATCGAAAAAAAAAAGCATTTACCACAGAACTAGAGAATGGCAGGGTGTACAGGTGTAAGCGTCGCACTCATGGAACAATATTAAAAACAAACTGTGCAGAGGTTCAGGAGCAGGAGGATCTGTAGCACTACTGAACATTCTTTGCAACTACTTGATAGTGACAATCTGAAAACTATTTTCAATTTATTCTTGAACCATCTAAAATTACAATTACAACTTAATTAATTTCTTAAACTTCATTTCTAAAAACATTCAAAAACAAGTGGACAAAATTGTCGGTGCTTTTCACTTGACACATTTGTAGAAAATGATCACAATTCAAGAAATGCTATTTAACACCTGATGTGGGCTGAAGCAAAACATTGAGCAGTAAAAATAAAGTGAAAACTGAAATTGGTCATACAATATATAGTAAATGCTGCATTTTTGGATTGTAGGTCATCAAAGCATGATAATTTCGCATAGCAAAAAAGGAACCTGGTATAACTTTATTTTGTGGGAAGTTCATGACTAAGCAGTCCACAACATCAATGTCTCACCAAACTTCCTCCTGACAGGAACAAACAATCATATGTGGGCAGAGTATTTTTAGGACTAGCTAAGATCTAAAACCATAGAAAGCTGAAGTTAGTACAATACAAACTGGAATGTCCTGAGCTCGAATGTGAATATAGAATTTGTGATGTTTCTAAGTTTAGCTAGACATATTTTTGTACGGGTGAAAGAGACAAGGCTGAAAAGCAAGAGCAAAAATGTACTACATAGCTGAATGAGGGTACGAGACACTCCAGGACAGACTCTTAGGCCTGCTTTGTTTATGATACAAACAGGGAGGGAGAAAAAGTACATGTTTAAGTAACATTGACCATGAAGTGGCCAAGTTACAGATCAGCTCTTTGAAGAAGGAAGTCATCCACTCACAATAAGTTTATTGTTTTCAAGCAAAATACCTGCAATTACTACTACCACTACTGCTACTAATACTACTATCACTTTTACATTTAAATTATGTTTTCTATCACTTCACTATCACTTTTATCATTTAAAATGTTTTTTTTTTACTTAACAGATATAAAAAGAGACTGCCTTTCAGTTGAATGATCTGAATTAGAGAGAGATCAATATATCATATTTGAACTTTCTAATGAATTGGCTATTAGCCTTAAATCTCTTGCAGAGGCCAATAATTAGTTTTGGATGTCGTGCTGTCTAGAGAATACACATAATGCTTTATTTGACTGATTTAACTTTAGTGTGGCAATAACTGCATAAAATATGGCTAAAACGCTCTCTTAGAGGCTTATGATTAAAAAAAGGCTGTGTTTGTAATAACTTAAATTACATTATATGGGGAATATAAATAAAAATCGGTCCTACATATCAACCCAAAAATATTGGTTGAGTTTATCGGTCATTGGTTTTTCTGGAGTCTAAATGATTGGTATTGGCATTGACCATAAAAAACAAACAAACAAAAAACAACTAAACTAAAAAAAAACAACTTTTTATAAAACCATACCGGTCGATCTCTTGATCTCTAATTTAAATACATGCATAGGCATTAATGAATAAAGATAGGCTTTCAAAGAATGTTCCATGAACAATCTTGTATAAGATTAAACATATTCATCTCCATGGAGACAAGTAAGTGGCACAGCCAGGACAAGTTACAGGTCAGATCTTTGGAAAAGCAAGTACACTCCCAGTAAGAATGTAACCTGTAATTGCATAGGTCCACATCAGATCAGTTTAATGCCATACAGTGGAACAATCCGGGTGGTGGACCCTCCGTCAGAAGAAGCTACATAATTTCTTAGTTGAACCTAAAACTGTGCAATAATGCATTACAATAAAATGTATCTAATCACAGTCAAACCACTACCAAGAAATTCCTTTTAAATACAGTGAGCCATAATACACAATGTAGATCAAGAAAGAAAAAAACAGTTATGAGCAGGTACTGATCATTGTGTAATACATGCAGATTGAGACCTCTAGGTGTCACTATTTAAGTAAGATGTTTTCCTCTTTACATCGGAATCAATACTCACTTTTAATTTAGGTCACTGATCTGCAAGTTAAAAAGGCCTGTTGCGTAATAACAAAATGCAACCTCTATACAACAATGCAAATGAATGACTATGCAAGCTGCTACAGAGAGGGCAGGAGCAGCAGTTGTCGCTAGTGTCCCAGTGCAGCGCTCCAACCTGGGCTACTGTGTTCCCATCATGCATCATCCGGAGGGCTGCATGTCTGCTAGGCCCCCAAGGAGATTAATTAGCGACTTGGGCTATAGCTGGAAGAGCTGCTGAGATAGGCACCAAAACTCAAGTCTCAATGATAAATGACCTCGGCTGCAAGCTTAAAGTTCAGCTTTTTCACTACATACGAAAGAGGGCCGCAACTACGTCAAACCCAATCATGGGAGAGGAGTGCTGCATTGTTCCCAGCTATTTTAGGCACAGTGCATTCACTTACCTCTGTTCTATTCCTACGCTGCAGTTTGTTAAGAAGCTCTAGGTCTGTACAAGCTGAAAATAAATCTCAGTTGGAAACAAAACAGTTTTAGGTTAATAATGCAATACACCTAGAGCCACTCAGAGATAGCAGACAATGGTCATGTTAGTGCCTCTGCAGACACTGAGCAGGCAGCAAGTAGATGTGTATAACCCTCTCAGTGCAGGTCTGCAAATAATCAGTCTGCAGTTGGTCTCACTGAAAAGTATCAGAAAAAGAACAGCCATACGCATTCATAAATGCACAGTTTGCTCTGTTTTTTGTCCATATTTCTGCTGCTACATACGCCTGTCAGCCCGTCAACATGATTATTTTGGGTCCATTGGAGGCTTTGCCTTTGGCTTCTATTCCAAACCACAATGTTGCCCTGTCATCGGTCAAATCAAGCTCAAGCACAGCAGCGTGAGTGTTTCACCACTCTTTTGAGTAAGTGAACTAAAAAAAAAAAAATACTAAACCATCCAGAGATTTTGTACTTCTGTACTTGAAAGACATGATAACTTTTGGCTTCTGGTCTAGGAAATAATTGACTGTCACTTCACTTTGGTAGCCAACTTGCATGAACAAAGTAGAGCAACATTTGCAAGAAATCCTCATATGCTTTTATCATGTCAAAATTCATTATCGTCCATTTCTTTGAATAGTCTGTCAGGGCCACATGAGAGTGCAGGGTACATAACTAGGGTATTCAGGGCTGAGGCTGAAGCATTAAAATGAACTATATGAACTCAACCTGGTTTGACACACACAGAATAATGCTCCCCACTGCTTCTCCCTGGTCCCCTATTCATTATTGTCTGTAATGGACCAATCTCCAGCACAATCACGCGGTCCCCCACGTTCATACTTAATGAGGCAGAAGATGGAGTGCTGGCTGTGATTATATTTCTGAAGGACCATCACAAGAGATGAAGAAAACATACTCAAACTGGGATTATCACCAACTGCGAACAGTATATTGAAAAATATTATATAAAGGTACTGTATTGAAAAGCCTTATGGGAACCGTTATGAAAACTATAAAAATTGTACTTCAGTACAGTACTTTACCACTTTTACTTTGTTACCTTCCTCCACTTGTAAAGGGTAACCCATAACAAATGCAGCACTGGTAAATAATATGCTAAAGATATGCAATATGCACTCCAGAAAAGTAAATGTACTACTACTACTACTACTACTACTACTACTACTACTACTACTACTACTACTACTACTACTACTACTACTACTACTACTGTAAAACTAACTAATTACTTTTACATTTTAAATGTTTTGTATCAATAGTCTATTGATCTTCAGAAATAAAAAGAGAGCCGCCTTTCAGAGTACCAATCTAAATAAATGCATAAACAATAATGAATGAAGATAGGCTTTCAGTAATCATGCAGGATTTGGACTTGAGCTGAGTAAGATGGTAGAGCAGCAGTTTAGTTGTAGTGTGGGGGGAATAAAGTGGCTCTCGTTTAGGCTTCAAGCATAATGTTCCTGCCCAGAAGACTGCTGACTGCTCCACTGGACAATTGAGTATAATAAATCAATTTGATGTTTCGGCTTACTCATGATGATCCCACTAACACACAAAACCCCAAAGCAGCACATGCATGCACTTAGCATAGCATTACAGTCTCTCCATTAAAAGACTATTTCAGTATGAAACAGATCTACTACTGTCCTCAGTTTGAAACAACTCTAGTACCCCTTAGTCCTGATTCTTTTTAAAGCAGAAACAGAAATACACCACTGTCATTAAAACATTATTTTTTTTGCTATCTTTAAGTAAAGGGTCAGATTATTTCAGAAGATCACATGGCAACACATGTTACACAACAAAACCTCTTCTTAGTCCTGAGATCTAAGTTTCATTTCTTTAGGTTAACAACTTTTTTCCTCTTCATTTATATGCAACTATATTTCAATGCATATAAAAATGCTACAATGGAATGTAGTGTAAAGTCCTTGGGGTGACAGTGGCTGTCATTATGTCCTTGAGCAAAACACCTGCACACATTCTACATTCAGTACATACTAAATAAGGTGAGTGCAAGTGCTAGGTAGTGGCGAGAGGGGCCCATTGCACAGATTGCCAATCTCACCTCTGTCAGTCTACCTCAGGGCAGCTGTGGCAACAGAAATAGCTCAACTGCACAGTGTGTGAAGTAAATAAATAATAAAGATCTTGAAGCATATTTAAAGGCCCTATATAAATTCATGTTGGCCAAAGATGCTTTCTGCACTATGTTTACAGCAGTGATCACAAAAAAACTGCGCATCTTTTGAGTTCACCTCTTCACAAAGTAGGGCAGAGGCATCTTGGCGTTTGTGCAGAAAAGAGACTTTAAATATTGAATAGCAGACCCAGACCTTGCTCTCAGAGTCCATGTGATGCACTTAGGAGCCCTGGGCGACACACTGATAGCTCTTTGAGAGTTGCTGAGTTTGTACTGCAGAAGCATGAGCAAAAAGTGTCTGTGATTATAACAAATTAACAGTTAAGTGACTGTTTACATTCAGCAAACTTTATTACTGTTAACTGTAACATACTCCATACGATTTCTGTTGTAACAATTTGCTTATGCTGATGTTACTTCTTCTAGCAATTTGTATATTCAAATTACAAACTTAATAACTGACCATTAATGATTGCATGATTTAGTTTTGTACTTCAGTTATGTATGAAAATGTAATGTATATGCATTTTTCCATGAACAATATCTGAAAAACTATTGACTTTTATGAAATACAAATTTCCTTGAAATGTAGATTGTCTTAAAACAACAACATTACAACCAGGTATCGCAATACATGAAAAATCCAAACAAGATACTAAAGAACTTGTATGCAGTGCAGTACACTGCCCAGTTCAATCCAGGAGATCATACCAAAAAGTGGCTTGACACTGAAATATGACAGAGAAGGTGAATTATTAATGCACAATGATAGTGCAGTGCATGTGCAGGCAAATCACGTGGATCCAGGGGTGCAGCGGTGTGCCACGTGAGCCCTGCCCCACTCCCCTCTCCTCTCACCGGTCACACATGCAGCAGCCCTCTCCACCACACCAAGACACACCAAACAAAACCTCACCCATGATTATTGACCACTTTAGCCTTGAATACTGCAGATGAAAAGGCCTTAAACACTTAAGGGACCCACAGGGAGCCACAACCACCAAGCAAAACACATTGACTGACCCCACACAACAACAGTCCCCAGTCATCCAGAAAACATCGCCGCACGCCACCTGCTATGTTGTTTTTCACACTGTTTTGCACCAGCTTTTCCCAGATAGATATTGAGTGCTCTTGAATGGTAAAAATACCCTGGCCTGGAAAAACAACAAGTAATTACACAATCCATTCCAACCATGTGAAATTGTGAATGTACGAAACTTTGAAATGCATATTTTCCAAGAACTCAAATAAGAAGCCAGAAAAAGTAATAAAAAAGCAACATATAAGCTATGATAGAGGTGAAAGCATTACAATTGCAAAAAGATTAAATTAAAGGCTGGCTAAAAATGCAGAAAAGCATTCCACAACTGGCGTCCCGTAAACCTAGAGAAAACTTAAATTAGTTTTTCCTAAAATAAAAACGCAGTTAGAAAAATCACATTGATTAGTTGGTCTTGAATTCTGGACAGTTATATGCTACATCACTTGTGAGGAAAAAGTTGTTAACAAGTTAAACATTCAACATAAAAACAAAAATGCAAAGTTGAAAAGACAACATGTAAAAATGTTAGCTGTCCTACCTGTTTGGCTGAGTTGAGAGGTGCTCCGGCTCTTGCGTGACATGCCAACCATGGCCTGCATTTTGGCACCAATGCTGGAGCGCCTCTTCTTGTCGTCAGTGCCTACCGTACCAACAGCCGTGTCCGACTGGCTGCCGTCTGTCTTCTCCAGATTACACATGTCGCCGCTGATACTTGTGCTCTTGGTCATGTTCATCCCACCGGAGGATCCCATCTGCCTGTTTTTCATTTTGGATGCAAAGTCACTGTCAGCCAACCCGCCACAGAGGAAGCAGGAGGACAGGGAATAGACAGGGACAAAGGAGCGGGGAGAGGAGGCCCGTGGAGAGCACCGTGAGGAAGAGGAGGAGGAGAGGAGGAAGGTGCAAAGGATTTAGGACAGGGACAGGAGAACCAGGAAGTGAGGGGTGGAGAGGGACAAAAGGACAGACTTCAGGTAAAACTTTTCATGACTTACAGTATAGAAATTGTGGGAGTGTGGAGAGATGTGCAACTAACCGGGCTGTGAACATGCAGCCTACTGGGATCAAGTGTTCTAACAACTATAGCTAAAAAGATTGATTAGAAACAACAATAATATCATTACTTTATGCCTAGCTTTATGTATATGGTTGTTTTAATGTTGTATTTTGTGTATTTAATTGCTTATACAAGTAACATGATCCTTCTTGCATTCAGTTCAATTTGCTTCTCATTTCTACATGACTAATATACTTTACTGGAGCAGGCACCAGGAGTAAACCAGTTCATTTTTACCTCCAAATGTCCCTTAAGACCTGAAACTGTCACAGAATCCAGGCTGGGGTTAAATGCTAATTGGATTTTTCTGAAATACAGCAGTGATCACTCTGAACTGAGGTTTATGTTGTATGGGTATCAACCATCCACTCAAATTATGGTTTATCAATGTTTGGTTGTGAAATGAAAAAAAAAAATCAATGTAGACTAATCATTTTGATCTGTAACTTTTTAACTCGTGACACAGGTTAAAAATGGAAAAGCTCCCACCACCACTATTGTTCTCCACTCTAAAAAGGAAGTAGGACAGGATCCAATTTGAGGTCTTATTTTAGTCCTGCCAGTAAAATTATCTTTAAGAGACAAATGACTTTCTGTATCACGGGCCTTGCATTCTTAATGAGCTGAGGTACTTGTAGAGCCTCCAGGCCACTGCTCATTAATTAAAGTTTCTGACCTTTACCATGTCACAGCGTTGAACAGACAAGCCATGGAGGAGAGACAAGCCTTACAAAATGAGAAGATACAGCCCACTGTGACAATTAAATCATTAATTACAATAATTATGGCACAGAAATTATGGTTTAACATTACTATTACTTAACGTTACTTCTTTATCATCAAATTTCAGAACATGAACCTAACCTATTAACCAACAGCAAATAATATTTTTTATTTTACATAGATGAGCTACAATTTTAAATTTCCACAGTAATTTAGCGTAACAAACAGTAACAACTGTGGTAATGTAAGCTATGTCATAATTCTGGATAAAATGAAAACCTAGTGTGGGGTCAACATTTCTCTTTGCTATTTGTTAAACGCTAAATTGCTAAGTCTGCAAACCGATCACTAGTTAAATTAACAAAAAACTACAATAGGCATTTGAGTAGTTACCATAAACACCTTGATTTTTCATATATTGTAGCATTCTGTCTCTAATCCAAATTTCTCCCATGGGACTGCACCATGTTCCACTTCACGTTTGCCTCCAGTTACCTCCGTTTTGGAATTTAGAATGTATTTGTACACACTTTAAAAGGTCTATAGCATCAGTCTGTGTTTGCAGACTGATGCTATTGTGCTTGTGCTTTTTGTCTGCTGTGCTGTCCCTCTCATTGGCCTGTCTGGAGTCTTTGATGGTTGATGTGGCCAGTCTGTACCAGAGCGCAGCATATGTGCCACAAACGCTCCACAGGGCAATGCGCTTCAAGTGACATTATAAAATATGCTCTTTGAGAAACATCTCAGTGAGGGGCACTTTATCTGCTCAGCATGGTCCCTTGGTTATTAAAGCAGGCATCAGAACAGAGGCCAGACTGACCTCTGAGGATTCAATTACATAAGCATTTTCCATTAAAACACCCTGCATGGGTCAGAACAATGTATATGAAATGTACATCGCTTGTTTTTGAGAGGAGGCTGGTTAGGCAACCTCCTCTCAAAAAACAGGTTTTTATGTACCAATGAAGGGACAATGTCTGAACTGAATAAATATTTTTGCAAACACCCCAAATAAACATAATTATGTAACTGTAATCTTCTATTTAAAATAGTCTAAATAGGTCAGAGCATACTGCATAAAATTGAGTGTTGCGATTAAATTAGATGCAATTGTTATGAAATGATTGCGTTAGTCTGTCAAAATGTAATATTACCTTAACTTATACAATTATACATACAATAAGTAGGTTATTACATTATATTTTGTGGGGAGGGCATGCATGGCGCACCTGGCACCCAAAGGACTCTGGGGAAATCTTGATCTCACACTCAAGCCAGAACATCCTGTTACTCATCATGCTGATTGTTCACCATTCATTACCATCTAGGGCAAAATGTTCCCCCGGTCAAACTACTAAGCATGTTTTTGCCATGCATAAGTGCTTGCAGATTTCCTCACAGTATGAATCAACTTTGCAAATGGGGTTCTACATTGGTACATAAAAACTTGGATTAATCTTGCCAAAATCTGCATCCAGTGGTAATGCAGATAGATATTGTACTTGTTACCCTTCCGTACACAGCTCAGGATGGAACTGGCACAAAGTATTATTGGCCGTGATTACCTGTAGGTAAATATTTAAAGACCTATATCTAAATCTAACATAAGCTCTTGTTTAACACTGTACACTAATAGTATGCCTAATATCTGGTACCTAAAATGTTTTTCTCATCACTTCTTATTGGTAAAAATAGCTTATATGTTTGCATTACACAAAGCTTTTTGCTATACATACACAAAATAGTATTGCCAATTATAGACAAAACACCAAAAAGCTATGAAGCATTTAGCAGTAAAAAAGCATTTCATCATTCCTTCCTTTTCCATTTGACTCTCTTCTTAAAAGTTTATCCAAGTACCCTTTTAATTCTCCTGCATTAATATTTATTTTAGACCAGACAGCAAAGGTTAGACAGGTTCATACTACTTTCCTATTCAAATCTTCTTATAATTTATCCCAAGACGATGAGGAGAGGCGAGAATTATCGTTTCCGTGGTAACGGCGACACTGGTCGGACTATTATCATACACGCCTGTCAACACAGCTTCTAAGTTATGGCCTGTGAGGAAGTGAGCGCGGGCAGACTGATTAAAACTGCATATTAAAACGCACTCCTGATGCTTAGGCTATTGGGACACTGTTATTCACTGGGCAAAACCAGCTCACTGGCTCTAATGCAACAAGATTAGAGTAAACAGCCCTCCCATCCATTTAGCAATGATGAGTCTGTGCCAGTCGAAAACAGCAGGATTTACTTTGCATCACATGAATGACCTGTTACCTGGACAACTAATCAAGAGGAGGAGAAGATGGTGGAGGTGGGATTTTAAGAAGTGCTGACAGAAAGCTCCTTACATCCTCCAGTGGGCAGCTTAGACCCATACGTGAGAGCATATTGTACATTCAACATTGCATGTGTTGACACTGAGCTAAAGCAAACTGGACTGTTTAATGGGTAAAGTGGTGTATTTGCACTACATCCGAATGCATAGTAGATGAGTTATAACTGAGTAAGCACTGCAAACAGATAGGGTTGTGAGCAGTTTGAAGCTTAAGCAATTTCGAGATGACGAGACAAGTGGTTCTCAAACTGTAGAACAAATAGCCTACCCAGTATGACTACAACTATAGTTAAGTCAAAATGTAGTCTTAGTTTAATTCAAGTTTAAATAAGGACTGATTTAAGTTCTGGTTTTGCATTGTTTATATCTATCCTGATGTAATTAACAGTTGTAGTCATTACTTTGGTCTGATACAAGACAATGATACTCCTGGTTTAGTTCTGTTCTATTGTGGTCATGATTTAGTCCTGGTGTGGCTCATGTATACACATACATATACAGTATATACCTACGTACACAGCAGTTTTTTGTGGTACTAGCTGCAGAATCAATGGATCAAATTATGTTCATACAATAGAACATGGCTAACAATTAATTTGGCTCTGATGGATTAATGATTCCAATATACAGTATCATATATTTTTGTCTTAATATTCATATTCCTGTTTGGTTTGACATACGACTTTTTAAATATTTAGTAGATTTAATGTATTTGTGTTTGTTAAAAGTGCATGTTGTGTGGATGTTTATACTGTAGCTGTCATGAAGAAATCAGGGATTGTCATATAGGCAATGTTTTCAATCACCAGACTTCAATAAGGCCACTCAAATCACTTTCCGTTTGTATGGACACATATGACACAGTCTTTGTTATTGACAATGAATGGGCTGAAAGTGAATTGAATGCCTCTCAGGTAAGGTGTTCAGGCTGAGGAGAACAGGAAATGATCTGGACACACTGATAGACTAGCAGCTAAGTGACACTCATGAGAAACATGAGGAGATAGAACACTTTGAACAATAAATTAACATAAGAGCAGCAACAGACAAACACTGAAGCTTCAATTCCCTCAGACAAAAACATGCAATAACTTTCCCAAGTATTGTCTGTATGGTGTACCCATCATAATAATGGTCCTCACACTTCTGCCATGTGCTTTTCTTACGTAAGACGTGCTTCAGACTGGCCTTAATCAGACTTAAGAAGGTCTATAGCTTTTAACATATTGTCTCCTCTGTGGCTAGGAGAGCTTTTAGTCTAAGAAGTATGAACTTCATTTAAGCGTTATGGGATCATATGACATCCATTAGGCACATGTACTCTCAATTTGTTCTTGAATTTGTTCTTGACATACTTTTTATACCTGCTATAGCCCAACTCTCTATAGAAATTAGCCCAGAATCTCTAGTGGCTATAAAGTATTGCTGTGTTAAAAATAATTAGGTAATCAGGTCATAATTATACTGGTCTGCACTGACCTCCACATGTGCAAGTGGTATTTGGAGAGAGCCTCTTAATACTGACCTGTCCCACTATAATAAATATTGCTGTAGAAAAGTGAAATGATTTCAATAGTTCAATTCAAAATGTGATGCATATGTTAAGGCAGTACAGGTGAAAAATTCTGAACAATATATTGTTTCAGCAAAATTTTAAAAGACAACCTTCTGTTTAGTGGGCCCGCTGGAAAATGTCTGGAAAAGTATTAAATTATTATTATAATTTTTCTGATAATTAAAACATATTTATTGGACAAATCCCCTTTTCTGCAAACCAAAATGGTCATTCATAAATGTTTTTCACTTTGAAATGAACTACACAAATACATGAATTATATTCACTTTTCCACTTGTTTTGGCCTGAATCAAAACAGTGCAGTTTGGCCATGTGACTATAGGAGCAGTTAGGAGTAACACATCCACTTTGGAAGGGTTGGTGAATCTCCACATAGTGTTAGGGCCATTCTTACATCATTAGAAGGTTAAAGGGTCATGTAGGGACACTGGGCTGGAGCTGTTGTTAGTGAGAGTCTTATAAACTTTCACACGTTTTACCTCAGATCAGCCTCAGAGACACTCCTCTGGTGCACCTCTTCTTCGTTCTCCAAATCATCCTGTTTCTCCTTGACTAAGTGTGTGCTATCCTCTGACACCTTTTTACTCCCTGCGCCCTCTTTGCTGCTCTGCTTGCCTTCCTGCCCCCCACCAGCTACCCCTGCCTCCTCTGCCTCCTCATGTACTTTCTCAAGCTGCTCCTCCCCCTCCCGTGACTGGCTCCTGGATCGCATTTGGCTGATTGCAGACAGAGACAGAGAAAGCAGTCCGTGCAAAGCAGAAAAGAATAATAAAAAAGCAACAAGAAAAGTCAACAAGACTGGAGCAGACAGACCAAGAAAGCACAAAGAAATAGAAGCACAGATGTACAGTAACAGAAAAGCATCATGCAAATTAAGCTGTGTTTGCATTTGATGTGAAAAGCAAAACATAAGAATCATGTTTCTTTATTATCAGATATGGACAACCTTTCACCACTGTAAAAATAGCAGAGTTCAACTATTTGGTTCCAGTTTTTTTTCAAAGAAGGAGCCAAATTTGAACTCATCGCATCAAGAAAACAATACACCAACTTTAAGATGGTAGTGTGCATTTTCTTGTTGCATGAAACAACATTTTCATTCTCTCTAGGGCATTTGATTAGGCTTAACATTACAACCATTGGCTAATTAATGGAGATCAATAAATACAGGATGTCAAATACACAGGGTCATACACATATGTTGGATTTTAAAGCTTCTTGTGGATATTACATTGACTTATATACATTTCATGGAGATGAATTTTAATTCCTTCTAACCAGTTACTACTTACCCAAACATACCTTACCTATTTTTCCTGTATTTGAACTTGAAAACATGTTGCTTATCAAATAATAAATTATGATGTGAGTATGCAAACAGTTTTTAGTCCCCACTATGTCAGAAATACCCACCTAGAGACAGTTGTAGTGATATGTGTGTTTTAGCTGAACTTTTAGTTCATCACATTTTGCTGGTTATCACTGTATCACCACTTTTGAAGGAAACTGACCATTGCAGAATGGGAACAAAAAAGCAAGTCTTGGAGTCTTGGAGACACTGACCATCACAATTTAACCTAAAATTATCCATTTGTCTTGCAGTTAGCTCACTGTCTACACACACCCACTCCGTAACAGGTGCTACAGATGAACATTATATGTTTATTTACTTTAACTGGTCGTAATGTTATGCCTGATCAGGGTATAGAGATACAAACGGGCCAGTCTAACAAGAGGTTGTCCATTCTGATACTAGTAAGGCAAATATCACTGTGCCCTTCTGGCTTACCGGATCTTGCGGTTTCCCTGTGGCCGTTCTGACTGGACAGAGATGTAGCTCGTGCTGCTGAACCGAGAGGCACTACTGGTTCTCGACACAGCGGACACGTCGCTCACATCGCTGTCCGAAGATTTGGCCGACAAGTTATCCGAACCCCGTGGATCTCTGCCTGACCTCTATAGAGACAAAGGACATATGTAGGACACAAGTACATATGATTAAAACAATTATTCTTATGAAATAAAGTGGTTAGGAAAGCAGTACAGTAGGTCCACAAAAAACAATAAAAAGTCCACAAAAAACAAAAGTCATTCTTATTACATACAACCTGATATTTTAACTATAGTGGACATAAGACATAAGGGTCCTAGTTGAAGCCCAGTGTAGTGCTGATGTAAAATTGTTTGGTCCTATATACATTCTCAGAAAGAAATTGAATAATACATAATAATGTGGATAATAATGTGGATAATAATGTGCGATGAATGAGATTGGAAGATATTATTGTTAATTGTGTGTCCCAACAAAATATCAAGTGATACATCTGGGCTCCAAGAAGGTGTCAGTTGCGAATTACTATTCTAAACAAAGTATTTCTTGGAAAACATTTAAATAAATTTTCATCTTAAGTGCCTTGTGTTTGTTTTCCAAGAATCCAGCTGTTTAATATCTGAGAACTTGTACAAGTCTTGACTGTCTTAACTATAATTTACATTCCACCTTGTGTTTATAAGTGTCTCAGTAAATATTTTTGTCGTATTTTTGCCTACACTTCCAATGAGAAGACGCAGGAACAAGAAGGGACGCCTACAAATTTAATGTTCTTTTATTAGTTCAACAGTCTTAATACTACAGACTTACAAGTGTTGAAGGGAAAACTCTTTTCCTTTTCTGCAGGTTCTGCTTGGCCTCAGCTTCTGTTAGCTTTCAGTGTCATACCGCTGAATTTAGCAGCTAGTGACTATTCATTTAACTGCTCAGGATCCTGTGTAACTAATGTCATGCTATATGTTCAGATAAACCAAACCAAGATACAATAAAGCGTAATATCCACTGACAAAACATATTTAAAACATCCGTGAAAAACACCAAATATGTTTTAAATGACATCCTGACAATGCCTGTCAGGATTTCCTAAAATATATATCAATGGTTGCTATTGGCCAGCTCATCTGGTAGAAAGTAGGGAACAAGTATTGAGATACTGTTATCTAGAAGACCCATGATTGCCTATTACTACTTCTATGGTGAAATTTCCATTGGCCAACAACTATTTTATAAATCAGGGAAATCCGGGCTGCAGGGCAAACAGCAAAGGGCATGTCCGAGGCAGATATCTGATTGTGTTTGAGTGGTGCATAATCATGCATGTTGGCAGCACAGCTCAACCAGGTTGGGTGAACAGCTAAGATGTGTTTTGTTGTTGCTACAGAATATCACAGTAAGTGAAAGTGACCAATTTTACCTTGTGATAATCCTGCTCCAACCGTGAGTCAGAGCCAGCTCCCTGCTTGTACTTGTTCATCTTCATTTTCATCTGCCTGGTGCGCTCATCCATGTCCAAACCTAGGAGCAGAAACGGTACAGTTAGGCTAAAGGGGCAAAATCTCTGAAGGGAGGCCTGATGCAAGGATCAAAGGGTTATGAGAGACAAGCATCAGCTGACCATGGGCCATGAGCTATGACAGGGACACACTGCATGGAGAAGCCAAGGACCAACCAAAATAGACAAAACAGCCTTTAAGCACTACACATGCAATAGCTAATAACCAATAAATATGTTCTATTTGACACTAACATAGAATAAAAATATTGATTGTCAGACATTGAAGTTAATTGTTCAGTAAATTAAGGAAAAACACATACTAAAGCCAGTATCAAATAGTTGTCCGAATAGTAAATTTGAAACTCAATTTTGATACTAAGGAATAGACTTGATACCGATATATAATATGATAAAATGTTGAGTCAAAAATTACTTTCTTTATATTACCACCATGGTCTTATATCGGTCATGATGTAAAAGTTGAATTATGTTTGATAAATGTTGAATAATGTTTGATTTTTGAATGTAATGACCGAATAAAATACCTATCTATCTTTATACTAGTTCTGATAAGGATCAAGAGTTATTCTAAAACTGCTCAGAAAAAGACATCGATACTTGCTAAAATTAGTGTATATATATGAGTGTATTTCGATACTAGTTTTAGTACTGATTAGCATCTGATTTTCGATACTTTTGACAACCCTAATATCAAGTCACGATTAAATAAATTAACAAAATGAATTTAGCTGTACACAGAAAAGTTTGAAAACTGAAACAGAAATCGAGAGTCAATGAATTATTCGAGTCAAACATGCAGCCCAAACTGATGCCACTGATATCAGTAATGAAACAGATCAGCCCAAACACCACTTGATTGTCTCAGCGCACAGTAGCTATTAATTCTCCACCAGCTCTCTGTCTCTACTTTTGTGTCAAATGATAGCAATGGAAAAGTGAAGAGGGCTTTCACAATATGTGCAAGTGCCATGCTACAAAGAGTGAACCAGCGTCACAGAGACACACTGAAATAAAAGGCAATGGAGCAATGACCAAAGAGCAATTCAAAGCACAGCAGACAGCACAAACTCTGTTAACTCCAATTAGACAGGTTCAACTGGGCCATAGGAATTGATGTCATTTACGTTTTTGGTATTTAGTTTAAGGTTGGCAGATATGTTCTCGCCACTAGAAAATCTGAAGCCCAGCCAGTCCTTCCACATAAACCAAAAGAGCAAAATAAAAGTAAAAAAAGTTTAAACATCTGGTTCATGTATACAAAAAAAAAGAAGCAAACATTAAATCAAGCCTGGCAAAGTAAAGTTGAGTGAGATGAGGGGCTGTGAGGGGTACAAACAGAGAGGAGGAGGGAGAAGGAGGGAGAGAAGAAGGGACAGACCTGAGCTGGTCCAACCTGGTGAGTCCGTGTCTTCTGGAGTCACATCACAGATGGACAGACACAGACAGAGGAGAGGGAGATGGATGAGAGAGGACGCACACATGGGGGACACGCGGGGGACAAGAGGGGCACCATCACATGACCATCCAGAGGAGGCAAAGGTCAGGATGACGGGATGAGAGGGGACACAATACAAGAAGAACACAATACAACAATGGACAAAACAACACACAACAAACACAGAACACACAAAGAAATCATAGATACACCAAAACACAAAACTTCACCATGGGCACAGAAGGAAAAGCTGAGAGAGGCTGAGGTAGGGGCTACAAGAGTTTAGTTATCAGAGAATTAGAGAGAAGAGGGAGGACTGGTGGGTGAGGTTCTGTGCTTTTAAAGAAAATAGAGCTGAAATAGTAAAGAGATGTTAATGCGCCAGAGCTGGCCACCCAGAGAAAGGAGTCCTTGGAGGTAGAAGAGTAGGGAAGAGGGGCGGGGTTAGAGGAGAAGTGAACTTGAATCTGCATGGGGCAAAGTCTGTGGGAAGACAGGCCTGGAAAAATAAAGGAATAAGAAAAAAAAGCTATAATAAAGAATGTAACAAAACAACACAAACTGAAAGCACAGAGCAGCAAGCGCACAAAAGAGAGAGCCAGCTACACCTCGAGAGAATCAAAACTGCTGAACAAAGTAAACTCTATATAGTGTTGAAAAAGAGCTTTGCAGCATGTCTATAGCATGTTGACGTCACAGTGACGCACACGTTAGCATAGCTCATGATAGGTCCTGTTACACCAGCACAACTTCACTTACCAACAACAAATGTGTCAGAAATAAAAACAAAAGCAAAAGTATCACAATTCAAAGAAACAGAAAAATACTGGACTATCACAAACTTGCATTATGGTTGTCTTGCCCTTGTATATGCTCTTGTAAAAAGTGCAAATGCATAAATGTGGTGGGCAATAAGAACACTTTGAGTCACATTTCATTTCCATCCCGTCTCAAGCACATTTGCATTAGCATAACAATGAAATGTCAGACTGCACTGGCCAGTGCCATGTGGAGATGAAAGCAACTTGTAGTCAGTAACAAATTAAGATAATTATCCTATATATATATATATATATATATATATATATATATATATATATATATATATATATATATATATATATATATATATATATATATATATATATATATATATATATATATATATATATATATATATATATATATATATATATATATATATAATATAGCCCCTTTTTATAATGAATATGTGCCTCAGAATAATGGTGGAAGTAATGTTACATGTTAAATAGTATTATAAATCACATAGTACTCAAACACAGCAAAGCACACAGGAGAAAATGGAAACCCAAGACACCACCCAGAGGCCGACTCAGGTAATTGTCAAATGACGTGTGGTAGCATAAAATAGGTCTGATGACTAAACTACTTCACTGCTTAGGTGCATATCCAGGACTCAGAGTCCTGTTATTATTCATATAAAAAAAAACAAAAAACAGTTGGTCCCCAAACAACAGCAAACAGTTTCATTAATAAAAGATTTTTTTAAAAGTTATTGCATGTTTAGTCTGGTAACTACTTAAAAATAAAGTTTCAAAAGGTCCAAAAGAGCCACACCAAACTACCAACCTGCATCATCCAGAGAAGGGACTGGCTGTGCCCCTCCGTCAGACAAAGAACCATTCAGGCCTTTCTGCTGGTCCTCCCATGTTACTTCTACAGTGAAATATATGCACACCAACTATTGGGACTGGCCAAAAGTGGTATATAGCACTTATCTATAATCAAACACAATGCAACCATCTCCGCAGCTTTAATTATTTCTGTTACTGGTGCTTAGCTGTGGAGAGCTGTTTGAAAAACACACTTCAGCACTGGCAACATGGACAGCTCCTCTTTGACGACTGTAGAGTCAGTGCCATCTGGTGGACACGATATGCAACTACAATTCAGTTTAAAATATCAAAATTCAAAGTATAAACATTAGCAGAGTTTTAATAATAATTTAATTGTTTCACATAGTATGAGTGTATTTAGGGTATCAGGGAGAGTATGTAGTTTGTTTATGGATGTGGAACTGTCCAGAATTTATTTCAAATAAACTCAAACCAGAAATGAATGATCAGAAATGAGGATACATATATAAACCGTACCACAAGCTACTTAAAAGCATAAATAAGTCAACACTGCAAAACAGTACAAAACTGTAGTGATGGAAAGACCACCAAATTGGAATCATCTCAATAATGGTCAACACACTGCAAATTCACTGCAAATATCACACCCTACACAGGACTTGCCTTTCCGACCATTTACCGGCGGAGCTTGGGGTTTCTCCTCTTGCTCTGGCACTACAGCGTTCAGAAAAAGAAGACTTCTTTAGATCACCATTCACAAATCTACAGTCATTATAATTGTATTCTTCTTGCACAATGAATGATACATAATTGAGATAGTAATTGATTTAACAGGTCATTTCTGTGCCACTGTTATCAGATTGTAGGAAAGAAGGAAGTAGGAAGATGGAATTGCACTAAACATACATTTCTGTGACAAACCAAAGTATTAACTACTATTAACTGTAATCAAAATGATAATGCATGAACAATTTCACAATATGTTATACTCCTAACAAACAGAGTTTCATGTTGTCTTTTAAATATGAACTAAATACAGTTAAATGTATTCAAGTGCATACACATTTTTCAAGCTGCATCTCGCAGCTTAAAATTAATTACTGGGGTCTTTTAAAGTGATAAAGTGGTAGTATTCAGGCAAAAAGTGAGAAAGTACAACCACCGCAGCACATAATCAGCATGATATAGTGTGGATCTATAGTCAATAAACAGCTAACCATACACTGAAGTCTCTCACACATTTGCATTGCATAAGTTCAGTGTTGCATGGCTCTATGGGAGCTACAGCACAAGGTTAGATCGATACCTCCCCCCACTGCCCACATACTGCCACCAACAAGTTGCTCAGAAAACAGGAGAGTAGAGAGACAGGAGAGTGACCAGATGCACAGGCAACAGGATAGAGGGAAAAAGGAAAGGTAACACAACTAGTGAGAAGACATAACCAACTAGTTATTGTTCAGAACTGTGTTATACCTATATGTATGTATGACAACTTAAAGTGGGCAATGGGACAGAGCAATGTATTTGTGCTTATAAAATGGTGCTTTGTGTAATAATGACGGGTGCACACAAGTATTTCAGGTATGGATTGTCTGCTCTGGTTTTAAAGAGTTACCTTTTACTAGTCAATTCATTGCACAAACAAAATCAGCATTCATATCTTACTTATGTTTGTATTTGCCTTCAGTGGCTTTAAGACTTCATAACTACGACAGTCACAATTACAAAAAACACAGCAATTTTAACAGGAGTGCTGAGGAGCAGAATTGTAAAAGAAAATATCTCTTTTTAGCCCCCAAGTCAGTTTTTGGTTTACATTTTGGAAAGACACTCAGCAGTCCAAATCACTAAACAATTACAACTAACTAAGATATGACAATGACTACAACTTCAAAAACAAGGACATAGAGGAACACAGCATTACCACAATCAGCAACAGGCTCGAGACAGGCCTTAAGGAACAGACAACCACAGCGGTACAAGATATTTGGACAATATATGATGATACATGCTGCAGCGGTGGGCAACTATGGACAAAGTAAACTGAATGTAGCCACCCGCCGTTGCAGACAGGGTTCTGAGCTCCAGACTGAAATGAGCCACTGGCAGCACTTTCCAGTCTGAGAGGCCAAACCCACACAGCACTGAAGTACAGACCTTCACAAGGCTCTGTCCCTTCGTCTCCATCCTCTGTTAAACAAATGGGAAAGTAACCGAGCAGAGATGTTATGGATGGTTAAATGTTACCAATGATATAAAAATAATAAAGTGAATCATATACAGTGCTGTGCAAACATTTTATAGAGGAAAAGGCTATAGACAAAAAGAGTATGGCCCAAGTTCTACCTTGTGATAGTAAAAATACCGGGCAAAGACTTAAAGATCCTCCAGTTAAAAGGTATATGTTATTCCCAATGAGCTGTAAGAAGTAAGGAATGCACTAAGACAGTTATTTTATGAGGTAACACTCAATCCATTAAATTGACATTCCTGATTCTGAACAGTTATAGGGGTTCCCATGGCAATTAGTAATTTTATCCTTCGCCATAATGAATGTTCGTATTGTTACAACCCAGGCCATATAGTGCTGTGCCCTGCTGCTGTTCTCCTCCTCTCTCTGTGCAGGTGTCCTCACCTGCCTTCAGTTGCCCTGCCTGCTGCCCCACCCTCCTGTGACATGTGACTATAAAGGCCTAACTGTGCATGTGCTCACTCTCTCCGTGCTCTTGCTGGGCCTGCCAGAACTTGCCCTACTGCTGGGTGCCTTGGCGTCCTTTGCTGCCATCTCCATGCATATTTGAGTTTATCTTTGTGTTTTATGCACCACACTCATATTGCACACAAACCGCTTTCATTCCACTAAATGCACAGCACTACACCACTGATATCAACATACTCACAACTCCATTTCTTCTCTTGTGTAAATATTAATCTTCATTTGATCACCTTATTTGTAATTAAATATATATTTTGAGCACTTTTACTCCACGTCGTTTCCCCTCTTTTTTATGGCGTTGCAGCAGCCATGTTTTGTTTGTAATCCATTTTTTATTTGTGCGTGTGTGTCTCATTGGTTCAGCTCCTGTGTTTCTTGACTTCAGGTCTATAAATTTAGCTGTCTGTGTGTTTGATTAGCTTCTCAGTGGGGATTCCTGTAATGTAATTTTCCTTACATGGATAGTAGTGTGCTCTTGGGGAGACGTGTTGGAAGTTTGGTAGGGCAGGAGTTTGTTTTCTATGGTTTGTTCAGCTGCTGATGTAAGGGTATAACTTGTAATGTGCATTGAAGTTAAAAGGTGGGGAACCCCTTGTAAGTTTAGTGGTGGTTGAAGGTTTCGCTGCATTGTGTTGTGCTAGTGTGGAGGTACAAGTGGGTAGAGCATTCACTCGACCTCTTCTTGCATTGGCTTTTGCTGTGGTTACGGAGAATCGCCAGCATACTGGTCATTTCTACTGTGCCATCGGTATATAGCACATAAAAACCCACCCCCGCACTAGCCAGAGACTAGGGGTTGAGTTAGTAAGCTCTTGGTTAGGTAGTAAGCAGGATTTCCCTGTCTTTGGGTATTGTGAATATTGACATCACTTAAGCTAAGCAGCAGAAGGAATTGCTTTTGTTACGGTTCAAGATGGCGGAAGAAAGTGAAGAAAATGCAGCAGAATTTGGAAAGGGCTAA
This sequence comes from Periophthalmus modestus, assembly GCA_019594935.1. Taxonomy (NCBI): domain Eukaryota; kingdom Metazoa; phylum Chordata; class Actinopteri; order Gobiiformes; family Gobiidae; genus Periophthalmus; species Periophthalmus modestus. The sequence goes on along the minus strand of JAIEZT010000124.1, from coordinate 14,781,311 downwards.
ACTTGACATTGATTTTTTTTTCTCTAAGCGTCTTGCAGAGACTCATGGTTGGTCTGATTCAATGCACATCCTAATGTTACAGTGCGTTTTGACTGGTAAAGCGCAACAAGCGTTTTCATCTTTGAGTTGTGCTGACAGTGCCAAGTACTGAGAGGTTACAGTTGCACTTCTTAAAGCTCTTATGAAATATTTTTTTAAGGCAATTTAACAAGTTTTTAAGATTTATTTTTGCACAGCACTGTATAGCCCATGAACTGTTTTTAATAAATGATATCAAGCTTCCCTAATCCACTTCAAAATTGTGCAGCTGCTCAAGAGTCCAAGTGAACCACTACTGCAGCAAAAGTGTAAACAACTGTAAAGTCATAAAATCGAAAAGACTTACTTCTGTCTTTGCCCGATGGTGGAAGTTGCGGAAGTTGCCGACCCCTTCTACTGGACATTGGTGTACCCGTAGGACTGGTCTGGACTGAGCCGCTTCGAGGATGAGCCCTAGATAACATAAAGCATTTGACAGTAGCATTAGCATAATACAATAGAAACTAAATTGGGCTTTAGGCTATCTCATTGCCTTAGTGTAAGATACACTTGCTATGTACTGTACATTCTACTGGGGAGAAACTGAAATGCTACCTGTGTGGTTACATTTGTGAATGTAAAAGTTTGGCACAGCACCTTTACATCCAAGAATGTAAACACTAAAAGTTAGTAATATTTGCAGGGAAGTACAACAAAAAACAACAAAAATACACATAAACAGCATGATTGTTGGCACATGGCATGGAGGGTACATCAATTACAGGGATCTGAGCTGCAGTCATAAATGTGAATCGCATGTACTGTTGAGTCATCAAAAGCTGCAAAGAGAAAAACTTTGATGCAGAACCAGCAGACCAGTGTGACCATGCGATCAGGCTGTCCCCAAAAGGATTGAACTCAAAACACAAAAGAACAGGATGCCATTACAAAATCTACAGCTTCAATCCATGTTAGTAATGAAACCAAAACAAAATGTGGCTCATCACTGCTATACGCACAAGTGTATCAGCAGTGTGGTCCAAATCAAAACAACTTAGCACTACCTCTACAGTTGTGACATTGTTAAGCCCGGGTCATGTGCAAAGAAAACACAGCACGGGAGCTTTTGGGGACAAACATAAAGTGGGTGGAGGAGGGTAGTTGTGAGGGGGAGGTGGTGAATGTTGGGAGGAGGGTGGCAGTGAAGTGGCTTTCTGGTAACTCTCTGAGTTAGTCAGGTGAGCGGCGGCTCTTGGACAGGGTCTTTAGCTTATTAGTTGGGTTTTAGCTATGCACATTACATAAAGATGCAATCCCATGGGCAGTTAAACTTTTTTTTTTTTTTGCAAAGAGCAAGTTTAAAGACTTTATATCTAGTGAAAGCCAAATGTGAATAGGAACTCACCAGCAAGGAATTGACAAGTAGAAAAGACTGATGCATTACCGGTGTGTCAATGAAAAAGCTACATCTTAGTGCAATGATTGCATAGTTAAAACACATGACTGCAATAACAGTGAGTCGTTAGCTTCTCCAGTCGGGTCACACCTCGTCAAGGCAGGTGAGGGGGGAGCAGACCTCCCAGATGGCAGAGACGGCATGGACCTCATGAGCGAAGAGTCGTGAGGGCGTTCAGTGGAGCGTGAGCGGGGCGAGGGGCGCTCTATAGTGGGCCGCTGGTCTGCAGAGCGGGACCTGATGTGATACTCGTGCCTATCCATGGCTCCATGGTTCCTAAAGAGTTTATTGAAAGACAGGCAGGCACTCAGTGGAGCCCTTAGGCTGGGACAGGTGCCGGCAGGAGCGCGCAGTCAAACATGGTGGAGACTCAGGAACCAGGTGTGGCTTTGTATGAGGTATGTATTAAGCACAGGTGTACTGCAATAGGTGAATGTAGCAACTACACCATATATGTTCTAGTCTAGATCCAGTATGTGTACTGGAGCAGACCGTAAACTGTCCTAAACACTACATTATAAAAGGCACATATATAAAGGCACAAAATGCAGCTGCAAAAATAGCTCTGAAACTGGTTCTGGTTCTACTTGCCTTAGACTATTAAAACTGATGTTGTAGAGAGGCACTGTGTGCTGTAGTGTAAAAGGTGAGTGAGGCGTTAAACACACACACACATTTAGGTAAAAGGGAAACAGTGAAATGTGTCTTTAAAAATAAGTTGCTGAATTAGTTTCTGTATTTGCCACATCTGTGACAGTGAAAATCCTCTGAGCTGCAAGAACAAAGCAGGTTAAATGTTCTGACATTGGCATTATACACATTTCATATCAGAGTGTCGACTACACCAACCTACTATGTGCACAGTATGAAAATTTGTCCAGCAGAAACACATTTCCTTTCTATGCACGCACAAATATTTTACAACCATCAACCAACTTGAACTGAGATGGGGTCTGGGCTACTTCAGTGACACAAGGTGACACTGTGTAGGCAGATAGATGGCCAATATTTATTACAAAGACAAGACTGATTAACAAACTGGTACCGGGGTCATGTATAAGGGTACATAAAGAAGGACGTCAACAAACAATCAGACTCTGGCCCTTACCACAACGACCAGCCAACATCTGAAAACAAGTACAAGTATAGCTCTGGGCCTCCACACAGAGAGGCAGTTGTGTCAGGACTTAAGTCTCCTACACAACTTCAGAGCCGTGATGACCCCTCTAAGGACCGATATCAAACAGGATATCACTTCTGTCATCACCAACACGCACGGAGAAATCAAAGATGGACGACAAACAATTTGTGAGGACCACAGGATGGCAGATGCACAGATGCCTTAGCAGTGCATGTCAATACCTCTCAAAGTCATAGTCGGAGGAGTAGGCACCCTCAGAGTAGGCGCGGGCCATCCTAGTGGAACGCAGTAACCTGACTGCCTCCTCTCTGCAGATAGGGTGCACGCGATGGTTGCGACTGGCAAAAAAATATCACAACTGGTAAACATTTTATTTTGGGAGTTGAGGAAGGAGTGGGATCTCAAATTCTTAGTGTAACTGATCTAGACAGTTATTGCAATCTCTGCTGGACAAAACTTCATAACCACATCTAAACTGTTTTACTGTTTGTTTCTGCAGATTTTATTATCCCCTATATTTTGAACATATTACAGTAGGAAAACAAAAAGGTTTATGTATGGGTGTAGGGGGTGAAGGGGGTGAAGGCTGCATGCATGTTGAGGTGAAGTTCTACCTGGGGTCCTGCTGAGGATCACCAAGATGCTGAGTATGCCTGGGTCGAGGTAGGGAGAGAAAATGGCTGCAAACACATGGAGGAAGGAGAACATATGGATTTGAGATGAAGCTGAGGATAAGACAGAGGAGGAAGAGAAAGAAGAACTGGCTGACCAATGAATAAGGCTTAATGTAAAGAGAGCAGGATGGCTTGTAGGAAAGTTTGACATGGGCATTTTGAAGAGGCAGATGACATGGCAGAGAGTCATGGTAATGAACAAGTATTGATGAAATACAGGAAGTTTTGTTTCCTCTTTTTCCTGAAGTGGGAAATACTTTAAATGTAAATATAGTTTTGGAGGTTGAAAATAAATGCCAGTTACCCAGAAATAAGCATCTTTCTAAATAACATATCACATTTGTGATATAAAAAATATAGGATACAAGATCATGCTTGCAATTAAGAGTCACTGTGTTTTGCTTTCTAAGTAAGAATTATGGAAATGCATTTGCATTTTTGTAGATATCTTGAATCAAGGGTTTGCAAGAAGATGCTAGTCTAAAACCAAAATTTAAGTTATGTTCACCTGTTAAACACCTGACTGCTATCAATAAAACACTGTCTAGGACATTTCTGTGTCTATATTACAAGCCAAGTCTGACAAATGCATAATGTAAAAAATACTATTAAAAAAAGAGCAGAATGTAGCTAGAATCTGGAATTGTCAGAGTTTTGTAAAACAGGTAATAACACTTCCTCTTGTTTCACTAATTAAACCATTTGTTGGTGGCCACACAACATGTTAGCGGGTATGGCTTGTGTGTTAGTTACCTCGATGGTGGAGGGACACTGGGAGAGCGAGAGCGCGCCCTGTTGATGTCTGCTGACCGTGAGCAGTGGTTAGACGACATCACCTGCTCAGGGACAGACAATGTGGAGCTTTGGAAATCTCTGCCATTGGGACGGTAGTCTGTGAAGACAATGGAACAGTGTGTCATAATATTTCACTTAAAATGTATTTAAAAGTATCAAACCAATAATAAACAAATTATTAATGGAACACACACACACATATGTATATATATATACACACACACACACACACACACACACACACATACATACATACATACATAATGATAATTTACATATATTAAATGCTAATTTACATCGCTTTTCTTTTCTTTACATATGAAAAGTTTATCTGTACAGGATACATAAGGACAAACCTGAATGCATGCAACAGATGTGCTAGTCAGATATAATGACTGAATATCTGGTGCAGATTGAGTGAATGTACCCAGAGACAAGCATTGGGGGTTTCCCTTTACTGTCGGTGAAGAGCAGGGACTGGCATGGTGAGACAGTGAGGAGGTGACCAGAATATTGAACAGGCTAAAGGAGGATTTCCCCGTGCTATAGTAACAGCAACTCTGCACTCTCCGCCACAAAATATATCCTTTTTCTAGCTAACAGATTATTATAGGCTACATATAATTATATACACAAGCTTGAAATGCCAATTTGCACAAAGGTAATCATGCCATTTTTTTTTTTTTTTTTTTCAGTAATTTGCACTAAAACTGCAGTATAATTTCCCCGGTTTAGGACCCGATTTGCTTCCCCTCGACTACGGGAAGGCGCGACCCGACTTTGAGACTGCGCGGTTTTTAGTTGCTGCGCTCGTCTTGTGGCGTCAGTGCTACTCTGAGCTGCTCGGTCATATCGTCTTATTATAAAACCACAAAACATCAGCGCCACTGTCCTACACAATAAAACAGAGCGTCCGGAGCACACGGAGTGACACAGAGGCGCAGGATACAAAACTCATACAACGAAAAATAATTACACGGCCTCATTACTCTTGGAAAGTTCCTCCGCAAATAATGTCAGTCAGTCCACAAAACCGCGCAATTAATCCAGTTTGAAGCGTTCTTTTTAAAAGTACGAAAGGAGAGCAGTTTGTCACGTGTCTGTTGACACGTATTCACGGTGCGCGCGGTTACAGTTTCAGATTAGCTTTAGTAAACACTACTTCAAATGCAGTTTATCTCCAAACTTTACGTATTAAAAGAATTCACCTGAATTACTGCATCACATTTCACAAATAATAGCACAGTTTTGACTAGAATCTAAAGTAGAAGTGCAATGCATTCCTTACAACACTCAAAGCGAATCTTAGGACGGAGGTTAGTTAGGTTAGTTAGCTTTGTTAGCTTTGTTAGCTTTGTTAGCTCTGTTAGCTTCCTTAGCTCTGTTAGCTTTTTTTTATAGCTTTGTTAGCTCTGTTTTTACCCTGTGGCATGAATTGTCTCCGCTGCAGTCTTTGCGCTAAGAGATTTTAAATCTTATACGATTCTTCTCATGTCTGTGGTCAGCACTTTTGTGGCACGTTTAAAAATCGTTTAAGGCTGAAAAATCCTATCGCCTGTGCCGGTCTTTAGTACAATAGAAAGATAACTGAATATACTAATTACCATCTTTGCCTTTGTATAATGTTGGTAAAACTAACACATTTTGGGTGAATTCTGTATGTATTGTATTTATTTTCCCCTGATAACCGCTAGGGATGCACTGATACTGCTGGTATTGGTATTGGCACCGGCACCGATACTGGAAAAAAAATGGCTGAATCGAGTATCGGTTTCATGATACTCTGGTTTGGCCTGTAACTGGATGTAATAATAAATAACTTGCGTGACAGTAGTGGAATAAGTTTTGTAGTATTGTGTAGTAAATAATGATGTTCCCTACATTGATATCGGTTATTATCAGGTATCACAAATACTTAAAAGTGGCGATATCAGTATCAGAACTGAAAGAGCTGGATCGGTGCATCCCTAGTAACAGTGTGTCCTTATATGAGAGCAGTGTAGGCGTGCTGTCTGAACTTTGGTGAGTGTAAAGGTAGACAGAAGCTAAAACAACCTCTCACTGACGTGGCTGCAGCATTTTTCTATTACATGTAAAGGTTATATGCTTGTTTAACCTTTTATGATGATTAATATGCAGATGTGAAAGAGGTTGTGTGTTAGAAATAAATAATTATGTAAAAGCGCAAAGTGCAAACCTGTTATGACGCCAACCCCATCTTCACAATCATAGTCTGAGATCTCACTGTCACTTATCCTTTGGGATCCTGAGACATGAACAAAGAAAGATGCCAGCAGCAAAGAAAGGGAGAAGAAACAGACAGAAGATCAAATTAGTCCCAGTTTCCCTGGCATGTTTCTGTGCCTCACTTATGAAGCTGTCTACAAAATACTAAGAAATAAGTTTGGGATTTTTTTTTTTTTTTGCTTGCACCATTAAATTAAGCCATAAATACATATCATACTGAATGTAACAATTAAAAATGTTTGGTTATTGATCTCTATTTGACTCTTATCATTCAAAATCCTGTTAACATCAATTACAGCTGCTCCCTTATTTAGTGACATCTACCTGAGACTTTATACACATCAGCTCTTTCCCTACATTCATTTTTGGCACCTAAATGTAATGAGGCAATTTTAACTACGCCACAAAACATCAAGTAAAGTGGGATGATTGGTGCAGGGAAAATTTAGTTTTTCACAGTATACAGCACAAAAGGAAAGACAAAAAAATGTATTTAGAGATGTCTGACAAATGGGATTAAGTTCAAAGTTTGCAGGACTCGCTATAATGGGTGATGGCTGTCATGTCAATAGGCTGCAGCACAAATAGGGAAAACACTGTCCCAAACCAGCATCCCCGAAGGCTGCATGTCTTTGTAGTCAACAGACTCAAATATTATATATTTTATAAAAAACAAAAAAACAAAAAAAAAAAACAGAATTCAAACATGCATCTTTCAGGAAAGGGCCTGGGGAATGGGAGCACAGAGGTGTGTCTTTGAAGAGGAAAGGAGAACACTCAGTTACTCCATAGAGCTCCTTTACCTGAGTTAAGTGAACCAGAGCCTTTGTCTGTGAAAGCACAAGCAATATGTTGATGTGGCACCAGTAGCAAATACAGTATGCATGAGCTAAGCTAAATGTGGCTAGTGTTAAAGCAATCACATAGCCATTTGCTCAAGTACCCTATACGTCAAGCTTCATTTGTCAGTAATTACAGGTTTCTAGTGGTTGGAGACTATTCCTGCAACTATGGGCATTTGATGGGATACACTCCAGACTTTGGACAATGAATTGCAAGGCTAATAAAAAAACATGTAATACTAATAAAGAGCCATATAATACACATATTGACAAAATCTCCTTCTATTAGGATATGTTCAGAAAAAAAGAAAATCAAAATTGCACTGAGAATTGAAAGTTTCTTTTGAAAACGTTCAATCTGCAGTTTAACTGATTAAAACCTTCCTTTTTGTCATGTTGAAGGTAGCTGAAACATGTTAAGGAGGTAAACAGCACTCCTGTCTGACGAAAAGAAGCTACATCTGCTATAACTTAAGTTTATGTATAACAGATATCTGAACATAATATGACAAGTACTTTGATGCGTTACCATATTTCAACATTACACAGTATAGTAACGACACATACAGAAGCTGATGACGTGACAAGTTTTGCAGCTTGCAGTTGGTGTTGGAAAGCACATACTTTGTAGCCGGCGTGTGGGGCTCTCTCCGTGGAGCTGCCTGCGCTGCGTGTTGGGGGAGGAGCGTGGGAGTGGGATGGAGGACACATCATGGGTCTGTAGTTTGTACCAATGTGGCTCATCGTCTAAAAGAGCAGTCTCCAGCTCTATGAGAATCTGAAAAAGCAGCAAAAGGCAATAGTGACATCTGCAACCTGACAAATTAGTGGATTATGTACATGCCCCAATATACGCAATTAAGAAATGCTTATATATATATATGCACTTTTATAGTATTTCTACAAACACTGAAAGACGCTTTACAATTGTATGCATTATTCATTCACTCCCCATTGTAGGTGGTGGTCTATTGTATAAACTGTGAGAATATGTAGATTAAAAATTGAATACATTTATTAATTCATCTTGGTGAGTGAGACCTAACGCTGCAACCATAAGTGGGTTAAATCAGCCACTTCTCACATCTGGAATAGTTGAGTGTTTTAATGGTGTACACATTCTTATGTCATAGTGAGGGCATGGAAAATGCACAGTTAAAATTCAAAGTATATAAGTAAAATGAAGGTCACATTTGGGATCCAGAAGGTTGGAGGCTGAAATCCTTTTCTATCTTAGGCAAGACACCTTGTCTAGGTAACAATAAATGTGTAATGCCCTAGAGAATTCAAAGGATTCAAAGCTTTTATTGTCATATGTACAGTAAAGAAACACATTTCCCTATACAATGAAATTCTTACTTTGCTGACCACACTGGGTGCCAAAGTATAGACAGTGACAGTGTTTTTAAAAAGCTTATTACCACTAACTGGGAGGAGAAACTGAATAAGACAATGTAAAGAAACTCTTCAAGAAAAATGTATACAGACAATAAGACAATATCATGTAATAAAATAAAGATGAATAAATATAATTCTACTAATTAACAGCAGAATGCTCCTTTGTTTTGTTTCACTGCTACATAAATGTGCTGGATTAATTGGAATGTATATGGGATGTATAAAGCTTGCCTTACCTCTCCTAGAAATTCACTCTCCTCCTCCCTCACCCTGGCTTGGTCCCACAACGTAATTTCCAACATGCGTTCCCGAAATTCCCGTCGATGGACCGGAGAATACATGAAGGTTTGGTTCCATTTGGGCTCTAAGGATTTCTTTACTGTTTTTGTCCTCCTCTTGCTTTTGTCACTGGAGGAACAATAATTCAAACTGTTTTTATTTACAATCATGACAGAGAAGAGCCACGAATACACCACAAAACAGGACGGCACAGCACTGTGGCATGCAAGGGAGAGAAGTTGAAACAAAATAAACCACTTTATTATATCAAGAAATATCAAATATTTTGCCTGAAGTAGTTCTAGTTGCTGAAAGGTTGTCTTGTAAATAAAGCCTTTGCAAGAAAGTCATAAAAGCTTGAGGTGGAAACTACAGCGAGGGCTAGAAAAGATTAACTTGGTGTATTAATACTCAAGTACAAGTAGAGATTACTCTAAATATTCTTACCACAGTATTGCTTGGAAAAGAGTAAAAGTAAGTACTTCTGATACATTTATGAGAACAAAATAACTGACTATCTATTACTACTACTATTACTATAACTAGCTGTAGTAAGTATTACTGCCACAGTAACAACTACTAATTCCACTACTGCTACTCACTACAGCAGCAGAGTTCTTGTAGAAGTATCTTAGTTGCTCTTAAGATACCACAATAACAAACATTTATTTGAATGTATTAATAGTAAAACTATGACGTAGAGGGTGCCAGTGCCTCTATTCATATGACGTCTAGTAACAGTATTTTCTATTCCTACTCTTACCTTCTGTCGGGGAGGAAATAGATTTTGACGTAGGGGTTTCTGGGCCGGCCATCTTCCCGGGGGGGTAGGTCTTTGGCGCCCAGGATGGTGACGATGAGCTGATGGCCCACTTTGTCATACCACAGTTTCACCTGAAGGGGCAGACCAGAGATCGTCTTTAATAAATTGATGGCTTTGAAAGTAAGTAGTCCATAATTACAAACAGACATTTTAAGTTTTTGTAATGTTCTTAACTTAAGTCTCAGTAATGTATAATATTATCATCTCATATTTTTTACAGAATGTGAGAAAGTCAATTAAAAAGTGAAACTTTGAGAGTAAATATTTCTGTGTTTAATTAGGAAAAAGGAAATCATGGTCAAAAACGTATCGCTGCCAACTAAGTATAAATCAATTTCAGCTGTATCAGGTTCCACAGTGAAAAGAGCACAGTAGAAATTTGACAATTCTGCATTTCATAATGTCATATTGTCTTGAAAAAAAATATCAAGATGAAGGTAATACAACTGAAATATAGTTTATTTATACTTAGGTGACAACAGTTAGAGTCTGCAATTGTAAAAAATAGGTACTTTCAGTTAATTTGACAGTATTAATACAGATGATGTGTCTCAAATAGCTCACAGTTATGGTAGTTAATGAGCCTGTTATGCATCAATCAGCCATGCTGCCAAATCACGCTAGAGAAGTATGGACTCTGAGGAAAACACTTAGAAGATATCCATTTAAAAAGAGATGTGTAAAGGGGTAAAACTTCTAAGTCACCATCCATACTTCTTTAAAACAAAAATGAAATGAAAAGATCTTGACTAAAACTACAGCTGCACATGCAGGAGAGCATTCAAGACAAAATCCAAAGTATTGATTTAGGCCAGAAGGCAGAGATGGCTCAGCAGGAAACAAACTGTACCGGTTTATGGCTCTGGATTTATCCCACATTTACACCACTCATGTTGTAGAGGGGTTTAATCTCATGTGACATATGTGAAGCTATCCACACAAAATAATTAGAAAAATAATGGAAGTTTGATGCTGCAAAATTGGTTATGCCAACTGATATATATGTATATATATTTACAAAAAAAATAATAATAATAAAAAATTGACTTTCACAGTTGTATAGAGTAGACACCGTTTACAGTAATAACTAATGTGAAAGTTCTCAGTTATGTACAAATATAATATCTGTTTTACTCTGTAATGTTTTCAGACATTCATAGGCAAAGGCCAATTCAACTTGAATCTATAATTATAGTGAGAATGGACAATGCCAACGAGGTATTCTAATCATGATTACCTCGTCTGGATTATTAACAGCTGAAACTATGACATTTCAGAATAAGACATATACTATTTATGATTTGAAAGTTATAATGAGGAAACTATACAAAACAATAGTAGTAGTACAATATCAAAACTATACTTGGCAGGTACAATTTGCTTATTGTCAAATGATAATTCCATTATTTCTACAACTAGTATGTATTAGTAAATGTTAAAATAATTTTCACTGTGACATGAAACCATGAGGTCCATTTACGTAACTGTATATGTCGATCAGACTGAAACAGACCTGGGTTCACGTCACACTGAAAACACAGCTTACTCTGTTTTCCCATTAACAGACAAAATCAGAGATTCCCACATCAGTTGGAAAAAACATGCATAGTTGTCTAATGATGAGGGTTAGATTAGTAAATATTACAATATTTAAAAGCCATAAACAGATATGACAAAATGCACTACCATGAGGGAAATTTAAAGCTGCAATTTCCCTGAAATGCATTTTAAAGATATGAGAAAATAAAAGGCCAGTCCACAGTCAATGACCAAAGACCAAATAGAGAGTGTGCCCTGTAGACAGGGCCCATTACCTGGACCCTAGGGGCAAAAGGCGGTGTTCTTCTACTAAGGCTTTGGCTCTGGATAAGCAAAATTAAACAGCAAATATGCAATAAAACCAAAATCCACAAAACAAAACAAAAATCACAATACAATATAAACACAACAACAGAGGTATACACTTTTAGATGGGACATTAAGCCAGACATTTGATATTTAGACTTTCTGTATGTTATCCATAACTCTTTTCCTGTATATGCAATTATAGATTCATTTAGAAACAGAAACTTTACAGCAGTCATATCCAAAGTGTCTTGTGGGTAACAAGGCTGTTGTCCAGACCCTGGCAATGGGATGATTCTATACTAGAGAATGGACAACACACACATTGATCTGATTGAATATGTACCTCTTTCTGGACTTACAATACAGAAGTGAATTGAAAGCAAAGACACGCTGTGATTTTTGCCCACATAAGCATGTTGTATTCTTGTGATATAAAATGAAGGGGCTTACTGAGAGCTGTCCTGACAAGTACTGGGGGGCATCCCGCAGCATGCTGGGACTCATGGGGGAGGTGACAGAGATGGATGGCCGATCCATCTTCTGAGACTCAAAAGAACTTGAACCTAGAAATATAGTTAGAGTTTACCTTCTGAATTAGTAACACAAATGACTCAGACTTAATTTTTACTTAATAATTTGACAAAACATACTTGATTCCAGTTGTGCATGTGTGCTGTCTGGTATCCTTGGAATATCTCTGGAATGTGGAAAAATGTTTGTGAAAAACTACCTGAAATTTGCATTATTGTCACAACTACATCCATAAAAGTACAGTCAGTAACACCATGCTCCCCATACATATGAGGTATTTTTTTTTTTTTTTATGAGACAGTAAAACAGTAGTGTGTAAAAGCTCTCACCCTATAGGCCGTGAGACCACAAGCTCCACCTGTGGCTCTGGTTTAGATTCTAAAATTATATTGTAAACTTCTTTAAATGTGGCTCCTTGTAAAAGCTTCCCGTTCCACTCCAACACCTGATCACCTGTGCAAACATCAGAAACAAGCTGTAAATATGAAGCAAGTCTGTCAGAGATAATTGCTTTTGTTTAGTGCTGTACTGCACAATTTACTACAACAAAATTATCAGAATACCTGCATACACATGTAAGATATTGCAGTAATGCTGCAAAAGTGCATGGTAACCAAATAGATGTCTGAACAATGATTTAGTTTAGAAACAAGTGACCCTGTCTCAAATGTAATCATCACTGGAAAAATCAATATACGTATTGTATCAAACACAAATCCTTAAATAGGGACATAGTATCTCCTACCTGGTCTTAGGTGTCCAACAGTATCTGCTAAGCTTCCTTTCCTCACTTTTGTGATGAAAGCACAAAGCCTACCAGATTCTGTCATTTTTCCACCAACCACCTATAACAATAAAAAAATGTCAACTTTGAACCTGTGACATGATAAAATATTGACTTCAAAACAGTGGATATAAGTGTGAGTAGTAACACAATTACTGAGGGGTAGTCCAAAACCAAAATATCTATAGCTGATCTATATATATCTATAGCCCAACTGCCCAGCAGAGCCTGGCCGCTGCACAGTATAGTCCACTCCACACAGCTTACATGGGCATCATACAAATAAAAATCCCTTTTAATGGCAGCTGAATGCCAACATACAAAGGAGCTTAGGGAGGTCTGCTAAATGAAATGGCTTTATGTAACTGGCAGCGGCCCGAACTGTAGACTTGTGCAGGAGCAGAGATGGACAGAGAGGGCGAGGCCAGCTCTGATAGACTGACTGGATGTGCTGCTGCTGCTGAGGCTGCAGAAATGCACTGAGGCACTAAGCAGACACAAACATGCCATTTCAGAAGCCTCATTCAATCAGTAATGATTTTTCCCCATCTCGCTTCTGTCTTCTCTCCGCTCCTTCCCACTCCCCCTCAGTGTCTCAGCTTTTTCAAGTCTGCACCAGCAAGATGAATCAACATGGGAGGCTCACTCAAACTAAAGATTACTTAAATGTATGTATAAAACATAGGACAATATTCACAGAAATAAAGAAGTCTTTTATAAATCACACACTGACAACAGAACAAAAATGCTCTGTGTAGTATGTTTAAAAGCTTCTAATTTTGGAAATAAAATCCACGTCGAAAACTATGTTTCTCTTGTTGTCAACCATTGATAACCTACAACCACTCAATCAATCAGCTCTCAAGACATGTAAGTAGTATCTCTTGAGTCAGTCCTCATCTGCTCCATCTCATTCTTGGTTACATTTTCTTTTTTAGATAAATCATATTTACTGAATATCCCCATATAGCAGTGAGCCTTACCTTTAGACCAAGCAGAGCTCCTGAGTCTCGAGGCACACTTCCATCTTTCATGCGCTTATTGAGCAAGATCCGCCCTATTAGCCGATCTCCATCTTTGGATGTCTGCCACGTCACCGGGTGCTACAAGGTCAGAGCAACAATACACCTTTTGTTTAGCAGCTTATCCCTCAGAATGGGATCACTACAAATGACAACTGTCCTAAGTGATGGGACTTTTTAAACAGTTCACACAAACTCTGTCAGTAAGTGTTTCTCAATGATTGATTTCAATGGGTGCAATAATGTACAGTTGGAGTAAAAGAATAGACTAGATTGTGTGTAATTTATAGTTTGTGGGAACCTGCTAGTGTGAGGGGGGAGTGAGCGTCATGCAGCGCCCCATGCAGAGTAAAGCAAGCAGCCCCAGATCTCCTCCTCAGACTAGCACTTACAGTGAAGTCAGAAACTTCACCACACAAACACATCACCATCACACAGGACAGTGAGGGAAGAAGACAGCAGAGAGGGTTAAAGGTCATCAAAAACCCAAAATGAGGTGCCAGTTAAGGATGGGTTCACAAGAGAAGGAAGGGACAGCAGAGACTAAAGCATCAAACAGACACACAGAGGATGACTTTGAGATGTGACAGTGAAAGGGAAAAAGAAAAACTCATTTTTGGTGAGCAAACACATCCAATCTTTCCTATTTTGAATGCTTCCAACCATGAAGGTTTTAGCTAGAAGAGAGTGGAGAGTTGGACAGGCAGCAGGTTCCTGATGGGCTGGGTGCTGTGGGACAGGGCAGCAGTGACAGGGACGTTCTACAGAAGTGTTCCTACGGCACTAAACAGACTGCAGACCAGCAGAGCAAAACACAACAAACGGAGAACAACGAGCATGCAACTAGGAGAGACCCACATTCTTGTGTCACAGAGGTGGAACTATTCTTTTACTACTACTGCAGCAAGCAAGTGCTCCAAGGAGGTTTTAACCAACACCAAACAAGGTGAAGAAAAACAAAACAGAAAAAGAAACAGATTGCCTAGAAGATTCCATTTATAAAATGCCAAATAAAATCCAAAGTCAATTATCTGACCTGTTAACACTTAGTGACAGAGCAAACAAAGTCTAGACGTGTAAGAAATAATGCAGGCTAGTATTCTCAGTACCTTCTCACTATGGCTATGCTCCTCGTTTAGCGTAGTGCTACTGCACGTATCAACTCCAGAGTCCTTAACCTGTGGCTCACACCAAGACAAGTCCTCTTCAAATGAGTGTCCCCCAAAGCGCACCATTTTCTTTTGCCTCTCAGATAAGGTGTGTGTCGGCTCAGACATAAATGCCTGCTCAATAGTTTGTCTTTTTCCCCTTTGACTGTCCCCTACACGTGTGGGATAAAAACAGAAAGAAAACAGAAAAACAACATGCAAAGGTGTAAATAAACCAACGGAACCATGAAATGACACAGACTGTTGAATAGAAGAGAGACAGGACAGGGAGGAGGTCAAAGGGCAGGGGTCAAGGCAGGGCTCCGCATGTCTCACCAAAGACATTGGGGAGGCCTCGCTGCTATGCCATGACGCATGGTCCCACCAGTGGCCATCCAAATCTCCTGTAAAGTGGGCAGGAATATACAGGAGAGGACAGCAAGAGGGGCCAGTGAGGACACAACAGCAACAAAAGACTTCTGACAATACCAAAGCACTTATATTACAGTGAATTCAGGCACACTCTCACACAGACCTCACAGTGACATGGGCTATCTGAACAAATTAAGAATAGGAATAAATAGTTCTGATAACCATTGTGGCATTTCCTTTCTATATATTAATGACTTTTTATAGTGAGTTGGACTGAGGTACAATTATTAAAGAAAGAAATGCATACAATTTATAGGCTAGAGACAAAGTATTTACTTGAAGATACTACTACTACTTCTCCTTTAACTTGATACTACTGTTCCCCATTCATCAGCTAAGTGCCCTTCAGATACTTAGTGTAAACATTAGGCAGTGTGATGAAACATTATGGATGTCCCCTGACAGGCTGTGCCCTCTGTAGCCTCTAACCAACAGCTGACAGCAGTGATTAGCCTGTGTGCCTCTAGCCCTGCTCTGCTGCCAGCACACAAGAGCGGGCGTTGTGCAGATAGCGAGTTGCTGCTAATGTGACCATCAGTGTCACCAGCACACCTGCACTTACATTCAGAGAGCAAAGACCCTGTGAAACACTGTATGTCTAACGCTCTGACCTGGATTCTGGACAAATTATTATTGAAGTAAGTTAGTTAGTTAGTTAGTTAGTTAGTTAGTTAGTTAGTTAGTTAGTTAGTTAGTTAGTTAGTTAGTTAGTTAGTTAGTTAGTTAGTTAGTTAGTTAGTGAGATAGTTAGTTAGTTAATTAGATAGATAGTTAGATAGTTAGTTATGAAGGTACATTGTATGATGGGATATTTGAACAGAAATTTGAGTACAGTGAAAACTGGCTAAGCTACAATATGTGCTTTAGAATCATTACACACAAACATTTATAAACAGATTTTTTTTTTTATACATACAGAATTAATATGAGGTGTTTACAGGTATTAGTTAGCATTACATTATTGGAAAGTAATTGAAAGTATTTAACTGTTGTTTACATGTATCTTGTATCTTATAGTTAATCAATTATATAAGTGGGAGAACCACAATTGTAAAAAAAAAAAAAAAAAAAAAAAAAGTCTGTATTGTTTATTTTTAGGAAATTAATATTGAAAGCATTTGTTATTTTTTTTAAATAAGACAAAATAAAATGTAATCAAAAATCAACATAATGAAAAAAAAAACAATTTTGTCATATCGCCAAGCCTTAAAAACAACACTTACTCTAATTAATATTGAATTGAACTAGGGATGCGTATGTAATAATTTACAATCTATGAGATTTAACAAACGACGTTTACTTTTTACTTTGTACAACTGGATAGGACAAATCCAAGCAGTCCATCCAGTGCTCCCCTATTCCCACACATTATGTCCATTATGATGCCGGCAATGCACTGCTCGGCATTGGGCTCCTTGTGGTTTTTGGAGAGCAGGAAACTCATCACAGCCATAAATTGTGAGCTTCAGCAGTGTGAGACGAGGCCTGCTGTTCTTCGTGGCTCCCAGGCCCCAGTCCCAAAGAGCTGACTCAGGTGGAAGACAGGAGCAGGCAGCGGCCGAGTTCAACAGCAGCAGCCTCTCCATCACTCTGACAGCTCAATAAAAACCTGTGTAAACTATTAATTGGATCATTAATTATTGAAGCTGTTTTTACTACAATTCAAGTGGTGAAAGCAGAAAAGAGGTTGTGTATGTTTAAACACAATCACTAGGCCATGAAGCTGATACAGTCTTGGGTTTTATACATTTTGATTCAGGGCTTTGTTTGAGAAAGTGTTCACTGAACATGTGGTAATAATAGAAGTCTTGTCTAGTTCTTTGCAAGACATTCAAAACAGCTTAATCATTTTAATGCATTATTAATTCATTCATTCACAATTAAGGTATTGTCAGTAGTATCAGTAGTAGGCATCGCACCAACAGCCACATTTATTTTTTAGAGACAGCTATTTGACAGCATGTTGCAAGTTCAAACATGTGTATTGACTTAAATGCATGGTGTTATAAATAGGTGCTGTGTGTAACTTTTCGTGGAGGGTCTGCCACCTTCTTGTCATGAGGATGATATGTTTAATGCTATACTGTGAAAAATCCCAGGCAAAACAAACATATTCTCCATGGAGACAAGCATGTGGTGGACCCTCCACCAGAAAAGTTACATAGTGTGCCTTTAAATTATGACCTAATAATAATATATATAGTAACAAAATTCCTTATTTGTGCTTTAACACAAATGAATTTACTATGTCAAAATACAGAACTGAAATGTAAATTCTGCAAATATCACTCAGGCACAGTTCACACTTTGTGTAGTTCAATAACAGAAACTGTAAACAAATAGGTTTGTTAGTTTCAGTGTATTTAGCTCCTCCCTTCAGGCAGTGTCCATCAGCAATCTGACCAGAACTGAAGCAGCCATTTGACATAATTTAATTTTTCTTTTGCCATATAATGTATATTAAATGTATTATGTTGTAAATGCATGTACAACCTTTCCTACACTGCCTGTGACTATATAAAGGCCATCTTGTGAGCTTAACTTAGCTAGGCACCTTCTACTCTCTCTGCTGGGCAGTATTATGAGGCTGCACGCCGTTGGATCGATAAGAAGGAAAACACAGGGAGAAGACTGTCCAGATAAATCCGTCTTGAGCTCAAAGTCAGGCTCATCACAGCAGTGGTTCTCAAATGAGGCACAGGTACAGGACTTTATTTGTGCCTGAATGTGAATGTCTTGGTTTAAATCTTTACATCTTTCTATTTGTTGTATCTATCTATCTATCTATCTATCTATCTATCCATCTATCCATCCATCCATCCATCTATCTATCTATCTATCTATCCAACTATCTATCTATCTGTTAAAATACCACATGACTTGCTTGATTCAAGCTGTTTGAAAACACATATTTACTTGTCAGCATATACCAATATATGGTAGTGGATTTTTACAGGATAATTCAGCATGAAGGAATTGGCTTATCTGACAATGATGCATTTTTACACTGTTACAAGTCAATGTGGGCAGACTCTCATATCCAGATCATAAATGAGCAAACATACAGTCAATAGTTCAAGCAATTTGTCCTCCATCTTTTCCTGTGCAAGCTACAAGACAAAAACAAAATCTCAGACCTTACCTATTTCTATTATGTTGCCACCTAGAAACCCAGAAACTCCCACATCAATAATGCAGTGCTAGGCCTGTGCTGCTTTTCTTTAGAGGAGAACAGTTACATAACAGGGCAGGCCAACCCGGTGCCTTTAGATGACTAAATATCTTAAGTTTAGGACAAGTTCTTTGGTCTGTTATCACAGGAGGAAACAATGTCACTACTGTCGAGTAGTGTCTTTTATTTTCCTTTTTAAGAGACGCATCTCTCTTTTGTTTGGGGCTTTGAACATCTGTGAGGCCTGTAATTACTATATCAATTTACCATTACAACTGCTGTCAATCAACAAGTGACTTAAAATTACTACATGTAAAATGAAGGGCTTTAATACATTGAACTTAACAAGTTTAGGATTACTGGTAAGTCTTCTTAGTCTTATTTTACTTATGGCATATAAGTCGATACATGTCAGTTATTGCTGGATGGTGTTGGACAACTATCTAGGTACTGAACAAATCTTTGGCAAAACCAGTTTGAAAAATACAAAAAGACTGCAACCACAGATAAAACCATTACTACACTGGAGCAGACATCTTTCAAAACAGTACAGCAGCAAATAACTGGATTCATGGAAACAAAACATTATACATTTGTGAAAAATACAATAATTATTAAAAATATAATAGTTGGTTCTCAAATTTTGAAAGAATGCAGATAACAAAATGGGAGGTTGTTGTACCTTTCTCGCTGACGGACTCACTCTCGATCTCCACATCCTCACAGCTGGTGTACTCCGGGGTGGTGGCCAGCTCCTCCTCAGAGCTGCTCAGAGACACCTGCCGCATCTTACCGCCTTTTTTTGTTTTGTGGGGCTTTGGAGGTGGCGGTCGTACTGACTCGGACTGGTCTGAGCTCAGTGAATCGTTCCTTAACATACTCTCCATCTTCTCCCTCTTGGTTTTTCTGACTGCAGAGCTGGGGTCTAGGTGGTGCCTTCTCATAGGGTCGCTCAGGTCCCCTCTCCGCAGGTCCCCAGACCGGTCTCCCAGCACAGGGCTGCGATGAGGGGTGGGGGGGCTGTGACCCCCAAGTCCAGGACCCATGGGTCCTGGGGATGAGCGATCCACTGAGTAGGACCGCTGTCCCATCATGGGCGGCCGGCGCTCGGTGAAGTGCTGACGGGACAGCCGAATGGGTCCAGGTTCATCCTGTTCTGTATAGGCCAGTGAAACATCGCTATGGCGACGCTCATGCCTCATCCGCCCCACCTCCGCGTGCATCCTCATCTGCTCCTCATACGGCTGGGGTTTGACAGGGTACCGCGCCAGGTTGGGGTCACTGCGGTATCGCGTCTGGTACTCCTCCTGCCGCTGCCTCTGCAGCTCATACTCACTGGGAGGGCCATCTAGATCCTGATCCAGAGGGTACTCCTGCGAGTGCCAACGGGCCGGCCCCCTTCGGTCCCGGTAGCCCATCCGAGCTGCATCCACATCTGGGTACAAGTGCGAGCCCCGCCCGCGCCGAGGGACCCCATCCCCATAGTCGGACGGTGATCTGGGCATGCCGCCGTCCCCCGGGGCATACTGTGAGTGGTCCCCCTCCCTTTGGTCGTATTTTTGGTTTGGATCCCTGGATGCGGATGGGCTTCGTTTTCTATAATGAACAAAAACAAAAAACTGCAGGTTAATTATTGTTATACAGAATGACAAAAGGAAATAGTGGTGAAGCGGTTTAAAACTAAAAGGTACAAATAAAATGTTTTGTAGGTAACAGATCATTTCTTACTCTCATTTGCTACAATTTCTTTTAAAAATACTAATGATAAAAAGCTCTGTGAAGCATTTCCTTAATTTTGTAGGTGACAACTTTCTGCAGGAATAAAAAGGGCTCATAAATCACAGCTGTCAGCACTGCTCTGTATCCAGGGTAAAGATCCCTCACTTCTGATTGGCTAATTCTCCGTTTTCTCCCGCCCACTCATGCTCAGTGTTAAAGGAGGTAATGTGAAGCACCATAATGCACAAGTGAGTCACCAGGCTTATGTGAGTGTACCTGATAGTTATACAAGGATACCAAGAAAGACATCAAAATATTGAACTAAATAATATGTTGAATAACCCAGTCTGGACCATTATGCCTTGGCTGTAGTAAATACCTTTTATTAAAACTATGCATTACTTTTACTATGAATATTATTGAGTTCTTATTTCTACAGTACAGTGACCTGAGAGCATAATAGTCCAGATGTTGATGTATTTAATGTGTGCAAAATACCTTTTTTTTCTTTGTATCCACAGGACTACAATCTAATGTCTCCTTTGGGGTTTATGTGAAACCTAACACTGGGAACTTAGCACATGCTTGCACAGAAAACTACCACCCAGAAATATTAACAAGCCCTCTATCGACAAGCTCCAGCGCATTTTGACACATAGATCACATTTCACACTTCTATTTAGCCTTGCATGTTCTTTCTGTCCAAATAGAGAATTATCTGGAGCAAGCAAAGTAAGCCATCAACATCAGCATCCCGTTTAGGCTATTGTGCTAAAACAGTCCGAGTGTAGAGCAGAGTGATGGTTTTCCCCACCTGCCTCAGCTCCAGTGTAACAGTAACAGCCTCAGCTGGCCTAAGCATCAAAAGTCCAAATGTGGAAAGATGTACTGTAAATAGGTACTAAAAACTAAATAGTATTTCTTAGAGTACAAAATATATTATAGTTATATTAGGAAAGTATATACTATAGAACTGAATGATTTTGGAAAAATGTTGAGTTGGAAAGCATTGTGATTCTGTTTTAATAAGGATTGGGTTCAAAGTTCAAATTTTAAGAAGAATTGACAAAACAATTAATATGAATTGACAAACTAATGCAAGAATGCAGAATAAGAATGGATATTTTGTTGTTACTTCAAAAAATTGCAGTCTTTTTCTAATTTGCATCCATTCAAACTGTGATTTAAATTCAACTGTGATTAATCTTGCAGCCCTATTCTACATTTACTAGTTACTATAATAATAACAAAAAATAAAGTGCTTTAAAGTACTAGTCATTAGCTTAATTTGATGAAAACCACAAAGCACAACACAATGGACAAACCTGAGCCATATGTTTTTCAGGTAGGGCAAAACTGGAGTACCCCAATCCTGCACCAGAGTAAAACTCAGAACCCTCACACTACAAGGTGAGAATTAACCACTGCACCATTTATGTTCACAGCTGCTAATGCAACGAATTCCATTACTTATTTTTATACACATATGTACAGACAAAAAAACTGCAAAGACAAAAAAGCAAATGGTCCATAGTCAACTGCTGTTCACACGGAACCCTTCTCCGCTGCAGCCTTCAAAGTTTTTGTTTAAGTATGTTGGGTATGCTATTGGCTACTCTTGGATGAGAAAACAATCCTATGATAAAATACCTGACTAGAGACAAGTGACAAATCCCATGCACAAAATGAGTCCCTTTTATGGTTTGATACTTGTTAGTGCCAGCAGAGCCACCATCAGTGAATCAGCCCTCAGTCAAACAAAGACTAGGAATGTACTTCACAGTCATGTGGTAGAACCAGCCATACTAATTCTTTTCAGCCAAGAATAGAAGCACATGATATAAACACTCATATTTAAGCAATTCTCAAACCTATAAACATTTTTCATTTCATATTTTTATATTATGTATGTTAGAACCTCTCACAGCACCTGTAGGCCTTGGATGGGCCACATCTTGTCCTACTCAATGGCTAATGGCAGGAATTAGACAAAAACAAATTGAGACAACCATTCATTCAAACTTATTCACAGGTGTCTAGTTTACCAATACATGTATTTCTAATAGTGCAGCTGGTGTACCACAGCAATATGAGGAGGGCATCAAAACAGGCCAGGAGACCAGTCTGGGATCAAACCTCCAAGCAGAAGTAAAAGAAAATACAAATGGATTTAATACAGTAGCACACCTGTACACCTTCAGCCTTAATACAGAAATCATGTCTGAAAAAACACTGTCCTTCTCAAAGGTAGCAGTGTATCAAATCCAGCACTAGCAAAAATCACAGGATTACACCACTGCTCAGTGAGATTAAAAGTGTGACCCAAAAAGATTAGAAGTGACCTGACTTGCTTGCTATCATAAAACCTTAATATTGTTATTTTTACCACATGACACACAACTAAAACAAAACCAATAAAAGCAGAAGAGTGTTGTGAGGTGGTTTTGAACAGTATACGTTTGAAAAACAACTCACTGTTACTGGGCTGAGAATGGAGTGCCCTATATGTGCATGAATGCTGTGAGCACCAGCGCTGCATGATAAAAGGTCTGAGATGAGGCAGGAAGCCCCGGTGGTTGCAAATCATTAACATTTGATGTGGGTTATGATAAAAAACATTAACGCTGAGCATCAGCAGCACACGGCCCGGTGAGTAATTTACTGTATCGTGGGAGCACTGGCTGGAGCCTCTCATCCCTCCACTAAAAGCCTCCAGCCCCAGACTCTCTGCACAGAGGAATCACAGGGCTGTCAGTCAACTATGAAGTCAAGCTAGCACAAACATTGTTTATTTGTGCAATGTTTATGAATGTACTTTGTTATTTTTTTCCAAGTCAACTGATCTGCAAAGTATAATAGAGTTAAATTATTATGTAGTATTTGTGGGTAGAAAATAAGCATAGGCCACACTAAGGGACCTAGTATGCTTGGCTATTGTATGGTGTCTCAGTCTCAATGATATCTAGCTAAATTTTATGAAAAAATAATGTGTCCAACTGTTGCAAGATTAAAATAAGTCATCACATGACCCACTTGCTCAGTGAATAGAGGCAATGTAAATCTGTGTATTTTTTACTTACGTGCTGATATACCTTTAAACTCAAAATAAATGCCACCAGCTCAAAGATCAATAATTGAAAGTCAATAATGAGGCTCCGGTGAGTGATGGACCTTTCACAGATGTTGCTGGTTTCATGCTCTCAGCTGCTCGAGTCAGCACAACCAAACACTCTATGATCGCTGCAAGAGTTTTACACTCAATTTTACACAAAGGTCAAATGCAATAAGAAATAACACACTGCTACTATTGGGCACTTTTGTTTTAGACAACCTCTAAGATAAATACATGCTAGTGATGGGCAGCTCGGACAACTCGATGAGGAGAAGTACAGGTGCGGGTGGGTTGGGTCAAAAACACTCCTCTGCTTTAACATAATGTGGCATAAACATCACCATAACAACCATAATAATTAAAGCATGGATTTTAACTCAAGTTGGGTGGGGCAGGTCAGAAAAAAAGCAAACCCATGAAGCACTAACACATGCACTTAAAGAACGTAAAGGTCATGCTTGACATTTTGGAGATAAAGTTGTGTATGTAGAACAGTAGATGGAATAACTAAACACTAACCATTAGTTTAGAGGGTGTAGGTCAAATCCCATCTTTGCCTCCCAAGTCTTCGCAAACTTCTATTGAAAATTTCAACTCCAGTCATCAACATAAAAATAAGCATAGACATGTCACAGTACTCTTAGCCCATGACAGCTCTTCCAGTGTTAAATAAGAAAGCCAAAAGCAGCCAAGGTGAAATGCTGTCCTCCCCCGTGAGGATTGTGCCACCTCTAGTGCAGCGCAGGTAATGGAGAGTCAAATAAGAACAAATGACTTGTGCGGCGTTGCACACTTCTCCCACTAATGTCAACCATACATCCTGCAAGCGTCCACATCGAAATGAGATAAATGAAGAAAGCAAGATCAGACAAAAACAAGCTGACTCCATCAACAATTAAGGTGCGTTAAACAGCTAGAATCTAAAAACAGCATTATTCTATGTAAGACTGACCTGCTTTTTGATCATCCCAGGACAAACTGCAGTGATGGACACATGACACAGCTTATGACTCTGCCACAAAGAATTATGGGATACCAAATCCAAGCCAAGTTGGGGGATTAACACTAACATCATGTAATTTTTACAACTGGCGGCAGGTCGAGCAGTGCCCCTTTTCGTTTGCTGCACTATAAATATATTTGTATTCTGGCATTGCATTTCTTTCTCTTCCACACTAGAAATTGACTATGTTGAACTATGTTACCATGCTTTTCTATGTGTCCACAATGGGTGAATTCTAGGTCTCATAAAATAATACCACATCACACAAAGATCATCTGTTTGTTGTATGTTGTACATATGTATGTTATTATTATTATTTATCAAATTCATCAAAATCACTGTATCAAGTTTTTCTTAGTATTGACAGTATGAAAGAACAAGCCTGGTATAGTACTATTTATTGAGATAAAAAAAAAAAAAAAATCACAAAAAATGCATTCACATTTAAATAAAGAAATATATAAATACCAAAAATACTTGCTAATTACTCTGTCTAGTCACTTTTAAAAGTACTGATATGCCAGCCAATACCAAATAATTATGCTGCTTTGTGCCACCTGTAACAATAAAAGTGAAATGTGAAACAAGTGGTCCTAAAGTGGTGCAGCCCAGTGGATCTGACAGAGTCTACAGATCTGAACTTGCATTCTCTAATTGGCTGCAAACAGACAGACTCCAGCTCCACTATGTCTTCCTTGTGTGTTTATGCCATGGATGGCTGGTACGTCCCGTGCACAAGGCTGTCAGACAGGTCTCCTTTTAAAGACAACGCACCACTCTATGTAGGCCAAGCCCCAACTGAATATGCCATTAAGATTAGCAAGTCAGGAATGCTACACTGCTACTGCCTGCAATTTCCCTCCCTGTAGAGAAAGGTTAGAGCAGCAGACCATGTTCGTACATATTAGACAAAATAGCCATGTGTAAAAAATGCACTTCACGCGGAAATACAGGTATAGAGCAGTACTTAGTAATTATGCCTCTGGACTTCATCATGAGCTGTACTCAACCGTGAGAGGGGAGTAGTCAATTATACACACTTTGGTCATACATATTGAAATACTGCTAACCCATAGCCAAAGGGAGAAGGGAGTGCCACCAGTCTAATATTTTTCTGCCAAACCCAAGACAAATGGAAAGGCTTCTGCCATGAAAAGCATCCTGGGTAAAATGTACAATACTAACTATGTTCATTATTGCATGCTAATAAAGACATGGATATGAATGTGACTAGAGAAAACAATAAGACTAAGAAGGTTGATTTAATGTAAGTGAAAATCTCTTAAAACATGTTGCTTACTAATAACTGTTCAAGTCATGATCTACTAGGGCTATACATATGGTCCCAATTGTACCTGTTACATAAAGGCCTTTTGTATCATTTCAATAAGACAAATTCACAAGTGAAAAAAAAAAAAAGACTAAGTTGGGCGATCGTCTGGAGTCAGCATTAGTGCAGTATATAACCATATAAAATTGACTTTTACTGCAATCCACTATAAATTGATATTTTTTCAAAAGCATCTGTGCATATTTCATCAGGCAGTTTTAGCAACAGTCTGTTTTCTTTTCCCCTCACTATCTGCATGCATTACTTCCTGTTTCTGCTAACTAAGCATTTTTCATTCCAGTGAGCAGGCTGCATTTGAAATCAAAGGTGGTGACGCTGTGGCTGCGGCTGGATCTGTCAACACTCAAAATGTGGAGGTAATGAAAAAAGCTGAGGGTGAGTCACAGGATGCTTCAGTAAATCCTTGCTCTCCAAAATAACATTCTGAAAGCTGGACAGTAGGGGCTTATGGGAAATGGAGTTCACTTGGGTATACTGCTTCTAAAAAAATATACATTTTCCTCAGTGCTGCAATCGCAGTATTTCTAGACTATACTGCCCAAAATGAATTTACACTAAAGATGAGTGCTATGTAAAATTTAAAAGGAGAGCAACAGTTAATTAAATTGCCTCACTTTTTCAAAACATATACAATACAGGGATAGAACCAATTTGTACTTCAATGCAAGGGTCAATTGCTGTTCATGTACAAATTAAACCTATATAATACACATTGGGAGAAATTTTGACAAATTTCTTAATAATATGACTATTCTCATCATCAGCCCCTTTTTTTTTTTTTCTATCAAATAGTCATTGCTAACTAATTCATACAGCCCAGTGCCCACTAAGAAGTGACAATGGCATTATAGTGCATTTTGGTCAACCTTACTATCTCGCCTCAATTCTGTTTGGCTTTTATCTAGCTGAGTACTTCACTAGTTAACCCTAACACTAGATGTTTACAATAACCATGGGATAAAATACTTTTTGTAATGTTAATACTGACTAACAGCTCAAATTACAAATTTATTTACATATTGTATCTGGCAATCTTCATTTTGAGTCAGTTTAAAGTTGGTAAAGTATTGCACCCACAGTTTTAGATTCATTTCCATTTCCCCAAGTTGAAGCTGTGGCAGATCGGTTGCTTGAAGGATTGCCTTGAGGCAGACAGAAAATGATGCATAATGGAGAGATGGCGGTCTCCTGAGCTATGTTCACAAACATTTCTGTCTAAGAGATGTCATCCCAACAGAAATACACCGGCACATAGCACACAAACACAGATAAAACTGGAGAGGAATCATGTGGCAGGATGATACTAAGCTAATACTATTAATAGAGATGTTAAACAGTGAAAATGTTAGGTGAATTGCCTGCATATAATATGAGTGTGAATGATTGTCTGTCTATGTGTGCCTCTGTAGCTTTTCTGACTTGGTATCTGTTCCCTGCCTATGGCCCAGAGTTAACAGGACTGGCTCCAGTATATGACTGAGTGGCTTAGCTTTTAAGGTACCAAGGGCACAATTAACACACCACTGGTCAATCATATTTTTTACTTACACAGATATACCCACTAATCTGATACCAATATATTAGTCTACTACAACAAACAAACCAAACCTTTTCTACACTCCCATAGATTATATTATAAAAGCAGCAATTAAAAGCTGTGAAAATGAGGGAGGAAAGAGTGTTTGTTGCTTTACTTTGAGATGAGAATAGGTTGTTGGGTCAGCTGTGTGAGAGGGGTTTAACTGGACCACCACTACTCCTCTGTGATGTGTTTCTGTGGGCTTGTTTGTATTGTATGCACTTGTTGCATTTATGCTGTTATTTTATGGAATCAAACACTCTTTAGCTTTTTTATGGGAAAAAGCCACTTTCCATCTGTCTGTGCTGAGAAGAAGGAGGTTTTTTCTTCACTCAGTGGCATTGACAAAACGACGCCTCAATCGATGAACCCTTGGGCAGACCTTTGTGGAGCAAAAGGCTGTATGGGTTAATTGTAATTGCATGGGACAGCATTTGAAACAAATACCCTGAGCCAGACATCTGAGGAGTCCAAGTTCATGAAAATGTGTGATCTATGGCAAACAAAAGACTTGATATTGAACTGCAGTGAAGTCCAATGATCTCATATCTGATCTTTTCCATTATCATTCTTAATATAAATATACATACACAATATAAATATACATTATACAAGAAGACTTGCAAATCCAGAATAATAATAATGATCTGTATTTTTTTTTATACAGAGGGATATCAGCCTGGCCCCCGTGCCTCTGTCACGTCACCAGCCAGAACCAAACATGATCATGCAGTCAGATTTGTGTTTTTCAGTGACGCAAATTTCTCTCTCCTCAGATTAACAGAGTTTAGTACTTTGCTCAGTGATTGAAAAAAATCAGAAACCCGCAATGTTTTCCAGTCCCCTGAGATATTTTTTCCCTTTCTTTTTTCCTCATGAGCAGTAATATTTGTTTTGATACAGACGGACAATGTGAATCCATGACTGTCAGACACGCCCATCTGAACTTGGGGAGATTCAACAGTAATTAGACTCACATTTTCATGAAGTCTTAAAGAAGTGTATATTCTGGATCCCAGGCAACAAGAACATTTAAGCACTAATCAAATGTACTAAAATGTTTCAGGAATGTGGATATTACTTGATAATAAAGTGCTAATAAAGATTTAATAAAACCCCTACTAAATCTACAAGTTCCGTGTCTGCTCTTACAACAACTACTAATGGAGGGCAAATTAAGTTAGTTGTTCTGCCATTAATACCCCACTAATAATACTACTGCTACAGCTAATATTACCACTACAACTACTATTACTCAAGTACAATTCTACTACAAAATCCCCAAATAAGATACAGCAGTCTTGTCAGTGTGTGTGCAGGATGTGGCTTAACTGTGTAAACCTGTGACCTCTCTTGTGCAGAGTTAGGAGAAGCCCACACACAGTCACAGAGAGAGCTAATTGTCTGTGAGGCTACATACTGTGCATTGTTCACAAAATAATTAATCTGCTCAAGCTTGTGAATACCATCAGAGTTGCAAAAGAGGATTTGAGCATGGGCCAGTTAAAGAGGAGGATGATCGCAATGGGCCAGGCAGACACTGATGTTTAGATTAGGCTTTTCCATTACTGCTTAATCAAATAGCTTCTTTGAATGTATTTTGGGTAATTAAATAAAGTGAAGCGTGAAATAGATTTGGATTTGTGGCAAAGAATCAGGATTATATATTAAGTCATAGTCATGCCACTCAGAAAAAGAATTTATGTCTGTATATATATATATGTATATATATATATATATATATATATATATATATATATATATATATATATATATATATATATATATATATATATATATATATATATATATATATATATATATATATATATATATATTATGCATGCAACTATAAATATTACTATTACTTTGCGTATTAATTTACTTGTTATTAATTATTAATCATTTACATTTTAGTGTTCATATTTTGAATTATTATTTGACCTCAGTATCAAAAAAGCGAATAGGCTACTCGAAAGGGATATTATTCTCAGCCTATAAATGACTGTACTACCAATGATTAAAAACACCATACCACATGGTCTGCTCCAGTCAAGACTTTAAGCAAATATAACAAAGATAGTAAGAGAGAATGCTGATTACGCCTGACAATCTGAGGTGGCATAATCATGAAGGTACAGTGATGATTTGAATATAGATAGCAGTACCATGTTAAAACTGATAGTGACTACAACAAGCCTGTCAGTTGGCTTAGTCTAAAAAATATGACATCAGACATCAGTTATAATAAATAAATAAATAAAAATAACCTTTTTACAGAAAAGACCTTTTGGCGATTGGGCTTCAAACGCATGAGCAGACAAGTGTCCTGCCACTCTCACACAAAGATGCACACAGTGCTGTAGCCTTCTTCTGAATCCATCAGAAGTGGACAAAAAACAGGGCACAATGTTTATGTCCTGGGGCGCAGTGAGAAGTAGACTCTAATGCCAATCTGCAGAGCACTCGCTCTTAGCAGACAGTATGGCAGTATACTATAACTCATGTTAAGGTTGAGGGCCACATGCACACTGGAGTGCACACATGTCTATTCAGCCTTTGAGGGAATCAGTCTCGCTCTGTGAGCATGAAAAGAGCCAGATGTCAGCGCTCTGCACAGTCCGACATCTGCTGAAAAGTAGCCAGTCTTCTCCGCTGTTGTCCCGCTGGCCTTTGGTACTATCCGCATAGAGTTACACTTCATTGGGCTCTCAATGACCAGTCGGTTAACTTTAGACTATAAGCCTGCAGGTTATTAGAGGTGGAAAGACTACTTAAAAGATAAGTTACTACAAATACAACTGTGATATATAAACTTTTCTTTTAGGGTGCGTTCACAGTTGCACACTCAACACATCAGAATTGCATGGGATTAAACTGGGACTAAACCAAGAACTGAACCTAAACTAGAATAGAACAGGATCAAATCAAGTACATAAAGAGGTAAAGAGGTGTGTCAATGCATCCTTAAGAGTACTTTTCTAGACTCTCAAAGTGCATCTGTCAGTTCTGACCACAAACACAAAGCGGCAAAGGACATTTTAAAAATAATAAGCCCAAAATCAACTTATATGTGGATGACTTGGGTGTCAGGCCATCCTAAAACCAAACACAAACCTGGGTTTGTTGGCAGCATAGCAGCCCTGGGGCTGTGGGGACATTAGCCAAATGCTTATCTCCAGCCCAATGCTAGTTGCCCTCCACTCGCTCTTTCTCTCCTCTGTTTCTTCTCTTGCTCTTCAGCTGATGCTGAGATATGATTTGGGCAGGGAGCGAGGATTCAAGCATATCGATCCAGATTCTACAGCTATCTCTGCACTCCTCCTGCATTTTGGGTGTATGTAGCTATCACCCAATTGTCCACTTTATCTTTCTGTGCAACCTTCACCTGCCTCTCCAGAGTACAATCATAATAGTGCCTCTCCTAGGTGCCCACGTAATAATCCTGGGCCTTCCTTCTTTCTTCCGGCAAACACCTCCCCTGGTGAAGACAAAGCCAATAAAAAGTGGGCTTAATTACAGTAGCAGAGCGCCGCTAACAGCAGGTATTGCACCCTGGAGCAGAGGGCGCTGAGCCGGAGCAGCCAGGGTGGGTTCAATGCAGATTCTTAAACCAACAATTAAACTGGGAAATTATGACATTTTCTGGTGTATCTGGATGGCTGATAACTATTATTTCTGATACAATAACTTCATATTGCCAATAGTGGAGATCAAACAACCAACTACGTTGGTGGGTGAATGTTTATACCAACTTTGACACTAACACTAAATCATAGCATGTATGTAGATAGTCTGATGAATGATTGAACTGTCTTGACCATGACCTTACAGTGTAATAACGCCTGCAAAAATGCACATGTAAGTCAAACTACTGAAAATGATACAAAGGTAAGTTATATATCTATCCATAAATGTGTATGGTCTTAGAATTTAGCCTACATAGCACTTTCAATACGTAGTATAAAACATAGAATTTGCCCATACTGCTAAAAACTGATGACGCTGACATATTTCAGAGATGTAGCTCAAGGGTCTGTGCTGAGGTGGAGTGACGTGTGTGATAAAAGGGAGCAGTGTGGCTGCTGTTAAAATGTAGTGACCACTCAATTCAAAACCATTCAGTCCTTCTAAGAACAGACCCCATTAGGACCTCTGCTGACGCACACATGCATAATACATGTCAGCTGGATCTAAAAGCAGCTGATGTGCTATAGTTCCAAGCAGAAAAAGAACAGTGAGACATAGGCTACACACAAACAACTCTGGTATACAAATGAACAAGAATAGTTTGCTATGATACATAACTTATTTCTTCAAAGCTGATCCCTGCTAAAATACTTTGAGAAAAGGGGGATGTAAAATGAGAGTCAAATGTAATTGGTGGGTCACAATGCCTATCCAACCCTTCCAGTGGCTGAGTGATCTGGCCATGTAATGTGAGGTGGCAGAGAGCCCAGCACTGCTGTAAATTATTTCTGATGATCGGGTGGGGGACAAGAGGGAACGGCTCTCTCCCTGGAGACAGACAGAGCATGGACAGAGACATAGGTCTGAGTCTGCTGTGGGACAGAGAACAGGCTGGGGTTCTCGGTGCCTTGCACATGGGGACTGTCTGCAGGACATAGAACCATGCCTTGCTACGTGACCTGAGGCCTAGAGAGGAGAGGTCTGTCACAGACTAATCATGTACTCCAACACTGAGAGTCACCTCTGCCTTAACTCTCACCTGCTTTACAGCTAGCTTGATCAGAGAAGCTGGGAGATGCTGTTCTTCTACAGTCTAAATGCAGCTGCACATAAATTAAGTCCTGCATGAAGTCACATTTGGGATATTAACAGCAGCAGCAGCTATAAGTATGATGTGTGTGTAAACGTGCCCGCTCTGGTGATGCTCATTGCTCACTTTTGCTCCTTCTCTCTGAGACAGACAGCAGCAGAGGCAACATAGCACAAGCTGCAGCAGTGCACAGAGGGCTATGCGCACGCGCGCTCTTATGGACAGGTCTACGCACATAGCCCAATCCCACCTCTCACAGTGTACCAAACTGTTCAGTTTAACAGCCCCCATCCACCTCATCCCCCTCATCCTCACATGTGTGCAAACGTGCACGCGCACAGAGAAAACGCGGCAGCGGCTGATCGCCACATCCGCCGAGTAGGAAATACAGTATCTGCAGCAGAAACACTACAACAGTGAAGGCTATTATTACGCAGGCAAGCTACCGATCGATAAACGCAACAACCCCCACCCCCGGCACTCGCCTGACATACCAACGGGGAAGCCCTTCCTCATAAATCAAAGCATTTCTTTACAAAGGAACCACTCACCCAATGTTACTCAACGCCTGCTCGAACAGCTCCGTCTGCAGGATGTTCTGAGGTGTCGTGAAAGCCCCGTTGAAATGTGATAAAACCGAGCTACAGAACTGACGCAATGTCTCAAACTGCATTTTCCTCCTCCGTTTTCTTTTATCCTCAGTAAATGATCACTCCTTTCCCATTCACGACAAATACATCCCAACGCACGAGCTCTCCCCGGATGCCCCGCTCCACACATATATCTCCACAGTATCGTTATTATCTCCAAGGAGCATTAAAAGCGAAAAGGACACCAATCAAGTTCCATATTTGTCCCGCTGGTCTTGGTATAAAAGTGTCTTTACACGAGTCGCATTTCGGGCGGGATCCTTCGGTCATAATGCTCCTGACTTGAACCAAGATACACCAGGCACCGGTAACGAGGCTTCTCTTCTTATTACCGCAGATCTCTCTTTTGGCTTAGGGGATAAAGGCGAAGAAACGCCCGGAGGAGCCAAAACGTGGAGCAACATCCTACCGTATGGCAGCAGGCAGCGGCAGCATCACTTACCGGCGTTTCAGCTGCTCCCTCACATTCAACTCATATTTCCCCTCGCCTATGAAGAGCGCTAACACAGGCATAAACACCAGCGCGCGCATGCACACACGCACAGCACAATACGCGACTGATATGCATTTGTGCACTGTTTGCCATATCTCTCCATCCTCTCATACACTCTCCGGGACGCGCACCGCAGCAGATACAATTGAAAACACGAAGGCACTGCTGGAAGGAGATTTTTTCCTCTCCCTTTCCAAACCTGACCTCAGACTTCAGACATTTGTTTAGTGTTTTGCAAAAAACAAATTCATTTAGCCAGTATGAAATCGAATAAAGACAGAAA
The DNA here is from genome assembly GCA_019594935.1 of Periophthalmus modestus. Lineage (NCBI taxonomy): Eukaryota > Metazoa > Chordata > Actinopteri > Gobiiformes > Gobiidae > Periophthalmus > Periophthalmus modestus. The sequence continues at coordinate 14,747,731 of JAIEZT010000124.1, read as the reverse complement.
GGCACAATGACATTTTATCTGCATTAGCTTTTTCATGCATATTGCCACGACTAAACTCATTAAGAACTCCAAGTTGACCCATACAGTAATTGAATTTAGCCTATTGTAGCTACATGATTGTGTTTCTCTTCAAACCCAGGATCTTAAACACCAAACCATTACATAATACCAAAATATATGCAGATACAAAACTAAGCCTAAAGATAAGGTGATCAAAACAAATCTATAAGAACACAAAACCACAAATGAGAATGTTCCAGTTGAAATGGAAAGCTAGACTCAGGATGCAGATCATTACATACAGTACTACTCTGAGGTAGTTTGTACTACTGTAATGTTTAAACAAAGACTGAATAGAATATGAGGAATGTGACAGAAAATTAACCTGTGAATATTTTCCCATCTCTGTTTAATCGTTGTTATTTTTATCGGTCTGAGCCAACACTGCAGCTGTCTCTGCATATCTCCCTTCAAATGACATCTCAGAGACTAAGATGAATTAGGAGGTTTCCCAAGTTATTCTCTTATTTTCCTTTTAAATAGATTGTTGGCTTCCCTCCCCTTCCTCTTCCAGAAACAAATTCAAAAGTTAATTTGCACTATATATCGACTTCACATATAACATCTACATTCCTGCATGTTTAATCCTGTTATGCCACTGTAAATAAATGTAATGCAAAGTGGAGACTTCGAGGTGACAGCTCAAAATGCATAGTCGATGTGAGTCAATGATCTGAAAATCCTTGCATGTAACATAATTTACTTTTCAGCTTGTAAGCATCAGGCAACCTCACCTCCAGGAAAAAGAAAAAAAATAGAACACCACAAGTATACCTGACTTTTGAAGTGTCAAAAATGCTTTTTAATGATACCTACTATAAATATCTAAATCACGGTAGTCACAGTATATGATTTCCTGTCCACAAATGAACATAGCAACCTTATAGGCCTCAACCCACCCAAATCAATACAATTATGTCATCACAAATTCACATGTGCTACCACAATGCATATTAATGGAAGATATATTTGTTACACAGGGAACTACACTTAAATACAAATATTTAAGTTGAATAAAAATATAATAGCTTATAAAAACAATTCACAGTGCAGCAGAGTTGACACCAGAGTCAGAATTGGACGTACCTGTCGAGGGGTGAGTCTCCGGGTCCCGGGTACCTCAGTCCTGTCCCGTTGTCCAGGGAGGCCTGTCTGTAAGGTCTGCCTCTGTCTGGTGCGCCGGGTTCCTGTAGCTTTGCCTTCTTCCCCTGTGGTCCCCCCTCGTACACCGGGCCCGAGCCGTAGAACCACGCCCCTGATTTAGTGAGGATTTCTTGTTGTTTTCGGCACAAGTTGCATACCCACATAACCTGAAGAAGACGAAAATGGTTTCAGGAAATGGACAGATAGACATGTTAAATCTTAATAATCTTAAAATGAGTAGACATGGTGCTGTTAGAAACTGTAGTTGGATTTTGTATGTTTAAGTACTGTTGCTGGGTGAAATCTTTTGAACCACCATAAAGAATAAAACACATTTTAGGTTTCAAAAGAATCTTGACTTTCACTTCATAGCAACAGTGTGTACTGTACACATGGATGATGTGACTATGAGATGCCAGACACATGCAGCAGCCTTTTTATCAAGTAACACAATCATCATACAACTGTGAGTCAAAACACTTTATTATATCAGATTTGTTGTTTGTGATTTTCCACTTCATTTGCTTACATTGATTTTAGTAGCTCAGACCTAACTCACAACAGAAGTCAAGTCATTGCTAATTTCATGAGCTTTAGAAACCAGTTCACGTGGTTTTAATGGTTATCTTTCTCCCACACATGTTCAGTAATACTACACAGTGTTAATGTGTACAATATACATGTCTTCAAATATTGTTTTTCTGTACCAAAGCTCCAGGATGACCACAGTTGCCTTGGTTGTGCGCCCAAGAAGCTGTGTGATTGACAGCCAGACAGCGGAGGGGCAGCCAACAGCCACTGCAGCCCACATCCCACTGCTGAGTCAGTGCATTACTGTTATTAGCAGGCTCTCAATGCTGCCTCTCTCTCTCTATCTGCTCTATTCTGTACTTGTGTTTTTCACTGAGTCTAGCAGATCCCACCACAGAAAATGCCACAATATGCTACTTCCTGGTTAATAGGAACAGGCCTTAGCTTTAGGCAGTAAAGACATTCTTTGTGGCATACAATCTTCCCTGTATTATACGGCAGTTATTTTATCATTTCTACATATTTACTTCAGTGTTGTTAAACAACTTTCTGTGTTAATACCAGGCATGAGCAAAAGGAAAGGGTTGTGTCTTTCAGCATTCAAGTATGTTACACTGTGCAATCTGGCATATGATCTATACAGACCACAGAAAAGGACAAGCCAACAGTTAGCATATAGTTATAAACATAATTTTGTAAAAACTACTAATTCTATATAGTAACATAGTACTTCAATAATAAGACAAGAAAGACTATAAAATTCCCGTAGCTAAAACTATTACGTTGGAAAAGAACATTAGGCTACTCATATGAATCCAACTTTGACATGTCCACCTAAGGGAGGACAGCATTTGAGACTGCTGACAATGATCAATTCCCGTAGGACTTGTGGTGCGAAGCAAAGGAGGTGAAGACTTTGAGCACAGACAGTAGGCACTTGGCTATGTGATATTGACACATGAGGCCTTTATGAACGACCATCAATGTTACAGATGGGCCATAAATGTGCTGACACACAATGGAGGCACAGAGGCTACAAATTGTGCTTTACAGGTCCCAGAGGAGCACAGCCAGCGGGGGCCATGACTGCCTCTTTAACTGGGGTCACACTCAGAGCTTCGCACTCAACCATGAGCCATCACCCCAGACCCACAAGCTACCAAGGCCAGCCTCCCTGTTAACTGCCCACACATCACATCTTATACCTGCTTTTACGTACATACAGATCCAGTACACAAGAAATGAAAAGTTGAAAATCAATAATCACCTATATATCTATACAATTCTCAATCATTCTTGTTCCACTTTGGATAGCTTATACCAAAAAATAACAATTCTACAAAAGGTGCCCCCAAATATGGTCTCCAGGTTGTTCCCATCATCACAGCGATTATTCACGTCGTGCCTGCATCCACACAGAGGTCAGGCTGCTATAGGCTCAAGTGTATGTCCACTTTTAGCCGCAGTCATTTACACACGCAGGCCCTCTCTTCACGGCTCACTGCAAGCCAAGGCTGTGGCCCTTGAGCATTACAGTTTCTTTCAGTCTTTGCACACTTTATGGACATTGAACCACCAGCCGCTTAAAATAGAAAACTTAAAAAACACACACTTCACCACATGCTGCACACACCAGAAAGACATATGCTGTTAATGCCCTGTAGACTGTTTACCAACGCACTGGATTCAAGGAAACAAACACAGAGCACCATGGGATCAATAAATAATTTCCTTTCACTAATAGTTCTCAGCAGCACATCCTCAATTATTTTGGCAGCCATATTGAAGTATATTTTTGTAAAAAATAGGTGCACAAGGCAGTGATGAGAATAGCGATTTTGAAGAAATGAAACAGGAGACAGGGATAGCTCATTTGTGATACTTTGGTGATAAAGTAAGAGAGGCCAGACAGAAATTGTTTGGACAAGTGGGATAGAAAGCAAAATATGCTGTGTTAGCGGAAAGATATTATGCTTAGAGGTCGGTAATGCAAGATCTAGTAAAGAGAAGATTTATGAATGAAAAAAGGCTTTCAATGAGTTATAAAACTATATAAATCCCTACTATAAAACAATTTAGAGGAAAAGATAATATTGCAATTTTAAATGTAAATGCACATCAAATAGTGTGTGTAAGAGAGTTCATTTAGAAAATTAGACCTATAGCAAAAGTTCTTAGTTCTTTTGATGATTACATTTTATATACATCTGGAGTGAAACTTACAGTGCACTATATAGATCACTGGGCTCTCTCTTGTGGCCAGTCACCAGCACTACAGTTATTATAGGCTCAGAGTGAATCAGCAGTATCTTTAGAACTGCCCCGGTTTTCAAATGGAAAGCCTTAAATGAAATGACAGACATTTTGACCAATCACTTTTAACGATGCATCTGAGCCATCTTGATTTTACTGCGCAGATGACATTATCCCCTTTTTGTATAGTCTGGTCTGATTTTCTTAGGCAATGAGAAATTATAGCCAAGCAAATGAATGGTATATGTGGCCTATAGATTGTGCATTATCCTGCAACAGACTTTAGGATACTGTTGATTTTTGCTGTTTTCTTTCTTTCAGTCGTCATTTTTTTTAGACTTACCTTTTTTTTTCTTTTTTCCCAACATTGAAGTCTCAAAAAACGAGCTGTCATTGGATCATCTTGCTTGTCTCTACTTCAAGTAAATCGAGTAAAGTGAACCACTCATTAAAGACTTATCATTCACGTTCCCGGCAATCTCTCAGTCTACTTTAGTCCAAGCCAAAGTACAAGTATTAAGAAGTAAATTAATCTACTCAAGTAACATGTTTCACTCAGTTATTCCATATAGAGCCTGTTTAGAGTTCATTATAAGATGCGGGGCCAATAAGCGGCACAGGGAGCGTCCACATTCGCATTCACATGCCGCAACATTGGCTGCACGTGGCGAATTACATTTTAATGAGCTTCTAATTTTAGAGCGCGCAGCACCAATAATAATAGACTTGATGAATATGCATGTGCCGTGTTTGAAGTTCAGAGGCACGAGAATCAGGGAAAATCCTCGCCGTGGTGTGACATAAAAACGCCTGGTGTCTAGCGGGTGAGCGCACACACATACCAGTCAAACGGATCAAATGAAATGCGTTCACGTCATTATTTTAGCTGTTGGAGATTGTTTAACACTGGCATAGTTTGTACAGTAAACATACAGGGAAAACAGGTTCGCTAAAATGTCCTATCCAGCTCCATTCACTCGGCTTACCCATGATGACGCTGAGGGACATCATCCAGTCTGTGATCCGACCTTCAGCACCACGGACAGCTCCAGACAACAGGCTGCTCCGAGCGGACACACACCGAGCTGAAGGTTACAGCGGGGTCTTATAGCCACCGCCAATCTCACCGAATCAGCAGCCGTGTTCAGCCACTGTATCAGCACATTGAGCCAACGAGGAACTTAAAGGCATTCCGATATTCTTTACACAGATCCATCAAATACGCGCAAATAATCCGAGTCACGGCAGGCGCGTAAGAAAAGCACATACAATGTCTCCAAACACGCTCCGTCCCCCCTCCCGGTGCAGCGCAGGGTTAATTCATCAGAAAGCGTTGATGAAAGCTCGTTACGTGTGCGTGGCGTCCCAGCGCAAATCCCTCCCAGAGTCCGGCGGTGCGCGAGGGAAGCACACACACAGGAAGAGAGGGCGAGAGAGAGGCAGACACTCTGCTGCGCGACAACAAGATCACTTACGATTCAAGACACTTACTTCAGAGTCAGTCTGTGCTGTCATCACAAGAGTAACACGCCTGTCAGGGAAATTACGCGTTATGGCTCCGCTCTCAAACCAATCAGTTAGGTACGAGAGTCATAAAAAAACGAATAGGAGTTACTGAAATGTCTGAAAATAAGCACAATTTACTCTGCAAACAAGCTATAGAAAATGAAACCCCGTACATCTGATGGCTTGAAATCCCCTACACTTTATGGCTTTTTTAGGCAGGAAGCTTGATTCTTTCTTGGTGCACTTGGTATCTCCCATTAAAATATAAGATTTACACTATGACAGTAACTAGCCATGAAAATATAAGACCTTATTCACAAAACTGACTCCTGCAATTGTGATGTTCTTGGCGTTTTTACACTTTGTCTCAACCCTCTCCCCACATTCACTGAGCACTGATGATATCTCTGGTGTTTGTCTTGTTCTGATAGGGCAGACTGATTTATACTGACATGTATCAAATGAAACCAAACAATCAGCCATCAATTAGACCAGGCCCACGTCTTCAGAGGCTGTTTAAATCTTAGTGCCTCTAAAGTATATCATATTCCAGTGCTGCCTCACAAAGCTGGCTGCTCCAGACATAGGGCCTGGTTAATATTCAATGACGTTTCACAGAACAAGATCTCTCTCGCCACTGCTGTCACCATCTGTGAGAGAGAAAGAGTAGACGCATGGAAAAAGGGCACATTTCACCAGCAGCAGCACCTCTTTCACTGACACACAAGCTTACTCAAAACTACCACCAAAATGGAGCACATTGTGGGTGTGACGGAGTAATCAAAGTTTGTACTTCCAATGATCGACTGATCATTAGGGGTTACTTATAGTTCAGTTATTATTACACATTCACACAATCCATCCATTTAGTGAAAAGCATTTATGTGCCAATCTAGTCACCAGAGAAATGAATCCAGCCTTATTTGTAAAGTGATTTACTTACATATACACCAGATGTCCAAAGGCTTAGCTCAAGGAGAAGAGTTCAATTGGTTGCCTCACTGAATTATCCACGATCCACAATTTCATATATAGGCTTTTATATTAGATGACCATCTGGGAAAAGTTTTTCTTAAATTGACAAGGGGCTGTACAATTAACCGTAGCTGAATCGAGATTCAAAGAGTCTTTTCTAATCATCAATATTATGCTTGAGAAGATTGAGATTAATTGAGAAGACTACAACCAATCCATTGACAGCAAAAGTGTGTGGTTAAGACTTTCAGACTTTGGAGAAAGACATTGTACTACTTTTGTGTTAAATGGTGATAAGATTATAATTCTGCATTGCTTATATTCAAAGAAACGTTTATTTGTTTTTAATAAGACATAATAAAATGACAATTTTGATTAATTAAGTAATCACCCAGGCATAAGTTGACATTAGCAGTTTGTGACTATGTGAAGAATGGAGTGAGTGTTAAGCAAGACTTGTAACACATTCCAATACAAAGTAAAAAAGAAAATGAAATGTATAGTATGGTTCTATACAATTTTTGTATTTCTACTCATTACTCACTACTGCTACATATTTTAGTTCTGGTCTCATAAAACAAGTGTAAATAAATTAAACAACCTCGCACAAACCCAGAAGGCCAGGACAACACCAGGTAAAGCCAAAGTGCCAGTGGTCCAAATGTCCATCACCCACTTGCTGCCACTGCTACTACTCATCGCCATCTGTACTACATGCAAACTGATCCTCTGCTTTTATCCACATGGGCACAAAAGAGGGAGGCACAATTGGGGTCTTCGAGGGGAGCAGTGGCACACAGGACTATCCCGCCATTCTGTGTTTTTGGATCAAGTCCACTGGTGCTACTATGTGCACCCCTGTAGAGTTACTATTTAACATTGGGAAACCCAATACATGTGAGTGGTATAATGGAGATTTTCATTCATCCACACTGCAGTATACCAAGTTAGTGTGGTAGGTGACTGTAAACCCAAGCTAAACTAGAGTCATTTCTACTACATATTAAATTAACAAAAATACTCTTGCTAGTTTATGCTGTTTATTTCACTATAAAACAATTTGCCTTTTCTGACACATCTGGGTACTTACTGTTAGGTGAGTAAGTAATGTAACATGAGTGATAGTGTACGGTTAGGTTTGAACCATTTATCCACCAGTTTACAAATACTTAACCCACTGTGCCATTGTTGCCCTCCCCTTGTAACATATTCTTGAAAATTTTCATTTACTGGTTTGGTCCTGCAATTCTCCTGTCATTGACCATTCAAGGTGACTTTCTCTTAGGATAACAACATCAAATCCTCTTTATTTTATGAGCATGTTTTTGTTTGGTTTTATGTTTCCATTGGAGACTCACAGACATTTCAGAAAACACTTGCTTGTTGTTGGCTGCTGTATGCGTACATGAATATACATCACACATCATATCAAAGCATTTTAAAAACAAAATGCTCTGGTTATATCCTATAAAACACAGAAAAGCGTTTGCTAACCACTTTGTCCTCCTGTTGCAATTCCAAGTGAGCAGAAATGCAGAGGAAACAAAAGACAAAAATGGTGAGAGAACGAGACAAAGATCAAAAACATTAGTAGGTCTGTATGATCCCACATAGCAAAGGATTTGTCTATAGTAAAAAATAGCACACATCATTTCAATTTAAACTGTCAAAGTACTGGGAAGGAGGAAGTCATCAGCAGCTCAAGAAAAGGAGGAAGAGGTCCCTCCAGTGGTGAAATTGGGCAACTGTAAGTTACTGTAAACTTTGGTAAATCAGAGGTTGCACATAGGTGTGCAGAGAGCTAGACTAGTGTTGGTGTTAATAACTGAAAGCATTAGTTGCCTTTAGAGACACTGTTGGCTCACTTCCCAGGGTATGTTTTCATTGCAACACTTTATAACCTTGGATCTTAAAAATAGTGAGGGAAATTTGCACAGTGTGCTTGTGTGTGGGAGACAGAAAAGGAAAGAGCTGGGTTACCTTATTTGACCGCAGAGACACACGTCCTCCGCATCGAGCACAGAATTTAGTTTGGCAATATGAACAAAGGTGGCCACAGCCGTCGGCAAACTTGGTTTTGTGGCAGATCCCACAAATCGGGGCTTCACTTTTCTGTTCCTGACCCTGCTTTGTCTCCTCACCCATCTTCTTGACCTGGTCCTTATAGGACTCAAATTGCTGGTGCAATTTCCTGTAAGCGAGAGAAAAAAAAAAATTAGAAATGTAACATATAAACAAGTGAAGAGAAACAGCTGATCATAAACTTTATTTGAAGTCAAACATGCACATTGAACAAAGCCACTTGCCTTAACAATACAAAACATACAGTGCAATGAATAGCCAAGCTGGGGCCAGATCTTTGCTGTAAACCCCCATACAGTATGGTTTGTTGATCCTTTATTATTTATTTTTGAACAATTTAGTTATTTAAAAGGGACAATGCATATTTAAAGGGTAAGAAGGTTAGTTATCATAATCTCACAGCAAAAAAGCACCTTTTTTTTTCAAACTTATGTAACACAGTGTGGTGAAAGGAAAAGCAGACACCTATGACCTCAGACGCTTCTTACTTGCTTGTCTTTGATACCACTCCCAAAACAGGGGGTGCGTATCAAATTGTGCTATGCAACTTTCAGAACATCACTTCATTCTTTCTCAGGTTGCCCAAGTGTTTAAAAGGATCATTTTCACCTATGTAGCCTATACATTTGGACTACAGGAACTTAAACATAGACATTTTTAGCTAAACAAATTGCTGAGGTGATTTCATTCTCCATCAATTTGTAAGTTGTGGTCACTAATAGTAGATGCGGCCACCCTGAAAGCATTAGCATGTATAATGTGTTACCGCCTCAGTCCTATAGATGGCTCCGTCCTGTCACGTTACACCTGCTCTTATACAGTACAGATCCTTAACTTCTAACAGGCCCTGAGAGAGACTTGAAGTGCAAAAAAGCCAGCACTGGTCACATGCATTTTGTATGACACATGTCAACTGAGCGTCTCCTTGGGAACTAAACACTGGGCTGACTTCATAATATGGCGATTAGAATTGGTTTCGCCCCACATATCCCCTGCAACATTCATTAGTGCTTGTGAATTATTGACTAGCTGCTATCCTTTTACCTCATAGCGCTCTGTGTTTGAGCTAATCGTGCTTCCTTTTAGCCACAACTTTAGGCATTTAGAGTCCAAATGTGGCAGCATGTACACACACATCTTGATCAGTACTGGCATTTGCAATGTATGGCAAAAAAAAGTTTTAAGTTTTTTGGTGGTTTTTTTTTTCTAAGTTTATAGAACACGATGTGTACATTTTTGCTAACATACAACTTTGGATTTCAACGACAAATATCATCGTCATTAGTATTTTTCTGAGTTAACATTTATTGGAGTGTAAAAGCAATGGTATAGTGCGATTGGCAGGTCTCTTGTTGTGGCCTCTGAGGGATTTAGGGGCTAATTGTGACAGCCCTTTGTGTGTTTACTGAGCACAGATTAGCATGTAGCCTTGTTTAACAACTCCCATCAAATCTCATTTACTGACGAAGAAGCTGATAAGAGATGAGCAGCGTGATACAAGAGGAATAAATCCACTGTCTCCCAAGATCAACTCAAGAAAACAACTTTGTAAGGCATGCTTCTGATCCTGTGCTATTAGAAATGATGAATCAAGTAAAATGGCTCAAACTTTTCAGTCCAGGACCCCCAAAATAACTATACAACTGACATGGAACCCCCATTGCAAAATGAGATTGATGTCTGCAGTAATTTATAGTTGCAAAATATTTCAAATCAGGTTTACACATTAACTATCATAATTTGATTATATCTCCAAGTCATGAGCACAGTGTCTCATGGGGTTCAGTGAAATTTAAATATAGAAATAATAGATCTCAAATGTATTTTTCTGCACTGTTTCTGTACATTGATGACTCTTTACTTACTATACAGTAATAAAAAAAATTCAACTAAGAACCAGAAATGCACTGTGTAGGATTGAACCATTTTAAATATCAAATTTATTTTTTCAGTTCACAGTGCACATTTGTAACTCCTCCAAAGAGCATTAAGAAATTCTTGACTAAAACAACAAAAAAACAACAATTTTTTTTAGGCCCAAATAAGAGTTACCCTGATTTATACATAATAACAATAGCATATTGTTACATAATAATATATCATAAAAATAATATGTTATGTTATGTCATGTCAAATAATTGAATGTTTGAAATGACTGTTTTGGCTGGATTAATCTTGCAGCTCTACTAAGTTTGTCAAAATACCATATATTTTTCAAGGTGCACATGCACAGGAGAGTCTGGGTTATGTAGTAGTAGCTGGCAGATGGTACACAGGGCTCATTCCCCATGGTTCATGTATTGGGTCAAACGCGGTCATATGTAGGTGACACTGCTGACGAGTAATCATACGCTGATCATTGTCCCGTTCTGTGGCAGCACACTGGAGCTCCCTTTACCCCTGGGCTGCACCGGGACAGCTACACACAGAGTAACACGACACTATCGCTTGGACGTATGACAAACACAACATAACAGCAGCCGAGTAAACTACAAGCTCTGTGTCCAGTATCATCAGACTGAGCCAATACATTAGCCCCTTACCATAGCAAGCTTCTGCTCAGGAAATATATGTCTCTATTAGAATCAGTTTAACAGACAAAACAAGAAATCTGGACTACTTCAAAGAAAAACAAAAGGTCATAATCAATAACATTCTTGAACAGATAAGGAGACGAGGGCAAATCTGCTCTAAACTGAAGCTAAGCCAAGAATAAACAGTGTCTGCCTAATCACTCATCATCTCTGCACTGGACCAAACTAAACTTAAGTCATAATTTGAAATGTGAAAGACTCCAAGCTCAAGGATGCCTCCATCAGTGGCACTGCTGACACAGCATGAGAAATTAAATAGTAGCAACTACACTACAACAATAAAATTCTGCCATACCAAATGTGACATATACAATGCCATGAGTTTCACCAGCTAGTGTCGCTCTGTTTGATTGGATCAATACAGTATTCCTTTGTACCAGAGGGGATCAAACAGTAGAACTGTGTACGTGCTTTTACTTACGCATCTTGCTCTGGCTCCTTGTCATTTTGGGGCTTTTGCTGGGGCTGAAGAACATTATTTACCAGCTCAGTGATTCCACTAAAGGGAAACCACCTGTTCAAATAAGCAAAATGTGACTTCAATATCGCATCAGGCATCATGTGGAAAAAGAAAGGGGTTCTGAGGGAGCAGAACGGTTTCTAGGACAGTTCCAGAGCAAAGGGGCATTCACAAAAACTGGAGGAGCAAAGAGAGCAGGGTAGAGATTGGGCCACTGCACAGCATTAAGTTGTAGGAAATTCACCAGTGTCAAAGAAGGAAAGTAGATTGAAATGATTAAGACGCGTTAAGTTTAAGATACTATTACTAAGGAAGAGAAGCGAAAAGCAGTGAAAAGCTTTGAGGATTGGTTTCATACATTCTATTTGGGACAGAAAGAGGCTGTACAAGCAGAGCAACACACTGGGTGAAATGAGAAGCCTATAGGAACATGAACAAGGGACGCTACCCGAGTGTTACAGCTCAAAAACATTACATTGTCAGTAATGTCATGAATCTCCCATTTCATTTCATATTTTAATTTCATTTTTTTTTTCTATTATGTGTGTGAGGTATAGATACAGTAAACAAGAGTATGTTACAATGTACTATGCCAAGTGTTTTGTCAATAACAAAAACTAATCACATAAAAAATACACATATCACCAATGAACCATATACTTATCTATAAACCATGGATAAGTATATGGCAAGTTATCTTAGTTAATGACAATGACGACTGTGAGCTCTGTACCACTGCATGAGAAACAGTGACATTTAATGTGATAAAAATATTATTTTGATGATAGGTTCAGTTCCAATAGTTGTGAAACAAACCATTAATAAGACAAGATGATGTTTTGAATTTTGAGCAGTGTTTCATGACAATAGTGACATATCTAAGAGTCTGATTCAAGGCAAAGAAGAGGCAGCCACATGAAGCACACAGCAACATTTGGCAGGAAGAAGAAGTGTCAAAGCCTAGTGCACTCTGGGTAACGTAGTTTACTTACTGAGCTGGCTGAGGCTTTGGTTCTTCTTTGATCCTAAAACAACAAAAATAAAAAGGTGCGCACAGCTGAGCAAAAGTAACTCAAAATGATAAATGTGAAAAACAAATCAACAACAAAACATTGCTTTAATCAATCAAATCAATTATTAACAACATAAACAGATATGATAATAAAGAATAAAGTGTATAAAATAGATATATAAACATGGAAAAATCAAACTTAAACATAACAGTTAAGTGTTTCACGTAAAAGCCTAGTACCACATGGGTCCATGGGTCAAGCATTATATCAATCCAAATAATTACAAATTATAATATTAAATACTACCTGACATCTCTCATATGAACTAGCTACAGTTAAACAACAGTTGTGTAATGGCAAACCAATACAGAATGATGTTATAGAAAGACTGTGTTGCCCCCTACTACCAGAAATATTGGTGCATAATTGACAAAAGCATCCTTTAAAGGACCTAGTACCATGTAAGGGATGGCCATGCCTCATGTGAAAGCTCAGAACCTCTAGAACTCACTCAGAGGCTGCACTAGTAGCACTGATTAATGATTGACTGCAGGGGCTGAGAGAGATGGTTTAAAGTTAAAAGAGAGGCATTTTAGGTTTAAACCAACTGGATTTCAGCATTAAAACTGGCAAACCAAATGAGAGATTCTGCTTTGTGATTGAATGATAGTCTTGAGAACCAAAGCACCAGATTATAACATAAATAAGTCTATAATTTGTAAGAATAAAACAGCATGAGAAAAGTTATCAAAAATCTATAGTTGATTTGAACATTTTTACCTCATGTGCGGGGACTCAAACTGGTAAGGTTTATGAAATTTTAAATTAACATCCAATTAATGTGCGGCTTTAACTTTGCCATAGTAATTTATCAGTGTCAGAAAGCATTTTGGGCTCATAAGTCATTTATTTTAAACCTGATCTTAAAGCATTACATAACATCACCTTAACTGATACAACTATTTTAGGCTACAGTATTTTAAGCTGTATATGGACAAACTTGAGTGATTTTTAAATGAATTCTAATTAAACAGAGACAAGTTCAAACTGAGAATGTAATGTCACAACTTCACACAACTCATCAGCAACGCCCGCTTTAAATAGTTGTGTGAAAGAGAAAGTGTTAATTGGATTGTGTTTGTTTCTGACCAGGACTTAGAAGTGCTGATAAATAATACTTGCATATAGTGCATACAACCAATAATTCTGTCCCCAATCGAGTATTAATCTCTTCCTTACAAATCTTTTTAAACACTGCATTTCTAAACATGTCTAATATCATAAAAAATCAGTCTCTCCAAAACATCAGTCTTGTCAAACTTTTAACACTCAAAACACATTCAGTCATGTCACAGCATTAATTAGATGTAGGTCAGTGTATTTGACAGGACACATTAAGGACAAACTGAGATGATAAGACTAGGTCAACACTAGATTTTTGCACCTTACTCCCCCAGATCATGAGCCAGGATCTGAATATTCACCAGTGAGTCTCATGTTGTAAGCTAGTGAAAGAAAACAGAACCACCAAAATCACTTTATATTGACAGAAATATCCAAGCAGTGATGTTAAAATGAATTGGTTCCAGCGGTATGTCTTGTGGCTGTTCTATTTACTAAACACAATCACACCAGCATTATCGCCAATTTTATTTTCATCATTTTAAATTCTTGCCTTCCTCACAGTTTGAAACTACCTGCAGGGGCTCACCAGTAACCACCTTCAAATCCAACACAATCACAGGATATACAAGCATAGCATCATTCAAAGTCTACAAACTACAGCAAACTTTAATGAGGAATCAGACGTGTTTAAAATTGCAGCAGCCTTCAGCCAACTGAGACCATGACATCTGCCTCTTCAGTGTCAACGCTCAAGAAGCACTGGGTAACGCTATCGTAGCTCCCTATAGTTAGTCAGCAAATTAACCTGCCGCATACAGAAATGACACCTTATCCAAGTCTAATTCAGAGCATTCTCCTGCTTATTTAAAGGTGAGAGAAGACATGACAGATCTAAAGCTATAGTTTGTACCCGTCAGTCTGCGCGGCCTGTTTCCCGATGAGCCAGTCCATATTTATCCTGTCCTGGTGTTCCCGTGGTGACCCGCAGTCGTGTTCATATTGATCCCATCGGAAGAGCCGGTCACATTCCAGCCTGGTGCATGTCTGATGGTGGAGCCCGCTGCTGCCTGTCTGTGCCGAGAGCCACCACTTTGGACTGGGTCAGTGTGCGTGTGTGTGCGTGTCCTGTCTACTGTACTCATACGTCTGCATGCGTAATGTGAGAGGGGGTGTGTGACAAGCGGCTTTGTTTGGTGTGAAGATGGGTTGTAGTTCTGTACAGTCATGCTGCAGATAAAACAATGCGTTTTATTTGATAGTTAAACAGGTTATTTTGTTTCAGATGAAATTGATACAAAAGAAAATGTATTGCCTCTTACTTTCTATTTTCTACATTACTACAATCAACTAAAACAAGTTGTAAGTAAATAGAATGGATCATGTACCACTTTGTAATACTTTTGTTAGTTGAACAAACCACAGTAAAATATATATGTATTTTTAAAAAAGCTGTTATATATCAGTACTTTTTGCCACAACATATGATCCCAAGATCTTAAATTATTAATCGCTAACAATAATTTCCACCATGCACTGAAAATTTGTGTTCATTTACATGTAAAATGGTGGTAATATGATTTAAACGCAATTTATATAGAAAGTAATTGCTCAAAAGATGTATTATCAATGAAAGGTGTGCTATGTAACTTTTTAGTGGAGGGCCCACCACCAGTGAAATGTTCCACAGTATAGCATTAAACTAAATGCTATAGTAAACTAAAAAGCAGGTATTGTACCCTGAAGCTAGTGCACATTTAGTATAACTAAACCATAAAATATCAGACTTCATACATATTTACTGTATCAACACTTGAAGTAATTTTGATAACTTTCATACTACAGCAAATTAGCCATTCAAAATACGCATGTGTGGCAAATATAAAATAGTGTCTGAACAATGAGCGTTTGAAGAAACAACTCAACCATAACAACAATAGAGTTTGTGAAGTCCTGACACGATGGTAGGCCCAGTGTATTATTTGACATGGGGCTGTAAAATGAGTGAGTGTAAAATGTCACAAATGACGTAGGTTGTATCCTGGCTGCAGCACAAGCCTAGGGCATAGGACCCTGCCTCTCACCTGGTCCTCCCTAACCTCCACTCAAGTAAACACATGCACAAAAATACCCCTGTATCAAAATAAAATATACCCAAGTAAAAATATATTCAAATTCAAATGTACACTCATAAAGAATAGTTAAAATTACTTCAACAAATTACCATAAACAGAACAGGTGAGCAATACAGCAACTCTGAAACATCATGCTAAAATTTCTAACAAATCATTATTCATAAGTGAGGAAATAGTTAAGTAAATAAATAAATAGAATTCAGGCTCAAGAATCCAAACCATAATCTGCTTATCTACTAACACTTTGGTAATTTGTAGACATATTCATGGGCAGAACTGGAGTAACCAAAAGTCTCATTCCAGAAAACAGATTTATTGTACAATGTGTTCAAAATGTTTCTTGAATAAATGTAGGTAACAAGTAAATGTCCTCACCTCTCCATACCTACAGAACACCAGGTCTGAGCAGGTGAACTCTGTCAACCGCTAACTGCACCTACTTCACTTTTAATAAGGGACGTGCCACTGCTGCTGCTATTTCTGGGCCTATTGTTTTTTTTGTTCTGTATTTAGACTTGCTTACATGGCTGCCTGTGTGTTGAGATGTAGTGAGCTAAAGTACTGTGATACACTGCTCTCTAGTGGACACATAATCCTGAGAGCTATATAACTGCACTGTAAAAAGAGTATTCAGATGTTATTAATGAATGAATGATACAAATAATATAGTGCTTATTTGGAGAGATTAATGTATTCCAAAATTTAATAGCTGAAATGTTTTTACCGTTATGAAGTCTACATTATTCTTACCGCAGAATGAATATTAATACTCCGAACGAGCTCCTAGAACTTTTCATTTCAGTCATTAAAAACAATCTAAAGTCCAAACTTACAGGTGGATATTTTATTAGCCAATAAAGTTTAGATTTCAGAACAACTACATAATTTAAAATATATTTACATTAGCTTTAACTATTTTTTAAATGTTCTTTTAGTAAGATATACCTTTAGATGTGACAATATATCAGTTGTCATGGACATTCTTTTCCTGCCAGTCATTGCTGTGTGTCTAAACTAAATGTTGTATACAAAGTCAAAAATTTAACACTGGAACATGAAGAATTACAAGTGCACAAACATCGCTAGATTCAGACTAAAGCCCATCCCACCACACAGTACAGGACTTTTCAGTCTCAAACAATTTTTAAATATGTGACAACAAGTGTGGACCAAAAGAGAATTGGATGAGATTTAAAATCTCCAAACGATATGAGATGTGTGAAGTGACTATGCACCACAAGAGACTATGCACCACAAGCTATAAGTTGTGAGCTCACGTCAGCTGTTTCAAGACTGTCAAGTGTTCAAGAGCGCATTGAACTTCTACCTTAGATGCAAGTCAAAACTGTGTTATTATTACTGATGAAGTATTGCAAATCAAATAAGTATTTTGTTGTACTAGGGATGGGGCAAGATCTCAGGCCACAAAATCTCATAAAATAAAATGGAAACAAGATTGTACTAGAATGATCTTGAGATTATTCCATGTGTTTACATTTGGCCACAAAATGGGTTGAGTGCTGGTGAGTTACAAGTCTTTTTGAGAAGCCATAAAGCAGCACTATAATGACTGCAAAAGTATACAATTTAATCACTATCATAACTTTAACCTCATCATTTATTTATTATAAATGATCAAAATCTTATCTTTGTTCTTGTGGACCTAATTTAGAATCTTATCTCATCTTGTAAGAACTGTGTTTCATCCCTCAGCTACATTAACAGAATGTAACTCTTTTCTCTCAGAGTCCTTCCCTTTCAAAACTAGAGACACATGCTCAGGCATGATGCAAACTAAATTTCTCTACAAAAAATAACTTAAGAATAAAGACTGAGATTTCAACTTTCATTTAGGTACTTATTTAACATTCAAATAGAAATGAAAGATGTAAAACTACATTCAATCCACCATCCACTCACTGTATGATTAGACAAAACCTGAGACAAGTGCCCATAGTCCTCCAGTAAACACCAACTTAGTGCAACTTAGGCAAGACAAGGCAAGTTTATTTGTATAGCACAATTTGTACACAGGGTAATTCAAAGTGCTTTACAGAATAAAAAAGACATTAAAATCACATAAATCAAAACATAAATAATCACAAATAATCATCATAAAATTAACATTAAAACAGAAGAGTGCAGAATAAAAACCTTTCAGTCATATGTACAGCTAAACAGAACAGAACTTAATGCTTCCTCTCCACCTTCCATAGGATTAAAGGCACTGCTAACTTCCCCTTCCCTTGGTGTGAGGGCTCGGCCACAGAACCACAGCTGGGCCTTAGAAAGCTACAGATAGGATTGAAACTGCGGGGTGCACTTAGAATAGAGCATCTAACAGTGACACACAAGCCAGCCCGCCTGACCAAGGACTAATATTCAAATTGTCAAATATGAGGTTGGCAACAGCAGATTTTCAGAGCAGCGGGGGAAGTGGCTAATCTGCTTCCAAATATAACTAAAATCCATCTGTTTCCTTAGATTACCTGCCAGGAATCAATTGAACTGCCCCATATCTACTCCCCAGAAAGATTTCCAAGTGGCAAAGAGTCAGCTAATCACCCAGCAACCATCTCACAAGTATTACCACTACATGCACTGTACTCATTCAAATATAGTAGAAATAATGACAATGGCCAACTAGCTGCAGGTTCATATACTGATATATAGTATATGGGTAAAAGGAGTTAATATGATTAACTGTGATTCAGGAGCAGGATCGCGCCTCAACCTCCTCCTTCTCCTCTCCAGCAAACCACAATTC
Source organism: Periophthalmus modestus (assembly GCA_019594935.1). Taxonomy (NCBI): domain Eukaryota; kingdom Metazoa; phylum Chordata; class Actinopteri; order Gobiiformes; family Gobiidae; genus Periophthalmus; species Periophthalmus modestus. The sequence continues at coordinate 14,729,090 of JAIEZT010000124.1, read as the reverse complement.
ACCTCAACCACACCTTCAATTACCCAGAAGCCCTATTTGTACAAGCCTATCCCAGCAACACCGTCTGTCTCCACTCTCTTGACCCCTCCCTCCCACCCCGTGCCTCTTGTTCAACTTGTTCAGCCGGAAGACTTCACCATCTACAGAGAGAAGGGGGTCCTGAATCGGCTGGGCTAATCACCTGAGGCAGAGCTCCCATCCTGAGTCTCATTATCAATAAATATCTTCATTGTCATAGCGTGGTCCTTGCTAGCCAATCATACAGCCAAAAATGTATGTAATTCTGCTCAAAAAATGCTTATCCATCCATTTTCTTCCATTTATCCGGTCACAGGGGCAGCAGTCTAAGCAGGGACTCCCAGACTTTCTTCACCTCGGACATGTCCTCCAGCTCCTCTGGTGGGACCCCAGGGCATTCCCAAACCAGCCGAGGGACATAGTCCCTCCAGCGTGTTCTGGGTCTTCCCCAGGGCCTCCTTTCAATGGGACATGCCCAGAACACCTCTCCAGGGAGGCGTCCAGGAGGCATCCTTAACAGATGCCTGAGCCACTTCAGCGGACTCCTCTTGATGTGTAGGAGCAGCGGCTCTACTCCGAGCTCCCGTATGACTGAGCTCCTCACTCTATCTCAAAGGGAGTGCCCGGCCACCCTGTGGAGGAAACCCATTTTGGCTGCTTGTATCTGCGATCTGCGAAGTTCATGACCATAGGTGAGGGTAGGAATGTAAATTGACTGGTAAAGCGAGAGATTTGCCTTTCAGCTCAGCTCCTTATTCACCACAACAGACCGATACAGCGACCGCATGACTGTAGACGCTGCACCGATCCGCCTATCAATCTCACATTCCATCCTTCCCTCAATCGTGAACAAGGCTCAGGGATTCAGGGATTCACCACCCACCCAGAGAGGGCAACTCATCTTTTTCCGGTCGAGAACCATGGCCTCGGATTTGGAGGAACTGGTTCTCATCCCAGCTGCTTCACACTTGGCTGCAACCCGCCCCAGTGCCTGCTGCAGGTCCTGGGTCAATGAAGCCATCAGGACAACATCATCTGCAAACAGCAGAGATGAGATCCTGTGGTTCCCAAACTGGACCCCCTCTGGCCCCTGACTGCACCTAGAAGTTCTGTCCATAAATGAACAGGACCAGTGACAAAGGGCAGCCCTGGCGGAGTCCAACATTCACCGAAATCAGGTCTGACTTACTGCCGGCAATGTGAACACAGCTCCTGCTCCGGTCATACAGGGACCCCTGGTCGGTGCACTGTCTAGTACCCCTCCCAGAGGCTCCAAGAAGGCCAGGTACTCTGTATAGCTGTTTGGACCGTAGGCTGACACAACAGTGAGAATCCTGTCCCTGACCTGAAGGTGCAGGAACGAGACCCTGTTGTTAACAGAGGTGAACTCCAACATGTGATGGCTGAGCTGCGGGGCAATAAACAAGTCCACATCAGCTCACTGCCTCTCCCCGCAGGCAACGCCAGAGAAATGGAGACTCCAACCCCTCTCAAGGAGTCAGGTTCCAGAGCCCAAGCTATGCGTGGAGGTGAGGCCGACTATATCTAGTTGGTAACGCTCAACCTCCCGCACAAGCTCAGGCTCCTTCCCCCCCAGTGAGGTGACATGTCCCCAGAGCCAGTCTCTATGTCCCCAGGCCTGGTTCCAGGATGGAGCCCTGGTAACACTGGTCCAGGCTACATAACTGGCCTTGCTGTGATACTCAGTATGAAAGGCTTTTGAACAGCTATTGGTCTGACCTGTCCACCAGGACCTGTTTGCCATGGGTGACCCTACTGGGAGCATGAAGCCCCCAACTACATAGCTCTCAGGATGATTTGGGTGTTCAAACCCCTCCACCACATTAAGTTGGCGGTTCAAGGAGGGGCATAAAATGCTTACTTTTAGAGATTTGTCACTTTAGAAGTTATTCAGTCAAATATCATCATAGAACATAAAAATCCCAAAAAGTTTCACACGAATACAAAGAAAAAGTACCCACAATATGGATGCGATACAAAATGATGCAAAAAAATCCATGAGTGTTCCCACAATACAATATTAAACAATAAGTCAATAAGTCGATATAGTAATTATTGTGACAGGCCAAGTTGGAATCATATATCTTGTGACAGAGTATTCCTAAAAAAAATAAAATAAAAACAGCAAGAGGAGGTTATCTACGTGAAGATAAGTTATTGTTGAACGCTAAACCTAGACCTTGTTGGCTACTCTGAGAATAAATTAAAAATATAATCTTAACACTGAATTTATTTATCACTAAAATCAAAATCATAGTAATAATGTTGGTGCTACAGACTAAGTGGAGTGCTGCTACAAGGCATGTCACACGGGCTTGTTTGGTAAACGCTTTGGTAATGGCGGCTGTCCAAGTTGTCTATGCTGTGTGTGAATGCTTGCTTGTCTCTTCTGTCACTTCCCTTTATTCAACCTGACACAAATACATTTTTATTCGATTGCTGTCCACATTTGTCTTGTCTCTTCTGTCACTTCCCTTTATTTGACACCTGGACATTTTTTTTATTTTAGCTTCGATCAGCACTTCCTGGACGACTGACATAGTTAAGCATGCTCACGTCACAGCTCCTCCCATACAACAAACTGCTCCCTTGGGAACCTTCCAGAAACCTACACATCACTGCCAGAGGCTATGGGTTACTGCCCCCAAGGTTAGCCCCTGTCTCCACTACAGCAAAACACATACTAACCAGCTCTGTGTCCTCCACTAACCCTGAGACTATAAATGTTGAAGCATTGCAAACCACATCTCAAGAAGCAAGCCTGCTCCTTCTCACTATCACCGCATTACTTACAGTCCCATACACAGCAAAAGCCTAGATTTCTCCAAACTAGACAAGCCCCCTGATTTCTATGCTTTTGTAAAGGACACAAAACCATTGGACGTTTACCACATCCTTCCAGGACTGTCCCAATACTTCAAGAGTTTATGAAAATGTCCCTTTACCTGACAAATCTTACACTTGTTTAAGGACTGAATAGGCTGAATTCAAATTGAATTATCATTACAATATTCAATCATGTCTACTGAATATAACAAATGCATTGCAGAAATAATTTATAATTTACACAATATAGTTATTTTTTGACATTCCTAAAATGTTAATTACATTTTATACATTTCATACACAGTTAGCTAGAAATTTGTTAAAAGTTTTAAACACTGTTTTGCCTATGACTCAGATTGGGAGGTGGACTGTACTGAAACTGCAGTCAGCTGTCTGCGTCTCTGTCTTTCTCAGGCCCATAATAATAGCCTGTCCATTGCTAACAATAGAGAGGTAATAAATACCCTTCCTATTGTGGGCCTAGGCTGCACTGCTCCTTCCTGCCCCGATTCATCATCACGGCACATCACAGGTACAGTAGCTGGTTGAAGTTAACTACAGACAATAGACGTGGTTTGACATGCAAGATATTGCAATTATTTACTTTTCTATGATGGATTTTGATTCAAAAAGGAAAATCAAAAAAGCTCATGTGTGGATTCAATACAATATTTTGTTGTAATAAGTAGAAACAGAGTAACAATAATTATACATGTAATCCAAATTAAACTGGATCATTTCTGATTCTACTTTTTGCAGTTCTGTAGAGGAGCAGGTACAGCTGGAATACACAACATTGAGTCTTGTGGTATGGAAATATATATTTTACTATTTAAATTGCTTCCACCCTGTTAGCTGCTTTTAAAGCCAATCATAGTCCAATGATTGGTTTCAAAATGACAATGACAAACACATTAGTAGTGAAGAAGGTTATTCTGCCAATCATTAGGCAAAGATACACTTGTAATAAGGCCTTAAGAGATCACCATCAGCACATTCAGTAAAATAAGTCCATGTTGTGGAGCTACAGTAGCAGAGAAATTAAGTTGAACTCTCTGCCACTCAACAGCTGTCCAGCAGCACACAGATCTGTGACTGTGGCTGCAGTAAAATCACAAACCAGATGCCAGTCCACAAGCCATCCAAGTAGCGCCCACTGCATGACAAGACCAGCTTTCCCTTATGGACTCCATTTTAACGCCTTGTCAAACCTTTTCATGTAGACAGTGGGAAAAATATTCAGCTGCTTTGCATAATGTTAATTTCATTAGTCATTGAGAAACAAAAATAATAATAATACAAATGGGCTCATCACCATTATTTCTAAAATGATAGACCTTAATCAAATGAGTAGGGATGGGAATCTTGCAGTATCAATTTATGATTATCAGTTATGATTTTGTTTAAAAAAAATACAAATCTATGAAACTAATATTTAGTGTAGCATTGTTGTACAATCATTGACAGGAAGCTTTGATTTTAAGTATTGGTGTTGTTGATTCTACCTTGTATTGCACAACTGAATCATGTGTAGTGATTATTAGCCATATAAACATAGTTAATTTCATTAATTAATTGAAGCCATGGATGCATTGGGAAAGACAATTTGGATAACAAAAGAAACCCATGAAAAATTCAAATTGTTAACATTTACAAAACAGAGACACTCTGTCCCCCTAACATTTAAGGTAGAAATTAAAATGTTTCTTTGAAATTGAAGAATATCAGATGCAGTCAGCAGCTAACTCAATATGCTCTTTTTGTTGGTGGTGGTTTAAAAATGTTTTACAACTTGCCCTTTACTTTTAAATGTTGTGTATACAGCAATTATAATCACATAACTTATGGCTAATGCAAATAATGCATAAAGTAAATATACCAATTTTGACCACTGATATATTTACATTTTACAGTTGAGCATTTTGCTTATAGGAGAGAAACCCAAATCCACACAGCCCCACCCCCATGGCCCTCTCACAGACCATGTGTGTTAAAACACATCCATCTCCATGGCAATGGCCAGTAACTCAGCGGGACAGTGATATTAAGGGATTACATGGTGATCCTCTATCAGACACCGGCTCTCTGTGTCTGCTGGTCACAATCACATGACAGTGCAAACATGCCTTTTTTTTGTTTTTCATACAGCTTTAGTGGACACAAAAGTAATATTTATGGAGAAAAAGTAAAATTTTATACAAAATGCTTTCAATATTGCATGCATTTTGCATATTGTGCAGGTTTAATACATGGCACACAACCCATTAATATGCACAAATACAGTGAGTCAATGTAAAGAGAATTGCATTGAAAGCTTGCATAAAGCCACCTCCAGCCCTGGGCACAGTGAGCACGGGTCTGCATTTTCTATATAATGTGTATTACACTGGTATGTACTTATATAAGGGCCGTGCTTGGCTGCATTAGTGACGTCAGGGCAGCGGCTGCTCTTTATCCTCCACTATTTGTGTCAGTTGGTCTCTTCTGTAATCTAGCCCACCACTGGTTAGTACATGTATGAGACAAAGAGCTATAATGCTACTAAAGGTTAAGGATGGATACGGAAGAACCATGCACAGAGATCTAAGAACAATATGGGCCATACAACACACAAGCTAAATTATGTAAACAAAAAAACATAACCCATTATTATTTAAAACGGGCTTATATTACACAGGTTTGTGTGCTCAGCATGAACTATAGGGATCTCCATGAATATATGATTTAATCATTAAAAACAAGATCAACAAAAACAAAGATCAAGATTTGCAGTTTGCTGAATTTGTCAATTTTGCAAAATGTAATGTGTGTTTATTTTTTTTTAACATTATGTAATGTGTTATTTATTAACACATGTATTTTTTACTGTTATTATATCACTGAATACACAGAGAACATTAAATAATCACATGACCAGACTTTACTATATTGTTTCATTGCACAATTTGAGCAAAAGAGTTACATAAGGAAATGTAAAGTTTCATTACATAATCCCACTGTCTCTGTGCTGTACAATGCAGATAATGTGTGTTTCATTGATGACTGCTAGCATTACAGAGCATTTGTTTGGAGGTTTTGAAGCCACACAAAGGCGTTATGCATTAGAAAGGCCTGCTCCTAGGCAGCGTGCATGCGTTTGAGTCACCAGCCTGCACCTGCTTCCACCAGCTGAGACTTGAATGAGCAGAAATACACAAATATAAACACAGAGAGAAGGGGAGATTAGAGAGAGCACTGTGTAAACTACAGACGGTAAAAAATATCAACTCGTAAATAGAGCCAGGTTTCTGAGGCTATGATAAAAACTAACAAGATTTTCAAATAAGGTTTACATTTCTGGATGTCTTTGCTTTTCAGTCATGTATTCTTTCATTCTTTTTAAGTTGCCTCTTTGGACCACCACCAGGTGGAGGACTTTGTGTTATCAATGTCACATTTTCATTGGAGTTTAGGTTTTTTTTTGTTTGTGTAAAACATTAACTAACTGTGAGAGTAAATTATCAGACTGCTTTTCCAAAGTCATACAACAAGAATACAAATGTCCATGGCAAATTAAGGGTATAAAAAATATTCTGCCCAAGACTTAAACAATGTTACTTACTCATTTGGTTGGTCTCTGGACCTTTGATCTGTACCTCTGAACAAATGCTTTCATATACCAATAATAACCACTACACAAGTGCAGTGACATCAGTGCAGTGAATGCATTGATTTATCCCAAGAGCTCACAAGCCTCTATCTGACTGACCAATACATGAAACACGTGCATATGTATGTGCACGTGCATGATCATACACACATGCATGCGCACACACACATGCACAACTGGCAAAAAAAGATGACCAGTTGTTTTGGAGCTTTATGCTATGTGGCTTGATATACAGTAGTTTCCCAATATTTGCTATATTCAACAATGATACTTTCTGAAAATAAAATCTGAATTTTGTGAAATATTAGTATTTGCATATAGGTAAATCATATTTACAGTGTTACAGTATGTTTTGGGGAGGCAGTGGGTCAGTGGTAGAGCTTTTTCTTTTTTTTGCAATATCCAGTATCTAGGTTTACTGGGTTATGAATAAAAGTTTGTTTGTGACTGAGTGAACAGCCCTGGGCTACAAAACATACACTACCCAAATCCATCCAAATAAACAAATAATGAATTTAAATCAAGACACTTAAGTAAAAGTTCTTACTTACACAGTATAATGGCATGACATAACTGGTTCTACTGTCATGTTCCACAAAAGTTTTCCACCATTTAAAAAAGTGCAGCCAGGGCAAGGAAAATCCCTTCAAACTTAATTTAAATGGGAGAATCAAATGAATGCTGACAAATGCAGATGTTATTTAAAATAAAGCTGCAGAGACAATAGGCCCTGTGTGGTGCCATGCAGGAGCAGCCCAAAGGAGATGGCAGGCTGATTGCTCTGTCAGTGTGTGGTTGTCATATCTGAGAATTGATAGAATCGCTCCCATGACTGTCCCTCCTTCTCTCCTGTCTGATGTTCTGCTGCACTCCCAAACATGTTGCAAATGGACAGTCAACCAAGCAAAATTAGTAAAAAGAATGGTAATTAGTTAACACATTTTATGCAACTATTGAAAAACGTGAGTAACTAATAGACAAATGATAGTCTGTCACATGAAGTAGACTCCTCTTCCATTAACACAGTACAACATGGATGTATGCAGCTTACATAATATATATCATTTGAACAACAGTCTTTGTGTTCTAACTAGCTTCTCCATCCAGCTGAGCCAAACTACTTGACAACAGGCCAAACTCCCATAACCAAAACACATTGTTACTTTAATTAGCATGGTGATGTATTCATTTGGCGTGCGTTCTGCTTTACAGAGTCAAGACAGCATCCTCTCTCTCTCCCTTGAGGGAAGCAATGGGGGAGGGGATCTCCTGAACTCTCAAGACAGAATCTGCTCTTCGCATGGGAAGGCAAGGTTGAGCGAGCATGGGAATTAAAGGAAAAAACAGTCAGAGTGAGAGAGAGAGAGAATGACTATGAATACTGTATGCTGTCCAGTGGGAGGCATCACACAGCATTTCATAACAGTTTGTGCTACTGTGTGTGTCACCATACTAGCCACTTACTGTTGTTGTATAATTGTTTTAGCAGATTGATCAATATATTCATTCTAACATTAGTTAAACATATGGCTGGCTTGTGGGCTGTTTACTCTGTGATTTTAATGTTATGAATGAGCTGTACAGTACGCATTTTACATCATCAAATCATATTACAGTGTGAATCAGTTGCATTGTCTACAGAAGTATTTCAATCATTTGAGCTAAATTTAAGTTTAAATACTTACACTATGCTGTTAAGCTGGCAATAAATACTCTGACTTTGTGTTATCATTTAATGTCTCAACAGAATAGCAAAAAATGTGACCATAATGTAAACCTAATGTCATAATTTTCTATCAATTTACTTCAGCTTATTCTAAAATAAGTATTACATTTGCTTTCAATTTAAACTAAAGTTTTCTGTTGTTGGTAACTTTTCAGAACATCCAGATCACACATAGTTGATTGATAGTTGATTGTTGTTACATGGTGGTATAAAATAGCCAGTACATGTCTGTATTTGTCCTCTCTCTTTCTCTTTCTCTCAGAGGAGTAGAGATCCTATAGCCTCCAGGGAGGAAGGGCCGCTCTGTTTCTCTGACCCCAGCTGGTACATTGAGCTCCTGCACATCAGATAAATGACCAGGGAGGGGGTGAGATGGGCTGGGCAATGTACAAGTGTATGTTTGATGGGGTGGGGGGTATGTAGTGAAAGAAATGGAATATAATCAATCACAGCTAATTCTCGGTCAATGCTCTTAATGTTGCACACAGACACACCATCTGCACATTGCACTGTAACTGTACATGAGCTAAGTGGGAGTGGAATAGACCATTTGTTTTCATTTCAAAACATGGTGGCAATACAAAGTGGAGAACTTAAATAAAGGAATAATCAACCAGCAACCTAAAGGGTATTACAAAGTTTAAATTACTTTGTAATTTCTCTTGCTTTGAATGTAATAAAGCAAATAATGTTAGAGCTAAGATCTCAGTTATACGCACTTATAAAGCACTGATAAATATACATATGGTTATATAATATATCATATACTATACCTATGTACGTGAGGGATATAGTATGTTTATGTCAAATACAAAGATTATACTAACAGTCATTACAGTGGAAGAAGACAATAAAGCAGAAAGCTGAAACAGTAAAGTTTCTCTGTGATGCTTCTTAACATTTATGTTCGCAATAAATAGCAACATGCTTCACTTTTTACTTTTACAGGCTAAAAGCTGTTGGTTTTTAAATAAAAGGACGTCTGCTGTGTGGTTGGAACAATAGCTACAGCAAATGTTTCAATAAGACAAACAAAAGAGACAGACAAAATGGCACCATATAGTTTTTGTGATGCTGGACATCAGACCTAAGGTGTATTGCCATTTTATTTAATATCGTTTGGGCCTGAATGCAGTCAAACAGCAATAAAAATGGCACTTGTTAATTATGTTTACCTTGTAATAAAGACTCAACAAAAAACTAAATATCTGCAAACAGGACAGTAAAGAAACAAAGTCAACCAGTTCCACTTTTTGATTTTTAAAACAGAACAGCAATTAGGTGGGAGATCAGCCTCAGGAACCCCAAAACTACTTTGGCTACTTAAATCAGGAGTCCCCCTAAAAACAGACCCTCACAGACAATAGGTGAAACTGTATGATGTTTCAGAATGTCACAGGTGTAGTTAGTGTGCATTTGAGGGGGTAACAGACATAACAGAGGCTATAGGCCTAATGACAGTGCCCCTGCTGACTCATAGCCTCTGGACTGCAGGAGAAACACAGGGGCACAGGGAGGAGAAGTGATGCCCTAGGCCTCTCTGTGGGTCAACCCTTGACAGAGAGCTGAGGGCGGCCACAGGGAGTCCATGCTATGGGGGCTGGGGTCTGCACCATCATTACTGTACTATAGAGGAGAGCCACTGAGGCGTGAAAGCCAAGCTGCCTGATAAAAAAAAAACAAAAAAACCTGACATGTTATTTAAACTGTCCAACCCCGTGACTTAGTACACTCAAAACAATGAAATGTTTGACCTCAAATAAATACATGATTTTCCATATATGCATGTTGTCCAGACTAAATAGTTAGATTTTAATTATCTATTGAAAACATAAAAAAGCCCAATTCATGTCACCCAACATGAAACAAAAACTGGCACTAAGTTTACCATTAGAATTGAAGGAGTGCTGAAAAATATCTAATACCACTTCACAAGCACCGAGATTAAATCAGTTTGTGATTTTTGTTAGTAGGATTCTGTTCACAGGTCAAATTTTAAACCGAGAATACTGAAATCTGAAACTAATTCAAGAATAGAGGGTTTTTTTTTTAAGACATGGCTGTGTTTTTTAAAAGACGTGATAATTTGTTTTATACATAGGAAATTAAGTTGTAGTGCATTGTAGTGCATTTGCCAATCACAACAATACAAATAGCGATTTGTGATTGTGATACACAGTATTCATAGAACAAAATGAAAGTAAAGCTATCTATTTACTAAAATAATTGTGTTGCAATTTGGGCAAAAAAAGCGTGAACTGTAGCTGGCTAGACACAGTGCCAACAGCATGGTCAGATAACACGGCACAATGTTATGATGATATTTACAGTGACACATCGTAAAGGGGCAGGTTGAAATCAGTGCACCACTTTTAAAACATAAGTCAGAGGACTTATTTTCTTTTATCAAGTACTTTAGTGAAACATTTTAAATCACTAAATTATAAAAAGATCTTGGAAAACCACTTGACCAATTGAGTTGTTTCAGCAATATATCTGGAAAGGAATACATTTAATGGCCAGGAATTGCTAGATACCGTCACACACAAACATACAGAAGCTAATTACATGCAAGTCAGCAGCACTGGATTTCTTTTTTCTGTGGCACCTCAGTCAGCCAGATGACAGCGAGTTGGCAAGCCCAGCAGCTGGAGGCTTCTCTTTTTGTCCTCTTTTGCTTCATCCCTCCATCTCTCAAGGATTCCCTCTATTATATTATTATATTATTATATTATTAGATTGGTCACTTTCCATGAAGATCTATGCAAACATACCAAACAATTGCTATAAGCATATACACAGCAGAAATTAATTCATTTTATGTCTGAATCTGAGTCTGAGTCTGAATTTCTGGAGCTCAGATGATTTATTGCAATATCTGGCTTAAACTTATTGGGGTATCCACAGAATAAATTTCAAAGAATACTGTTATTGCTTAATATAGTGTCATCATCATTGAATATAACGTGTTTTTCAATTGTTGTTTCCCAAGTATACACTGTGTAAGGCTGCAGTGTGGGTGTTGTTTGTGAGACTGCTGGAGATGCTATGAACCAGTGACAAGTTAATCCGCTGCAGTTGTACCTGTGCCAGCCCTGAGCATATCAACGGTGCTTTAGGATGTTATGAATCATGCAGAGAGATACTGGGATTACGCTTTTGATGAGTCATTGCGAATCACCTATAGACAAAAAGTCCACAAATCTGTAAAAAGAATACAATGAGAACCACTGCGTGGGTACATGTATAGTTAAAATTGTAGACAAGCTCTTTGGAAAGGTTTTTCTTTTTAACTTCAAAATAATGAAGTAGTTTGTCTGCAGGGTAAAATCTCAAAAACGCATTTTGAAAATCAGACAACATAAAACAAAAACAAGGCAGTCTGTTTTAGAAAAGTTAAAACAGGCGTTTATTGCATCTTGGCTATTAAAGTAAAAAACATGCATTACAACGCGTTTTGGCAACTCAGTTACTGAGTGCCCACCTGGGTTTGTCCTTGCCCCTGAATGAAGGCTATGCTGGTAGAAAACATTGGTGTGTATGTTTTAAACTTGAATAGCCAAGATGCAATAAAGGCTTTTTAACTTTTCTAAAAAGAAATTAGCCACCTATAGATACACGTGTCTATAAACTCAAGAAAAACACATACATGCAATGTTCAGTATTACAACCTCTTATGAACAACAGTGTGGCAGCTGGCTCCCAACTCTTTTGCCTTTTATCAGTGGTTACAACCCGGCAATGAGATAAATCCCCCGAGTAACCACGACAAACACAAGCCAGACTTGAAAGACAACTCAGGTCTCGTAGAATACAAGCTTTTCTATCAACGACTTTGTATGCATTCCATTTTTCCAAATATTATCTCTGTAACACCCAAACATAGAAGAAAATTAAAATGAATGAAATGAAAATAAAATCATTCAGGTTGTCCCATAGCAAAAGACAGCCTCCTCCGCACATACTCAACTGGGACAAGGACTTGACATCACTGTGAGACTAAGGAATGACTAAAACTGACAATCCCTTTACCCCAGAGAAAGGGAAAGTAGGAAAAATGACTGGACGATTGGGAGGAGAGGGATGTGGAGCTCTCAAATGGGTAAGGAAACAGTGGAAATGGCCTGGATGATTCACACAGCGTGCACCGCAGCAGCTGAGGTAGCCATGTCTTGGAGTCTATGAGTCATGTTTATCATGCACCAACATTACATAGGGATTAATGCACAACTTTGCCCCATAGGAATTAGACTTAAATGAAAAAAGCAGGAAGAAAAGGACTAATATCCCCACATCAGTACTACTCACACACCTTTGGAATTGTTCAGTCATTTTCTGTGAGAAACATTGCCTATTGTATGCAAATGTGAAATTATATGAAAAAGCTTTTTAACTTAAGACTGAGAATTACAGACACATTCACGGTCTGTGAGTATGCAAATGTATCCATCCTTTTCATTGAAGACGGAGAGTTAGAAGAAGATATTTAAGGCCACCGCCCTTAAATCCATGATCCCTGCTCATTAGCCTCGCTTTTCACAGGGTTGTCTCCATATTTTAATACATCACAGTACATCACCTGACTATAAGCAGGACAATGAGACGGTGATTAAAACTTGGCCATAAAGTAGCTCACACTGAACTTAAACCCCGATGCAAGCGGAAACACTTGGGTCCACCTTAAAAGTGAGCCGTACAGTGGACAGCGCCGTGGTGCTGAAGTGCTCGGAGCGACATCTGTACACAGAGGAGCAGGGCACACGGTCCTTCCACCTACGGCCCGAGTTAACGTACAAATCACGCACACGCACGTACCCCACGACCGTGCATGGCGGCACACCACAAAGGACACCTTAAATGATCTCGCCAGTGTCATATTGTGTAATCTCGGTGACGTTCAGTGGGGAAAGGTTAAGCAATTTGGCGTGCTTTTTACGTGAAAATGGCGCCCGTTGCTGCTAACCCACCCCATTATACTGCCCTACAACCAGCTGGAGAAACAGGGTTGAGGCTTTTGCCTAACGTAAATGTCGCATCGTAACATACATTGCATGTTATTTCTGATTTATCAAAGGTCTGTTAATATTCCTCTGTACAGCAGTAGAAAGCTCGCTCTAACCTTGTCACAGCGGCTAGCATCGAGTCGGTACTTAGAGGTTGGATGTCAAGCGGCACCAGTTCTCAACATGGACACGATTAGACACTCACACCGCTGACAGTCACCCAAAAGCCCTCGTTCTTACTTTAACATTGACTGTTCCTTCGCTTCCTCCTTCTTCTGTCGGTCTATGACGCCGAGGATGATCTTCCTCTCCCTCCTCCGTGAGGTGGCTGAGGTCCGGCATCTCCGGCATGGCGCTGGCCGCTGAGGCAGTAGCGGCAGCGGGACCAGGGCCAGGGCCGCCCCGGGGCCCGTGCGGAGCAGACATCTTTTCACACACGCTTGCTACAAAAATGAGAAAAAATACTATCAAAGTTGCAGCAGAACTGGGGAGACAATTCAATGAATATAGTTTGGACTGGGGGCATGACATCTCCCTTATAGGATGCACACAAGCCAGCCCGTGCTGCATAAATAAGCGTCAAAATGTGTTTTTATGGGGTTGTCAAATGGTTTCACCGCAAGGTTTTCGCTTATTTAAGCTGTTGCAGGTTGATACACTACATTTACACATCAAACTACGCCTCAACAAATAGAATCAATAGCAGGGTGCACAGGCTGCAGGTTACACCCTTCAGGTATATTCCCAACACAAATATCCATCCAGCGACCCAAAGGTAGGATAAAAATAGATCTTGCCTTTTATTTTGCAGTCATTTTAAATCCTGTCCTGTCTAACCCATCGCTGCCATCCTTTAGAAAGGGTTTCCTCGCATGGTGGAATAAAAGATTCCCCGTCCGCCCTTGTTTTGTTTTGGAGTCTTTAAACCCTCCTCTTCCACTCTGGTTAGCTCGCTTTCTCCAGGTTCGTAATTCTTGGTGATTTCTTAAATGCACAAAAATGGATGCAATGGGAGAGAGGGGAGAGAGAGGAAAAAAATCCAGATAGGAAGGAAGGGGCGGAGCTCTGGAAACACGTAGAAGAATAGACGGGAGCTGTTGAAGGGGAGAGGACGCGCTGGCTGTTCATTGACAGCAGGCTCACAGCAGCCGCAAAACATGGACTGGAGGACCGCGCGCGTGCAGCTGGAGTGAACTACCCTGTTACAGGAAAAGCATCATCCATATTTTCATTAGAGGATCACGAGCGCCCTGAAAGGGCCAATATAAAGTGGCAAGATAAATCCAGAAATGACCTACCCCCAAGTGAGACTGGATTTCCTGTCCCAGACCCAAGTTTCAGAGAATGGAGACACGTGCTTTTGATTGTCACTAGAGAGTACAGTGATATGAAAGAAACCCATCTGATTAACAAACCTGGCGAAGTAAAAAAAAAAAAAACAAAACATTTATACTTTAAAGTTATATAATCATCCAACAACATGTACAAGCTGATATGTTTAGCAATTGTGCAATCAAGAGTCAAAATCTGATGCCCTTCCATTGATGCCCTATTGTCACTTTGGTCCTGCCAGGTCTGAGATGAGATCTCTTAGACCCGCTGATAGGATTTGAAAGTCACATTAAGAGGATAGAGCCTACCCTCATTAGAGCTGTGTTGAGTAAATTAGGCACTGATCCAATCATCTGCATTGCAAACAAAAAGGAGGAGTGTGAAGTTCAGGAATAAAGAATGTATTTATTTTACCATACATACAATTTTTGAATATTTGGTTTATTTCAGAATTTTAACAAACACATGTACCAAACAAAAAACATTTTTACGGGGATTTCGGGTCCATATCTCCAAAGGAACACAGGTATAGGATATAGAAAACAAGTCATTTATAAAGGAATATACCACCAACGATCTCACACACTCTCTTTTTTCTTCAACTTAATTTAGCACGTAGAGTGGTTTGTAAATATGTAACCAATTTATCATTTACAATCTAGACAGACATTCTTCTATGATTAGAAAAATACAGGAAAACTAGCAGAGACGTCTTCCAGTATGTCCAATACAGCAGAAGGTATTGATCCAAAGTTACAACTATAAATATCTATTTGACAACAGTCACCACATGCTTCTCTCTCTCTGTGACCACAGGACAGATTCCCAAGTTTGCTGTGCTTGCGGATGTTTTCTCTCCCTTGATGAAAAGAAAAAGACTAAAACATTAGGCATTTGCTTTTGTCTGATAGAGGCAGAGGGAGAGAGACAAGCAAAACATGAATGAGGTGGGGGAAGTGGCTAGACTGTTGACCTAACACCTACGTCACTGCCTACACTAATGTACTCAGAAAATAATGATAAAGCAGAGATAGTAAAATCTTCCCAGATCAAACAACACCTCTAAGCTTTCACAATACTGTCAGTAATTACAAAAATCAACCCCAGACCGAACCATGAATCATCAGACTGCAGGGCAAACTGAGACAATCAATCCACCCTACAAGCTGCAGCAATGACTACGTAAGGCCTACAGTCAAGTCTGTGTCATGGGCAAGGTTAGTCTGGAACATTTTCCATTAGGAACCCTGATGTGTTCCAGGGGCAACATGTTTCAAAAAGGTAACACAAGGGTGTTTGAGAGAAAGGTGGGCATTGGTAAGTAAGAGTAAGAGTGAAAGTAAAAGATACTACTTTCTTCGCGAGCCTCCCTCATAACTCGCAGCTCCTTTGACTGGTGGTACACATGCTTTGGGAGGTGGTCGGTGACGGGCATGCGTTTGATCTGAGGGTGATGCTGAAACTTCTCTTTCAGCTTCTGGTTGTAGTTTGTAGCCTCCCTTTCTCGGTGCGACAGCTGTGGGTCAGAAAAACTAGTTATAAATAACACCTCTCATGGTTTTATGTGAACACATGATTTCTTCATTTTCCAAGAATATTTTGTGAGCATTTAAGTATTCATGTCACATACCCTTGTACCTACCCGCCACTACAACAATGTACAACAAAGTCTTAATTTCACCTTGTTAGAAAAATAAATCTATATGTAATGCTGTTTATTATTCAATCTTAGCACCACTATGTAACCAAATGTAAATCAAAATATAGAAGTCAGGAACCAACACAAGACTGTTAATGTTAAGCTATATATGCCTTACACATAATTTACTATGGAGATGAGTCAACTGCATATTGCAAGAATGTGTAACATACCGGTCACACTTTACTGTGACTGTAAATGACATGAATCCATCACTGGTGAATCATTAAAATATATGGTCTTTTTGTTAAGTTTTTTTTAAAAGATCTTTAAAGTTTAAAGATTCAAATTCATTTCTGTCCGTTCCAAAGCTGAATGCAGGCGCCCATATTATATGAATTGCTAATGCAGCTGTGATTCTTTAAATCAATGAGTATTGGTTAAAGCTCGTTAGGTCATCCTATAACTTGTTTGTATCAATTTAAGTATAGAAATAATAATAA